>VZTA01007303.1:0-161928 GCA_013398855.1 Mohoua ochrocephala | reverse complement strand
CATGCATTGATAGGGGTTTTTAAAGAAATAAAATAAAAATAAAATAAAATATAATATAATAATAGAAAAATATTCTAAACCACATAGAGGTTATTCTCCCTCCTATATTTTTATTTTAATACTTGAGGATCGCGTAGGGCTTCAGTGTGCTTTCCTGTCATGGGGTTTCACAAACCCTTATTTCCTTTACAGCTATGGACTGGGCACATTTTTTACCTATTCAACTGAAAGTGAGCTGTGGTGCAGATTGGGGTGAAAGAGTCAGAGGGACTGCAGGCACCAGTGCCCACTCCAGCATATCCCACCTAGGGACACCAGGCAGGGCTTTTGGGGCAGGTTTGCATTTATTTGTCCTTTGGAATCCACCAAACTTGCAGCCCTGCCTTCAGCAGGAGAAGGAGTCGTCCCTACCCTTCCCTGCTCCCATTTCACCTACTTAATCTCAGTCATCTGCTTGAGGATTCCAAAAATAAATCTTTTATTCAATGGAAATTTGGAGTGTCCATGAAAAATGAATGCTCCAATCATTCAGTGGAAATAATGGTAAAACTCCTGCTGACTTGAGAGGGAGCACGGAGAGTCTTTGTAAATGCACCAGTTATCATTTCAGTAAAGGTCTTTATCTTTATGTATTTAATTTTATTCTCATAACAAAACAAAAGCCAAAAATATTTCTTGATACCTACAAGAAGAAATAAGGCCTCTAATCAGTCTGTGGAATTACAGCATTATTTTATGCCTAATTAGTTTGTAATAGCATTTCCAAAGGGTTTCTTTTTCTGTAAAAAAGACTGTTGATGAAAATGTCACAGAGTTATTTTCAACAGGCTTTTGCTTCAGATATCCCACATGGACATTCTGTTATTTTGTGCTGGCTTTTACACTAATGCCCTGTAATTGTGTTTCACTTCCTCTGATTAAACTGACAAGTAATTTGAATGGATATCACTTAACACATTGATCTGAGGCGGTGGCAGGAACAGACCACGGCTTTGCTCTGTGAAAACAGAGCCGGTCCTTTGCTCTTGAATTCTTTTGGAAGTCTGGTTGGAGTTTAAAAACTCCTTTTATTTTTTTTTTTTCAATTTTATTTTCTTTTATTTCATCCCTGTTACCTCATGGTTGCGATGTCCTACAAAGAAACATGAGGACACAAAAAAGCCTGTACTCGAAGTGAAGGGTTAATTACCATAATGAGGATTGAGTTATTTTCTTTGCTCTGTCTCCATTCATTCCACATAGGGGCTGCAGTTATGGCACGTGTCCAATTAAAGCTCACGCTCATTGTTTGCTTGAAGGTGGGGTTTTCACAGGAGGGTGTCAGAGTGAAAACCCTTCTTGCCAGGCACACGTCACTGCCCTCAGAAAGTCTGACACATCCACAGGTATCGTGAAGGCTGCACAGTAGGTGCCAAGTAGGCTCCAGCACTGGAAAGCAGCAGTGGTTCCATTGGATGCAAGAAACGTCACCCAAAATAATGTCAAATATTGTTTCACTGTGTACTGTAATTAAAAGCGTTCAGAGCAAGTTGGGTTATTAAAGAGAACACACAGAGAAAAACCCCTCCCTGGGTGGTCTGGAGGAAACGGGCAAGATAAGGGGAAAGAAACTAACAATTAATTGGAAAAAGCATTTAGTTCTCTGTTATAAGTAGAAATATTGAGTTGACATTGACTTTCAGCTGCCTGCCTTGATGAACACATTTTTGATTGGACATAAACAAGACTCGTTTCCTCATGGATCACCCAAGGAATATAAGCACGATGCAATTAAAAAGAAAGAAATGCAGATGTAATAGTCAATACACATCTCATCCAGAGATCTATTAGGTAGTGACAGATGCAGCCAACCAGTTGAAATCCTATTTTTCAGTGATATTTGTTAATCAAAGCACTGTAAGTGCAGCCAACACAGCTCTGTGCTTCCAGGGCACAGACAGCTGACATTTGGGGGGGTTGAATTCTGAGTAATACCTGTCTTTGTGCCATGAACAGAAACTCTACTTCAATAGAATGGCAAAGTTGGAGCTTCAGTATGTTCATGAGAAATGTTCATTTTATACCTGCAAATGTCGTGAATGCTTTGATGAACCTCCAGTGGTCACTTCATTTGTCAGAGGTGCTCATTTGGTTAAAAAGCTGAATAAAAAAATGCATAAAGGTCCACACTATGGAAGCCAACACTACAGTCAAGCGTTGCCATCAAATGGAGCCTTTCTCTTAAATAGATAAACAAACAAAAACGTCTTTGCTTGTAACCAAACAACGTTATGTAGTTCTCCTATTCCTCCAAGAGAGGGAGAGCTGGAAAATAATAAAAGGATGTTTTGAAGCAATGCTGAGATGTCTCAGGAAGTCCTGCATTTAACTCCTGTGACTCCTAAGGCACCCTTTAGTCTAAAACCGACCAGCAAGAGAAGGGCTACAAGTGCTTTGTAATGAATAAGACCTAAAACTGACAGAAATCCCAGACATCAATATCACCTCCACTGAGAGCTCTGACAAGTATTCCCACTAATCTGTGACAGGGACATAACAAAGATTTAGTCAATGTATTTCAGAGTTTAGATGCATGAAGTATTGTTCTTTCCATGATGTAAGACATTCTGTACTTCTCTACCCCTCCTCTTTTTTTACTTGTCTGTATTGCATCAACTTTTTCACTGACAGAATTTTAACAGAGTGCATGATATCAGGCTTGGTTAATAACTGTATATGACTCAGGGAACATTATTATGCTTGAAATAATAGAACAGACTTTTCTGCAGAGCTTGTATTAAAGTAGGTAAATTTTGACATTTTTTATTTACATAGTCCTTCACTGAGGGCTTTGGTATCTGAATGGAAAGAAAAAATTGTGTACTACTTCCTTTTTCTCGTTATTTTAGATTAAGAGAAGGCATCCAGGAGCAATTTAAAAGCAGATTGCAATTTACAGCTGCAAAGCAGTTGGTGGTTAAATGAGGAGTTTGTAGTGGACCCTTTGCAAGTAGAAGTCTGTGAAGAAATTAGAATAATTTTGAATTCTGGAGTAAACATTTCTGACCTTCTAAATGGAAACATCTGCAAGATTTTGCTTAAATGATGAGTGGGGAGATTCTCAGCTGGTGTAAATTAGTGTGGCTTCAGTGAAGCTGATGTTTTTATAACAGTTTACATCATTCACATTTCTTTCCTCAAAAATTCTATTTTTTGTAAGCATTTAAGTGTAACAGCATCAATTTTCTGTACCAACATCTTCTGAATAGAAATGTGCCGTTTCTTCTATGAAAACCCTGATGTTTTCCTCTTTGAGTCCTCTGAGTAAGCACTGCAGAGGAAAAAGATGTTCTTTAACCACAAGAAACACTCCGCCAGATTAAAATTCTAATACATATTGTTATAAAATCACCCCTCAAACAGGAAGGAATGAGGAGAAGCTTCACAGACATCCCATCACAGCTCCCAAGGACAGTAGGACAGACACCAGCATGAGAAGTAGGCTTGCATGCTAACACTCCCATCCCCTGCATTCACAGAGATAGAGATCACATTACACACACGCTGCCAGAGATTTCTCGAGGACATCTCAGAAAACCTCTCTCAGGTTATTAGTCTTGGCTATTCCAGCTGCATTCCCTTGTTTCCCCCTGTTATCAGCAAACTTCAGTTCCAAATTAGGGTGATGTTGTCGTTTGTCTTTATCTGATTAGAGAAATCCAAAGGTTTTTTGGTTTTCTTCATTAAATTGTGACGTTTCTGTGACCCAGTTCCCTCAGTGATCCAGCTTCCTTCCCTTCCCTCAGTGATCCAGCTTCCCAGTGCTTGGCTCGTCCTCCTGGCCCCTCTCTGGACCTCTCCAGCCTGCCCACGTCTCTTTTGCCTATTTTAAGACATTAAACAATGTTGAGCCCAATATTGATCCCTGAAGGACCCCACTTGTGAAGGCGGCCAGCTTGAAAAGGACCAGAGATTGTTAAGATCCAGTGTTGGATCTATATTACAAAATGTGTTTCTTTCAGACAGAGGGAAGAAAGTGAATTATTTTCAGGACCTCAAAATATCCCATCCTGGGAGGACAGGAGTGTCTTGAGCAGAAGCTTGTGAAAAACACGCCCTTATAATGCTGTATTTTTTAATTCTCTGGAAGAAAATCACACAAATCACACATTCGTCCAAGATACGGTCTCCAGCCTGATCCTTAGGAGGGCTGGACAGTCATTGCAGCTGTTAAATAGGCAGCTTATCTCATGTAACTTAGTATTTTTTTAAGAATTAATCATCAAGTACTTCAAGCTCCCCTCCACTGTCAGTGGAGAGAAGCAATCCCCAGTGATGATAAGTATTCTGTATTAAAATAAATATGCAAGACAGATGGGTGCTCTAAAAACGCCTGTCACTATATTATTGAATATAGAAGGATCTAAAATAACTAGATTTGATTCAGGATTTCAAGATGGTAAAATTAAATGGGCTGGCCCTACCCTGAGCGCTATCACTGCTTTCTGGAATGGCAGAGTGTGCTACATAATAATCTGAATTTAATTAAATGACACAACTCTTAAGTGATGTCAGGATATTCTTGCCAGGGGGAAGAATTTCTCATAACTGCATGGCTTTCCCCTCCTTTCAAAAACACCCCAAACACTGCATGTATTTCATGCAACAAAAATCAATGAGATTTGGAAGTTACATGTGCTTTGTCACATAGGAAAGTCCCACCAGATGCCTTTTCTGAATTTTCAGTGCCTCAATATGCTGTAAAATCCAGTCTTGGCTAGCAGCTAGAAAAGAAGCAATATGTCCTCACCACAGTGATCTTGGAAACCCTTGTTCAAAAACACACAAAATACAGAAATATTCAGTGTATCCTCTACAAATGAAAAAAAAAAATAAAAATCACCAAACCCAAAACATTGCTGCCTTCATTCTCAAGAGTGGAAAAGTTCTCCATTTTATGCAGCCTCTAATATCATTATAAATGTAAAATCTTCAGCCAGTCCTTTCTTTTTTTGAAAGCTTAGATGCCAGGACGTGGTTATGGGTAAATATCAATCAATAATAGCAGCTGCCGCCTGGGAACCAGTATGATCAAGCCCTAATCCTAACTGGTGTTTCAAATCCAACTGCTGCCACTGATAATGTTTCTGAAAGTCTTTGGTTATTGCCAAAAGACAAGAAGTAGCTACAAAAGTGAATTACGCAAAACAAGAAAAATAATGGCCACAAACCAAAGGGAAATACTCCCCTAGACAGAGGTTTTCCCACTTTGGAGAGGATAAAAGAAGAAACTGCACATGGCTGACATTAAACAAACCACTTAATTCACCAATTCACCACTTGAAGGCATTCAGATATTGCGGTGATGTGGCCTGCATAAAAAAACATACATAAAATATAACAAGAGAATCTTCTTCAGCCATTAATGGGAACAGTGTTCATTATTTCTTTATTTTATTAGATACTTAGTTTTAATTATGTACAGACCTAGGTAAAACTTGCTTGGATGCAGGCCAAGGATAAGATTTGCACACCTCAGGTACTGATACCATGTCCAGCTCATGGTTCATTTTAATTTTATGGACTTTATTTACTATCTGAGATTGCAAGGATGTGGCTTCCCCAGCTTTCTCCATAGTTGTAATTATTCATGCTACCGTGGAACCAAATAGACTCACTGGTCACAAGGTAATTAAACACTGCTGAGAGCAATTGTTTTATTTCAGGAGAACTTACTGTCTGTATCATACATTTATGAGCAGATTATTTAGTGAGTGGCATTCTAGAGCTGAGCAGTTTTGTGGAAGGGAAGGGGCTGTAATTCAGAATTTTACTGCAAAGCAGCCACGTCCCGAACACGCTGGGATCTCTCTGCACCCACAGCAGGGTGGGCAGCAGGGGAGGGCAGGTTTTGCCCCTCCCAGGTCAGACCCCACCTGCAGAGCTGCCCCAGCCCTGGGGCCCAGCACAAGAAGGAGGTGGAGCTGCTGGAGAGAGTCCAGAGGAGGCACCAGGAGGATCAGAGGGATGGAGCAGCTCTGCTGGGAGAACTGAGATTGTTCAGCCTGGGAAGAGAAGCTTTGGGGTGACCTCATCGTGGCCTTGCAGGGTCTGAAGGGAGCTACAGGAAACAGGGAGAGAGACAATTTACAAGTCGTGGAGTGACAAGACAAGGGGGAATGGCCTGACACGGGCAGGGCAGGTTTAGATCAGATATTAGGGTGAAATTGGTCCCTGTGGGGGTGCTGAGGCCTTGGCACAGGTTGCCCAGAGAAGCTGTGGCTGCCCCTGGATCCCTGGAAGTGCCCAAGGCCAGGTTGGATGGGGCTTGGAGCAACCTGGGGTGGGGGAAGGTGTCCCTGCCCGTGGCAGGGGGTTGGAATGGGATGGGCTTTAATGTCCCTTCCCACCCAAACCCTTCTGTGATTCCATGATTTCTGTCTTGTCCTTTCTCGGTGGCGACTCAACCTTTCTTCTTTGCAACCATTAAAACAAAGCTCTAAAGGCCTTACTACACAACCTTTTTCACCCCCTTTATGTGCAAAATTCTCTTCTTTTTTTTTTTTTTCTCTTGAAGAAATAAATGAATTATTAAGAGGGAATGGGAGCATACAGATTTTTCATTCCACAGAAGGGATTTCTGTAGGAAAATTGAAGCTGGAAAATGGGTGATAGCAGAACTGCCAATGTAGTTACTTAGAATAAATTCTAAAACCAAAATAATTTATAGGAATAAAAATATGATAAAATCACTGGGCTGAGTACAACAGTAATTCATGTTCATACCACACTCCCAAGAGACTTCTTACCATTCAGTTTTTCCTTAAATTTATTATTTTAAGATGTCTTTTTCAGCTCATCTCTAGAGGAACCACACAGATTTTGTAAAACTTGTTTTCCTGACCCATCTCCCTAGAAAACTGCTAGATTTTCAACTTCCAGTGAAATTTAGTCTCTACTTCTCCTAGAATATATTGTTTTGCCTTTTCCTGACCCAAAATGAATCGTCTTCTGTCAGAAGGGGACTATGCATTGCTGTGTTTAAACCTAGATTTCTGCTTAAAAGCACTGGTGCAGCCTATGCCTGTTGTTTAAAATGTTTTCCCTTTTAGTACTAAGCTTCTCTTCATCACTTTTAAAAGGGCTATTGAACATTGGCATAGTTTTAAAGGAGTGATGTTGTTCAACATTTAAAATAAAATATTAGGACAGATATATTTTTGAGCAGCAATTTACTCCTTAATAAAACATTGTGATATTGAAGTTCTGAATAAACTGTAAATAATGGAGCCTTCTACCTAGGGGATGATGAAAATATAAAAATATATCAGTGTTTGGTAGCTTTTGGATCAATAGATAATCTTTCCAGCTGTCTCTTGGAGGCTAAATTACTTGAAACAGTAGTGAGGGTGTCTTGGACGTGCAACGCGTGATGTTTGAGGAGATTGAGCTCTTCCAGATATCTTGGCTGACGTCTAAAGCAGCAGAGAAAACAGAGAAATGTCTGAAAATAATGGTTCCAAAATCTGACATAGATTATTGTTATTAATGTTGTTATTGTTAAATTGAAACCCTGAGCTTCTAAATTACGCACTTTAAAGGAAAAGGGTAATAATGTTCTCTAACATCAGTGCTTTAGTTGTGATACACATTGGGGTTTTGTCTGTGACATTTTGTTGTAGGCCTGCAGTTGCTCCGTTTCTGGTGTATTTCTTGGCACTCCATCCCCTCCTTTTATAGGTTACCATTGTCAGCCTTGAGCATCTGGCATTTTTCTAAAATAACGTGCTCAAAGTAGTGGCTTTGCCTCTCACACATCTCTAAGTGCTCCTATGCAAGGATATTCATTATAATAACATCTGTCTTTCTAATAATAATTCTGGTAGTAGCAATTGCACCTGTTTCATGTGCTGAAATTTGAGATCCGTGATTTCCTTATTAGTGGTATGTGGAATTATTAAAAACCAGCAACACAGTTCCAGTCTGGAGCATCTTCTTCCAAGGCTGACCATATCTCATCTGAAATGCACTGAGTCTCTGGGCTGATTGGCCTGACCGTCCTTGTCTCAGCTCTGTGGTATTCTCTAGGGTTAGAAAAATGTCCTGTTAAGTACCTCATGCTGATCAAAAGAGTTCTGTAATGAGCAAATCGTGGGATGTAAATGTCCTTAATAGTTGGGATACGTATTTTGGGAGTTTAATATTTTACTCTAACAGTTTAAACTGTAAAACGAAAAAATGGAAGGAGAGGAAAAGGTCTTTGTGAAAAGGAAAGCCAGTGCTATACCTTAGCAGAGATCACTCTAGCATTCAGCAGATGCTGAAATTTCTTACTATCCTCAAGTGCTTTTTGTTCTTATTTTATTTCATTTCCTGACCAAACGAAGTTGAAGTTCCCTGTGTAAATAAGTTCTAGCCTTAATATCATGCAGTTTTACCTGCAAAGCTTTTCAGACTTTGCTTAATGTAAATGACTGTGTTCTGTCTTTATTGTTCAGCTAATATTGTTGACACCGGTTGAGACTGTGGGCATTTTCTGTAGTAACAGAACAGTCAGTACCTTGATTTCTTCCACTTACCAGACATGGATGTGTTGAGAAACTGCACAACTGCTCATGTCAGGTGGCAAATCAGGCTTAAAAACACTTAAATATTATATTCAGGGAGCTGGATCTCACGTTGAGTGACCTGGGAGGGAACTGCAGCCTTGGAGTAGAAGTGCAGTGCAAGACCCTCTCCTGAGCTGGGGGACTCTGCAGCCCCTGGTCAGGAGCCTGTGGGAATTGGCTCGTCCTGAACTGAGAATAAATCAAATGGGCAGGGAAAAGCTCTAAGGAAATTAGAATGGAAGCTACTCAGACTGAGAAAATTTTTTGAAAATATCTCCAGTACAAGCAGTATGCAAATGCTGTTAATGGTCACAAGAAATCAGGGACTTGATTAATATATTCTCCTGTAGCAAAGTTCTCCTCATTACACCATGAATAGAAGTAATTCTGTCCATAGGAACTTGAATACGGATATTTTGGCATTCAAGGAATTCTGTGCATTTCTCCTCCTTCTCCTTTTAACCCAATGCCAGCAGCAATTTTTACTTCCTTTTCAATCCCAAAGTGTCTTTCTTCCCTTTGCAGAGAAAGATTAACAGAGAAATGGCAAAAGGCTCAATACCAAGCTTTTTCATTTTTTCAGGAAACCAATAAATTCCTTTCTATCCCTTCTAGGAATGAAGGCCAAAAATTTATCACAGAGCAACAATAAAATAAGAGTATTTAAGGACTTAAATAAATAAACTTTAATAAACTTGTATTTTCAGCACAGAGCAGATGGTGTTTGACAGACCGGCCTGAAGCTATGTAGCATCACATGCCATGCTAGTTATTTTTCAATAATGTGATTTACTAAACAAATTTCTTTGAAATCATACAGTGGAGAAGGGGGTTTGTGTACAGATTAAAAGGCAGGTGCCATTTTATAAATAACAGGTGAAGGACACTTAAAATTCCTGGATAAGTAAAAATGGTGCAGAGTGTGAGACTTCAGCCATATTTGTGTGAGTTAATAAAATACTGCCATTGAGAGAGCTCAACTGGATCTCTTGTTTTGGTTAAATTTTCCAGCACAAACTGGTTCATCCCATTTGGCATCTCGGGCAGCATGGAGGCACAATTTGGGCAGTTGCACACAGCATTGTGGAACAGGCTTTGTTCTGTTCTGGAGGGAGGAGGGACCGGCCAGATGGATGTTGACAGTTTGGGTTGTGTGGCCTAAGGGTCACAGAAGGGTTCCCAGTTGTTTTGTGTTTCACAATGGGATGTATCTTAAGGGCCACTGTTTATGTAAACACTGTTTATGTAAAACTGGAGTCAAAAAGTTACCAGATAGATCTGAAGAGAGGCTTTGGAGAGGTGCTGGATTTAGGCTACCATGGGCCTACTCTCAGCTAGAGTTTCCTCCTCTGAGACATACAAAACACCCAGATTAGGAACCTGGATTACAGACCTTGAGGTCAATCTCAAAATTTCTACTTTTATTTCCAATAACCAGGAGGTTTTTCCTCTAAATGGTGCAGTTTATCAAACGCTTAATTTATTTAGTGTCACTATATCCCGTAGCTGGATATAGTAACCTGGAAGGATTCCCAGGTTCCTGTTCAAGGACAACTTTCTGACCCCCTAAGTGGGTGCCAAGCATTAATTGCTTGACCTCACCATGTTGGTGGTGAATACAAAATATATCTGCCCTGCATGAGATCAGTGAAGAGGAATTGCTTTGTTTGAGAGCAGTAAAATACCATCCCTATGTAGCTTTAAGTGCCGTGGTGTTTGCTCTTTGGTTATTCACATTGCGTTAATACTTACAGGAATTTTGGCCTGTTTAGCAAATTATGCCCTGATTTTATTAAAAATAAGGGGGAAAAAAGTGCCAAACAAAGGTTATCTTTGTCCTTAAAAAAAAAAAAAAAGAGTTTTAACATATTTTCTGTGGTTATGGATCTTTCTAAGCCAGTCTATTAAGGCTTAAACAATGAGAGGGAAGAGAAGAATTTAAAGAACATTAAATAAATTGAATTATTTGACTGGAAAAACAAAGCATCCCAGAACACGAATGTCACCAAGGAAACTTGGTTCAGCAAGTGCACAGCGCACAGCTGGAATAATTTTCCTTTTTTATAAGTTTTCTTAGTATGTAACTCTGTAGTCTAACAAGCTACAACCTGGCTGAGACTGGCTCATCTGGCAGTCCCTGTTGGACCATTCCAGCAGTCAGGAGAGGCTTCCTCAACCAAACTTATCTGCCTCAGCTTTATTGTGAAATTTCAGCTCGAAAAACAGGCTCGATTGTGTGCACATATGGCAGCTGCTGTCTTGAACAAAATACTAGGGACTGAATTCAGGACATCTAAAACTAAAAGCCTGTGCTGACACTGCTCAGGCTAAAGAGACGTGGTCCTTCAGCTGGGGACCAGAAGAACTCAGTCAAAGGATGAACGCAAGAAAAGTGAGATAAAAATATCAGCGGGTCACACAGATGCCTCCTCTTGTGTGGTAGAAAATGCTTTCTCTCTGTTTTCTGGTGTCAATTTGTGTGATTGACTCTAGAATTTGTGATGGATTCTTTTTAGGAAGCTAAGAGGTAAATTTATGTTTTGTATTAAATTCTGGTGGCACTTGATCTTGTTATGTTTGAATTCCTAAATAAAAAAAGGGGAGGGGTTTTACAGATTTCTAAACGATCATAAAAGCTTTGGCCTCGTGTCATAATTAGAATTAGAGGCAATAACAGAAAGCAGGCGTTCTCTGGAATGAATGCCTACAGCAAAGACTGGAACAGAGGCCTCTTGCCAATGTAGGGCTGATAACTTTGCTGTACATGTGAGAGGATATCATTGAAAGGGTATCTTTAATCCCCATCCCACCCCAAAAGTGACTTCTCAATAGGTCCCAGAAACGTGTGCTATTAGGCTCAGCTGGAGGGAGAAAATCGCTCTTAATCATATGCAAGGAACAATTCTAAATAGGAGCATTTGAAAACAGCCTTGGGAAGGAAAGAGTACTGCCAGAAAGAATGGAAAATCATTTTGATTCTTGATGAAAAGCTTTCAAACAGAGTTCAATGTGCAAGAGATGTGACAAATCTTTAGAGAAGTAGTTTTCTCTTAAGAGAAAGGTAATACAGCTGACAAAGTCACTTAATGCTTTTTGTGCCATTGAACCTAAAACTGGTATTTTTCCCCCATTGCTTATGAGCCACAAAAGGCTTTTTCCCCCTTTTTTAATCTTCGTTAGGAGTTTTGCTTTGAGACTTCCTGCAGGAAAGTGTTTTAAGTGGAATTCTTCTTTATACTGAACCTAATGTCTGCCAATATGATTCCAGTTACAGGCGTAGGGACCATTTTCCTTCTGTCCTCAAGCTGTGTTGCTGCTTATTATCATGTTTAACATTCCCAGTGCCTGGCAGGATGGAGATTAGAAACTCTTAATATTCATTTTATAGTGAAAGGTCTTGCCAGATTTTTTTGAGTATTAGCTATAATATATGCACATAATTTATTGGTGGAAAAGTTCTGAACTCTCCGGTGAGTCACCTTAATCTTTGTTCTTATCACTTTAGGATTGTTTTAAAATAATCTTCTGTGCCGCCTGCACATAAACACGTTAAAAACATTACTTTGGAAATAACAAGTTGATGGAAGCAAACAAAAAAAGCAGCAAAAAATTTCCTTTGATGAATCCTTACCTTTTTTTTTTAAATTTTATATTACCTGGAACGTTTTTCTCTAACTGTAAAATTTTGGTTTTTCAACAGACTGGACGGAAGGAGAAGGGAGACCCTCTCAACATTGCCATTGACAAGATGACCAAGAAAACACGAGACCTTCGAAGACAGGTGAGCCATGACTTTGATAATGCTTCTTGCTTTTCCAAGGAAATCATTGCTTCCCAGCTTCAGACTGGTTTGGCCACATGTGGAGATAAAAAGAATTGGTGTCCTCATTTAGATATGACCCTACATTACACATGGCATTAAACAAAGTGGAAGCATTTCCTGGGACAAAAAAAAAAAAAAAAAGGGAGAAAGAAATGCATTCCAAGTGTAACCCCCAATGGTCTTTCCATGTGGGAGGGGAGGCAGATTGTCCAGATCTTCCCTGCCTTGGCAGCCCAAAAACCCCAGTCATAAAAACACTGGCATATGTGCTTGTTTGTGTTTTATTTGAATACTCTCACTGGAGTAGTAGGAAAGATGAGCAGAATATGAAAAATGATAAGAGCAGAATATTTTCAAAGAGAACTTCCAAAGTGCTGTATTAAATAAAGATCCTATGAAGATACAGAAAGTCATAATAAATAACAGTTTTTCCAGAGAAGTGTGTGCCCCATCCCTGTAAACACTCAAGGCCAGATTGGATGGGTCTGAGCGACCTGATCTCATTGAGGATGGCCCTGCCCATGGCACAGGGAAGTGAACCAGATGACCCTTAAAGGCCCCTTCTAACCCAAACTATCCTATGATTTTATGAATAACTGCAAAACCTCGATCAAACCATAAAATTTGGCTTTCTTATATTGCATTTATCATTGTGTTTTGTGATAAGAAAGAAAGTTTAATTCAAAAAGCTTGAGATGGAAAAGAAGTGAAAGAAGATTGGCAGCCAAAAGGGAGAAATCTCTAGGTTTCTCTTTACACCTTTAAGTTCAGGCAGGACAGGTTGCCTCTTTTGAGATGATCCCAATTCTGCATTTTCTGTAAAAATTTAATAATAATAATAATAATAGTAATGAAAATTCTACATGGTGGCCTCTGTGAAACTGATCCAAAATCCAGAAAACTGCTAAACCAAGTAAAGATTTAAATGTATCTCCAGATAATTATTTGCACCATGATAATTTCGGAAAGAGTGGCCCCTGTAGGCATTTTGAAATCAGTGCTCTGCACTGCTAAAACTCAGCTCGTTTCAGCTCTTCCTTCTTAACCGTCAGCAGACGTGTGTGAAGATCATATCCTCAGAGCTTATTTTGCCAAAAATAAACCTATTGCAGTGGACTTACAGACAATATGAATCACTGAGTCTCCTGTGTAAAGCCTGGCGTCACATCTGCTGCTCAGCTAATGACAGAAGAAAGATCTCTGCTGTTCTGACCTCCAAATTTGTGGGATCCTCGGCTCTGCAGCGGAGCTGGGACCATGTGTTGCCTCCCACCTCTGTTCTCACTGCTTCAAGGAAGTAGCAGACTAACACATGAGTTAGTTCTGTGTGAGGCTCTCAGCAGTTGCCTGAATTACTCATCCCTAAAGCCAAATTTGCTCCAAAACGTGATATAAAAATGGCACCTTTCTTAATAAGCTTTGTGCTTCTCATGGATGTTCACCTCCGTGGAATGTTCGGTCTCAGAGAGGTTGGGACTCTGGATGTGGGTAAAGTGAAGCACAGATATTGTGTTTTCCTGCTTGGAGATGAAGCTTTTAATGCAGTTTTTGATATTTATGGAAGTTAATCATGTAGGTATAATGTTTATTAAATTGTGGCAGTTGCTAGTAAACTAATCAAGATTAAATCATAATTGTGCTGGGTTTTGCACAAACGTAGAGGAAGATGAGTCTGCTTTCAACAATGTGCATCCTGACTGTAAATCACGATCCTTCAGAATCATAATCAATGCTCTGCTTCATCCCATGAATAACCAGCAGTGTACCTGTGTGTGTCTGCCCAGACCTGCCTGTGCACTCCCTGCTGAATCCCAGAGTGTGAGGGTGTCACTGAGGGCTTGGTTTAATGGCTGGGGAGAGAGGTCTGGAGATTCAGAGATGAGCTGCAGTGGAGCTCACATTGTTCCACTGTTTCAGTCTTCCTGGTTTGGGCTAAATCATTGGAGAGACAACCAACTTTTAATATCATCATGCCTTTTGTTTTTAATGAATCCCTTCTAAAGCTTGCTTTTCAGACTTTGGAAGTTTAATGTTAACTCCATAAAACTAGATAACCTACGGCAGACGTTTGGTGATGAAGAATTTTTTTTTTTTTTTTCAATTGGTAGTCAGGCTCCTTTGCAAGTCTTCAGTAATCACCCACCTAAGACTGATTTTTCCTTTTCTCCCCAGGTCACTTAGCTCTTTATTTCTGAGATTTGATTTCATTATCTGCAGAACATGCAGACATGGGAAATGACTGCGGATGGAATACGCTGCGCTAAAATTCCGCCTCACAATTCACAGTCACTTCAATATTTCTTATTCTGGTGGAATTATATCTTTTAAACTCATCATTTAAACTCTCCTGGGAATTGGGAAACTATTACGGAGATCTAATTATATGTCTTACTATAAACTGCCAGTAAGAACATCAACCTAAGTCAGACTGAACAAGTTCTTGGAAGCAGACACATCTCACCAGCCCATAGCTTAATGCTGCCATTCCTCACTGGATTTCATAGAATCACAGGATGGTTTGGGTGGGAAGGGACCTTAATACCCACCTCTCTCCAACTCCCTGCCATGGACAGGGACACCTTCCACTGTCCCAGGTTGCTCCAAGCCCCATCCAGTCTGGCCTTGGACACTGCCAGGGATCCAGGGGCAGCCACAGCTTCTCTGGGCATCCTGTGCCAGGGCATCACCCCTCTCACAGGGAAGAATTTCTGCCCAAAATCTAACCCAGGCTCCTCAGTACAATTAAAACAAGGAGCTACTGGAGAAAGTCCAGCAGAGGCCACAAAGATGATGAGGGGTCTGAAGCATCTCTTGTATGAGGAGAGACTGCAGGAGCTGGGCCTGTTTAATCTGGAAAGGAGAAAAATAAGAGGGATTTCATCAATACATACAAATATTTCCAAGGCAAAGGTCACAGAGTGGTACCAGACTCTTTCCAGTGGTGCTCAGCAACAGGACAAGGACTAATGGTCATAAACTAAAAGTTTCGTGAGGAAGAACTTCTTTGTGTTGAGGGTGGCAGAGCACTGGAAGCGCTGCCCAGGGAGGTGGTGGAGTCTCCCTCTCTGGAGACATTCCAAACCCACCTGGACACATTCCTGTGTCACCAGCTCCAGGTGTCCCTGCCTTGGCAGGGGGGTTGGACTGGATGATCTCCAGAGGTCCCTTCCAACCCTAAAAATTCTCTGATTCTGTAACCCTGCCCTCTGGCAGTGTGAAGCCATTTCCCCCATCCTGTCACTCCATACCCTTTCCACAAGTCCCTCTCCAGCTCTCTTGCAGCCACTTTAGGCACTGGAAGGTGCTGGAAGATCTGGAAGCCTTCTCTTCTCTTGTTTTCCTATATGATCTCCCACAAATGGCTTTCAGGTGTCTCTGGGGTTTGTCCTTGTTACTGCTGATTTCATCTGAGCTCATTTGTAGGCTAAAAGCTGTAAGATAGGCACTTCCAGGATTTCTGCATTGGTTTGGATGAGTTCTCCCTCTTTCTGATGGGTTAGGATATTGATCGCTTCTTTTCAGTGTCTCCTTTTCCCAATAGCCACTATCAGTTTCCTAGGAATGGGGACACACTTTGGGCTACTCAGGATCAGGTTTGGCCATTTAGGCATGAACTGATATTAATAGTGACTGTGCCGTGGTGTCTTTCTACAGGCACACACTCTGCAGAAGCCAAATTAAAAAAAAGAATTACATATCCAGGTCATATTTGCCCTTTTTATACCTCTAATCAATTCTTTATGTATTATGCAGTAAGTACATCCTTTCACATGACCCTTATGTATATTTGATCAGTCATTTACATTCCCCCATGCTAAGATGTGCTCTTGAAAATACCTTTGTAAGACACTTGGTGGACTCTGGGCATGATTTTCATCAGTCTGTTACCAGCTGTGTTCTCTAACAACCCTCCCTTCAATCTCCAATTATTATATTATCTTTTAGTCACAGAATAGCCTGAGTTGGAAGGCCCCCACAATGAACATTAAATCCTTGATAGCGCTGTTTCAGTAGCTGTATTAGGCTGCAAGTCAAACTTTCAAAAGGTTAAAGGTTGATGAGACAAATACCTTCTGTAATTTATTCATGCAAATTCAGTGAAACAAAGACCTTGGTGACAATGTCTTCATCGTACTCAGTTTTTATCAACTCCATAGGTCCCCGAAAGGACTTGCAATTAAGTAGCTCTTGTTTAACATGGATTGCACCAGTTTGAACTAAATACCAGGCTTCAGCATGTTCTTAGGCTTATTTGTCATCTCTCTCTGTTCCCGCCCTTCAGCAGCAGCGTGTCTCCGTTTGCTCCTTATGTCACTCACTTCCACGTAGATTAAGTAGTATTGCTGTTTATGAATGCTATTTAGGGAGGGAAAAAAAAAATGTTTAGCACTTTGAAGCCTGCCAGAAATTGGTGTAGACTCTAGAGGGACTCTCAGAATAAAAAGCATGAATATTAACTCGTGGAATTAGAGTGACGGGACACCTAAAACTGAAAGAATGTGTTCTGTTGGAACAGATTTTATCACAGCTAGCCCAGACAATGTCAATTATATTATGGATAGACACTTATATAATGTTTTCAGTCTGTGGTCTTAAATCTCTCTGCTCAAGGATATGCATAGGTTGCTTCTTCACAGAATGTAAATGCTTTGAAGAAAACACAGGACTTCCTCCAAAAGAGGAAATCTTATCATCATCTTTTCTGCAGCAAAGCTGCTGTCTCACACACGCACCAGATGACTTGCAAGTGCTGTAGGGAGGGCCAGCAGCACCTAGAAATTAAATTTTGGTGCTCTGAATCATGATTAACTGACTTAATTTTTATGCTTTATCCTCGCTTTACTGTGTTCTGTGAGGGCAAGCAAGACGTATTGTCCAGTTTTAGAAGGATAATCTGAAGCGCAGAAAATAAAGTTGCTTCTGAAGGAGAAGCTGCCTCACTCGAGGTATTCTGTGTTGTACCAGCATTAGGAGGTACACAGCATCTGAATATTAAGAGATAAGCCCAAGGGAAGCATAACGGCTCAGAAAGCAAAACAAAATCTTCAGTGAAAAACAGTGAACCCAATTCTAATCAGACTTAACATACATTAAATAACAAACTCCTCTCAGCTTCCCAAAGCCAATGAAGAGCACACCCAAAGAAATAAAATACCCATACTGAGGGGGCAAGGGGAAGAGGAAAGAGAGAACTTTGAACATGCACACCAGCTGATGTCAGTTATGGAAACTGGGTGGTGATACAAAGAAGTGGCTTTCCTTCCACCTCTCTTACAGTCACTGCAGAGTTAATCTCTGGAGGGTGATCTGGGGTTTCGAGGATGTGTTTTGTATGAGCTCTTTGTATATAGGGATTCATGAACAATCTGCTTCCTAATTTAGGCACCCTAAAGGTTGGTTTGTGTGAGGAGTCCTTTTACTTTCCAGCTACAGAGCCAGTTGGTAGTGCAGCAATTGGTGCATTTCTGGGGGGCTGGGGAAGTGTGTTCTCCTTCTCATTAACATAAAAGTAGGTTCTGATGTGCCCTTCGTTGAAAACAAGAGAACATTGGGTAAGGTTATAAATCCTGAAGGGGGCTTTTTTTTCATTGAAGATTTGTATAATTTAAATAGGGGAAGAAGACAGAGAACAAAAAGGTCACAGACCTTCCCAAGCTCACATAACGCTGTGAGAGTTTGTAAGAGAGTTGATGCAGTGTTCTGAAGATGCAAAACTTCATGCAAGTGTGAAGTAGTAGCAGAATCTCCAAGGAGGTTGTAACTCAAAATTTAGTCTTGCAGGAATTTTTATTAATATTTATTTTGCAAAGGCAGAGACAAGGTCACACTTAAATAGATGATCCCCAGGAGTCTGTGCTGTGTTACCAAAGAGGAGTTTTTGGCTGTTTCCAAGGGAAAGTGCAGCATTATTGGTGAGATTGCCCCCTTCTGATGCATGAAAATGCATCTTGACACAGTGCTGGCATTTTTTAAAGGGAGCCAGCCACAAATTAACCTAAGCCTCTTTGAACCTAAGGCCACCTGTGGCATCAGCTCTTGCTTGTGAGAAACTCAGCACCTTTACCTTGTTGCTTAACGGGTTTTATTTTCTCCTCCAGTGACTCCAGTGTTCTTGAATATGGAAATCTGGAGGCTGGCTTCCCAAAAGCAGTCTATAAAATGCTAATACAGATTTATTTCTGTGCCAGGGCTACATGTTTATGCCTTGTATTCATTTAATATGAGAGCACTGCATTGTGTGTCGTTCTTTTCTAGGTTTGCAGTTCTTTTCTAGGTTTTGCAGCTTATACCAAGGTGGTAGGCAGGAGTCTGGTGTAATACTGGCTTAGAAGGCAGAGATAGCAACGCTCCACTCGATAAAGTCCTCTACTCTTCCAGCTTCCACTGAATTTATGGCCACAGGAGTAGGGACACTGAATGTCACCAACGTGGTCTGAAAGAGCTGCGAGCCCCTGGCATGCTGTTCAATAGTTCCACTTTTTGTTTGCTCCCATTTGGTAGAATAACTGGTGTTATTTACTTCAGGAAAGGACTTTTAGACACATTTTCAAAAATCTGAACTAAGAAATTAGGGACAATGCGCTGTTATTTGAATTACAATCAATAAGAATTTTCATTTGAACTTCTTTGAATGCACATGTATTTGTCTCCCTCAAAATGCACTTCTAGGTGTTTGTCACTGTGACACTGAGGTTTTTATAGTGCTCTGAAGTGCTCCAGAGGAAATGGAGAGTGCTTTAATATTGCTGATTTACTCTTTCAGGTCTGCAGTGATTTCCTTACTGCCTAATTATAAGGCTTGGTTTAATTTACTCTACACATAATGTTTACTGATGCACATATGGTGCTATATTTCAGGAAACTCTGCCCATATCAGGTAGTTTTGGGTGAGGCTGCAGTGTGTAACATTTTCATCAAACAAAGGAAACTTTCATCTGCGACATAATGCTCATGATGGATTTTTTTTTTTTCCCCTGGCAAAAGCCACGGTGTAGTAACTATGGTTGCTTTTGCTTTTTGAAATAGGACTTGATTTTATCTTTTTTTTTTTTTTTTTTTTAAACTGAAGTTGTGAGCAGAGGGTTGGCCTTTCAAAGTGCCATGTGAAGAATTCGGAGGCAAAACTCAGTGACGGCTCTATTGCATTGGAAGAGATGACAGCACACAGTTTGTGTATTATTCCTCAAATAATGAGCCTTCATAAAACCTCAGATATTTCAACAAATCTTTGTGTTTAGAAGATGCCTACCTTTGTAATCACTGCAGAGGAATAAGTATGGAGTTTTTAAAACTCTTCTTGATAAAAGACACTGTAAATGTGGGAGAAGCTCAATGGAAGTGTATAATGTTGCTACGTTATAAATAAAAACCTCCACAAACTAGACCAAAAAAAAAGACAAAAAAACCACTACAAATGTATTTCAAGAGATTCCTGTTGATAATAGTTGAACATAAGGAAGCTTTCACTGTTCTGTAGTGTCAGCCCGAGAATGACCTATAGTCACATCAGCTAAAGGAACTTAAAAAAGTTTGGATTCATAACAACAGCTTCAGATGTTGGTGTTCATTATCAATAATGCAGTAGCCTGAAGTAGGGAGCACTATAAATGTGGAGGAAAACACAGTCCTCTTCCAAAGGCTTCTCTGTGGCTTTATGAGCAGAGGCAAAATACATAGAGTTTAATTGCCAAATGGGATTTTAACATTACATTTGTTTCTTAATGACATTAATTTTGTTCACTAACTCTAAGTGTTATGAAATATCTTTAATGTTATGTTCTACTTGTTATTAAGACATAAAAGGTTTTGTTTCCATTCCTTACTGTGTAGAAATTACTGCAAAGGAGAAGAAAACAAAGTATAAACAAAACGTGAAAAAAGGCAGCAAAACCCCCAACAAAACAAACCCAAAAACAAAACCCAGACTGTGATCTCGCTGCTGTAAGGGCTTTTTGAAAGGCATGGATGATAATTGATAGTATCAGATATCAATCATCTCCATGGGGCAGGATCTGCTCGTGACTTTGAGTGACTCTTGGACAGGATGATGAGAAATCCATTTCTGCAGCACACAATCAATTTTTAATCTTGTTTCAGCCATTGTCTGGCACTCCAACAGACAGGTCTACCCAAGAGCTGTCATCAGCTGCCACTGGGCTCAGTCTCTGGGTCTTGGAGGAGCTGATGCCAATATTTACTATGCCAGGCTGTTGATGCAGCTGGGGTAGGTGGGACTGCAAGTGTGACACACGTGACATTCATTGTATTAAACCTGTAATGCTGATTGGATCTGACTGCTCATAGTGAGGATATCTTCATTGAGGGTTTTCATAGAAAATTTCCTTCCCATCTTGACCAAATAGCTATTTCATCTCCCCAAACCAGCTTGTTCCCTCATTAATTCTTTTATTTACTTTATTTGTTTAAAAAACCCCATAAAGTTCCAAAGCCAGTCTGCTTAAATATCCTTTCAACAGAGTCTGAGACAGTTTATGAAGCTACACAATAGGTTGTGGTTCTTAGTTTAATCTTTGGATTTTTAATCCATTATCTCTATTCTTCCTCATTACCCTCTTCTTTGTCACACCTTCTTTTACATCAGACCCTTTAGGTCTGCAGTTTTGGTGACATTTTTGACTCTTCACAATTCTCTTCAGTTTTCACAAGGTTATTTTTCATAGTCTTAGCCCATTTTTTCTCTGCTGGGGTAACCTCCTATGGTCTTTCCCTTCTTTGTTCCTACGTGTAATTTCCTGTTCTGCAATTTCATCCTTCCACATGATCACAATTCTACCCTCTCAGGTCATACAGAATGTAAAAGTTAATCACTGTCTTTTCACTTCTGGGTTTCTTTGACTTCACTAATGCTTTTCACTGTTAGTTCAGTTCCTACCTGTGTTTCTGTTTTCGCCACATTTTTGATGGGAATCTCTGTACTGTCCTCTACCTGTTAATGCCCTGTACAATTCTTTATTTTTAGTAATAATAAATATTTAGTAGAATCCCAGCACTGCAATCAGAGTTGGGTCCTTATTGTTCTGTCCAGACATGGAAGACAGAGTTCATACCCTGATAATTCTCACATGTTTGAGGGGTGTGGGGTTATCATTCCCCCAAACATATGACTTTTTTCTCTGCTTTTATGGAACTGCACTAATATTGTTGGCAAGCCTGAGGCTTGCTCTCACTGAAAAATGTTTTTTTGGAAAGGCGGTATAAAATTCTTCTGTCATGAAAATTGGTAAACCACCCACCTTAGGCCCTCAAAAAACCCCAACAAACAAACAAACAAACAAGTTTAAATCAATGGGGATTGAGTACCTAAGCACTTGGTAGGTGGGTTCTTCCATGCTTCAGGCCATGCACCATTTTGAGGAATCCTTTGTAGTGGCCTATGACTAGGAGGAATGTTTTTGTGTGTGTATTTCTTATTACTCTTTCAATTTTTTGGTCAAAAATTGTCACTTCAACTTGCTTTCTATTAGTAAATTCACCCCAAATCTTTTCCTGATTCTGGCAGCTTCTCTGTAGAGAGAGGAAAGCTCACACATGGAAAAATATATGAATAAGTTCAAACTGAAAGAGAGCAGGTTTAGATTAGATTTTAGGAAAAAATTCTTCCCTGTGAGAGTGGGAAGGCCCTGGCACAGGGTGCCCAGAGAAGCTGTGGCTGCTCCTGGATCCCTGGCAGTGTCCAAGGCCAGGTTGGGCAGGGCTTGGAGCAACCTGGGCTAGTGGAAGGTGTCCCTGCCTGTGGCAGGGGCAGTTGGAACTGGATGATCTTTAAGATCCAGGCCATTTAATGATTTTTTATAAGTATTACCTGTCTTTGTAACTGCATTTCTTCCTGATTTTTTTTTTATCTTTGGCTCAAATCTTACATCTATTTATTTAATATAGTCCATAAATCTGTAGTTTGAGTGTCCAAGTGTGTTACATGTTTTAAATGTTAATCTTTTTGTTGTTTAATCTGCCAGGACATAATCGGTGGTGCTACTGTCCCCATCCCCCGAGTTCCCATTCTTTGGTCACATCCTCGTGTGACCCAGTCTGCAGAATTGACTGAGACTTTCCCTTTAGCACTGTACTGCAGCAGCCTCTAATGGTCACCACCTGATTCTCCAGAACTCAATTTCTCAGCAAAGTGGAGGTGACACACCTTAACTGCAGTGGAGAAGGCTTTATTTTCATCCCTTTCAATTAAATTCACGCCTGTTTGGGAGCACTCTGCAGGTGCAAACTGGAGCTGGGTTGCAACGTCCAGTTAAATGGAAAATGGTGAATAAGGTGCTCCTTGGTAAACTTTTGTTACAGGCATCTCTGTACTGCCAGGCTTTATGAAGTTTAACAATCTGTTGGAGTCATTAATCTCCTGCTGTGGCTTCACCTTCCAGTGTCTGCATTGGACATTTAATTCTCTACTAGACTGGAAGTAGCACTGAGACATTTTGGTTCTAAAATTGTTATATGGCCATGGAAAACATCATTTTGGTGGGCATTTAACCTCTTTGAGCTCAATTATGGCCGTGAACTGACAATGATCAAACAGCCCTAAATAGTGCTTAGAACAGTAGAACATGATGCTATCAAAAACAGCAACTTGACTGTGCACCATAAACTGACTAAATTGACTGAACTGGAAAGACATAAAATCTGCCTTGTGGTACACCATCGATGCTTTCAAAAAATATTTGCAGGTCTTGATGTTTTCCTTCTATATTTTTTGTTGGTCTGGCAAATTTATTAATCTGTTAGCTTTATGTTCATTAATAAAGTTTTCTCTCTGACAAAATGAATTAAGCAAGATCTTAATTTAACGTGCTTCCTCCTCTAATAAATGAAGTTTCGTATAGTGGAATTCATGCTTTGAATTCGCCTCTAAATTAAAAATCCAGTGTGGGGGGGAAAAAACCCTAAAGCGTTGTCTTATGAGTAATAGTGTGTGTCATAATATTTACATCAGAATGCAGCATAAATTAAGGCATTGCAAAGACATTTGTTAATGCAGGTGCATGAGCAGAGCTCTCGTGCTGGGTTTGGAATAAAACACGATGTGCTTTTGCAGCTTGCTTTCTGACCATTCAAATTCAAGTCACAGCCTTCTCCCATTCCCTTCTGAGCTGATGTTACCTGGATGAGACTCAAATCTCTGGGTGCTCAGGCCTTCACTTAGGCTGGACTTTGTTGCAGTATGCACAGGAACACACAAGATTGGTTTTCCAGTAGTTATTTACCTTGATGGATAGCCCTAATTGGAGCAAATAGACTGGTAATGGTGAGCCAGTACTTTTAAATGTCTTGTCTTGTGCCATTAATATTACCTTGTCATATATCCATTTGAGCTCTTGGATGAATGTCTTGCCTTCATACTGCTGTCACATTTAACAAATGATTTTGTCAAGTCGTTCTTTATAGCTTGTGGTGAAGGATGGCAAAATTTGTGGTCTCCTGCGTACATAAAACCCGTTAACTCTACCTTTCAACTTCGATGCAAGGGCATTGTCCTAAAACTCACATAGCAAATTCCTAAAGAAATTACAATGCCTGTTTACAAGAGGGGCCAGGAATATTCTACTGACATCTATGATTAACACAGCAGAAGAAAAATTGAATGTATTAATTTTGTATTTATTAAACTTGTGACAGTCAGAATTCAGATTTTTTTTTCAGCTGCTGCAATTATGAACCTCAGAGGACACAACACAGTTACCATTAGAAACAAGATACCCATTTTATTCATTCATTTTGAGTCAGAGAGAACTCTACTGTATATTTACCATGGTAAACCCCAAAATGCTGGTTAGCTGATGCTCTTGCTGTCCTTTTTATTGATTTCTGGGATGTGGTTGTAGACTGAAGATAATTAATACCGATGAAAATAAGCTGCTTACTTGAACATCCTGAGACTACTCTTACAATTCCATGGGGCATATTGTTCTAACCCGATCTATACCACCACATTAGCTTAGATTAAAAATTGAATTGCTTGTTCATTGAATAAATACAAGCCTTTGGAACAGATCCCTCCTTATGGAAGGGTGCAAACAGAAAAGTGTCAGTGCTCATTTAGCATTTAAAGGAAGTTTTTTCAGTGTGGTGGACAGTAGTTTTTTTCTGGCACATACTGAACTTGAGCAAGTGGATTTTTTTAAGGATTTTTCCCTGAGAATGAGATGGAAGCCACATGGGATTTTTAAAAGCTTTGTGGTTTCCTTTGGAAATGCTACCATTTGGCCTTTTTTGGTACAAGTCTTAACTATGGGTACACAAATGAGGCATCTGACCTGGAGTCTGGCAGCAAGCACTGGGAAATGGATGTCTGCAGAGGGGAATTATGCAAATTTATGATGCACCTTGTCTGGCAGTATTTCTCCCTTAATGCTGGCTATAGATGAAACCCTTCATTTAATAGGGAATCACAGAATGTCCTGAGTTGGAAGGGACCCCCAAGGATCATTGAGTCCAACTCCTGGTTGTTCTGCACAGGACAACCCCAAGAATCCCACCATGTGTCTGAATTTTTAAGTTAAAAAAATTATAAAGATACTGACTGGAAATCTATCAGCCATAGAATGCAGGGTGCTGTGCTGCTGCACTGTTCTCTTGACACCATCTTAGAATATTTTTTCTTCTTTTTCTTGCAGTGTTTTGATGTACTTGGAACGATATTAGTATTTATATTGAGATGGTACCTATGAAAACTATTCATGGATTGGGGTCTCATCGTAGGAGATGCTGTGCAAACAGACCCAAAGCATGGTCTGAAAGAGCTTTTAATGTAAGAATAAAATGAGAGTCAGCAAGTGGATAGCAGCAGATTGATGAGAGAAAAAATAAAGAGTACAAGATGGAAATGTAATAGGTGGTAGCAAACACACACCAGCTTCCAAACTGTTGGCAGATAGATGATTCTTTTCTTCTTTTTGTCTTCTTTCCTCCCCCTGTTTGTATGTGTTACTGAGTTAGCTATTCTGAGTGCCTTTAATCATTTTGAAAGTGGAAAAAAAAAATTCCAGGTTGAATCTGAGTAGAATTAATTTTTAAGGAAAATTGAGAACTGCTTAATACATTGACTACTTCAGTTGTGGTGGAAATAAAAGGAATACCTCCTGCAAGCACATATATGCTATTTTGCTTTGCTTGTTTTTACTGCACCACTCAGGGAGTGAATGAAAATATTCAAAGTTAACTTTCCCCTTATTCAAATAGAGCCGAGAATTGCTGTTATCAAACAGCAAATGCATCTTGGACTGTGCATTTGCAGTGTCTAACAATAGGCCAGTTTTCAGTGTGATTGGGTGTTTTGATGGCACCTTGTCTATCTAAAGCTTTCTTATCTGGACTGCAGAATAGAGAAAATTACCTCTCTGGATGCTTTATCCAACTAAAAATGCATGATTTAAGGAGACTAATGGCAACCCAGGCTTCCAGGCTGAATAGCTCCCAGCTTCTGTTTGAGTCCACAGTTTTTCATTCTTAACAACCCAAAAGCTGGAGAAAACATAATCAAGATGTTTCTGATCCACAATCCTACAGAGCAATTACGCTTCCAGGAAGAATTATTTAAGATTTCAGTCATCTTTCTGGCTGTCTTTCAAATTTTAGTGAAGTTTGGCATTAATTAGTGGCCATTAGGAAGGTGGAGAAGAAGTTAGTGACATCATTCTTACAGTAATATTGTTTCAAACAGATGTTTTTATGGACTAACAGGTGTTAAATTTTCAGTAACTTGTAAGGTGGATTTTTGTTCCTTTAGAATAAATTGTAGCATGTTTTCTAATCTGCCTGGAAAATGCTTAGAAAGGTTTTCTGTTTATACTTCTTGGAGCTATTTGAATGGGAATACAAAGCACAAGGCATCTGCTACACAAAATATTAATTATTGCATGGAATACTATTCACTGGAGGAATTAGAGAAGGCTTAGAAATATTCAGGCTAGTATTTTTAATGCTTGCTTGAAGTTAAGCTCCTTAATCCATATTTGGCTTTTTAGTGAGCTGAACTGTTTTTTCAAGTGGTGTGGAGCTTTCAATTCTCATCAATTTGCAATGTCTTACGTGAGTTATCACCATCATTCTGTACGGATCCATTCAGGCCAGTAGGATTAGGTGTATGTCAGCACAAATCCCAGGAGGGGTTTGCAGAGCCTAGGCCCTCAAGTTTTTAACTTTGCTTGCTGGAAATATTGGAGAAAAGAAAGCAAAAAGTCCAAATTCCCACATAGTGCTGTGAGATGCGGCATGTCGGTGCTTAAATCCGAGCAGTGGGAACGTGTGCTGATGGATGTCCTTTATTCACTGGTCTGCTCTGTTTTGTCCCAGCTGCGGAAGGCAGTGATGGATCACATATCAGATTCATTCCTGGAGACCAACGTCCCGTTGCTGGTTCTCATCGAGGCCGCGAAAAGCGGGAATGAGAAGGAAGTGAAGGAATACGCTCAGGTCTTCCGTGAACACGCCAACAAGTTAGTGGAGGTAAGTGACCTTATTGACCCATGTGTCTTTCCATCTGGCACTTCGAGGAGAGGCAAGAGAAGTTATACACTGGGTGAAATATTACAGGTGTTGTTTCAGGAGTTTTGGTCAACTTTATCCTGGTGCTTGCCCAGGAAATGTTTGGATGACGGGCAGAGGAAAGTGCTGTGTTTAGTAGTGCATTAAAGCGATTGAGCATGTTAGGAGTGGTGTTTCCAGCAGTTTGTCAAAAGACATGAGCAACAAGAAGTAAATTTCAGTTCAACTTTATTAACAGTACAATTGAGCTGAATGTCTACTAAGTAAAAAGCCAAATAAGTGCTTCGCAGTCTGGTCCTGGCCCAGGACTGCTCTAGAATTAATTACTTGTCAGTCTGAACTAAAACAGAGAAATGTACATGTAGAGAAGGCACAGCCTTAAGAACCTAGATGGTCTTGAACGGTTTGTATTTCATATGTAAACATATACATATTTACAGTATTTTCTGAAGAGACACACTGTGTAAAGTCAGCCAATGATAATTACAAGCCTTCAGGGATGATATTGAAATGGCTTTATTCTAGCATGAGGAGTATAAAATACAATGACTGAAACCTTGGATGCTCATTGAATGGAGTTTTAATAAAATGATGATAATGTTTATCTCAGTTTGCCCTCCAGCAGACCAAGGACTACGAAAAATGCTTGTGTTTTTAAAGAGAAATATCACTCAGTGATTTGTTTGATATCATTGTGTGGCATTTTTCTGTACTAGCAATATTTTGAAGACTTTGTAGCCCGTTAGCAACCTACGTAGCAAAGGGAAATGCTATTAGGGAACTACTGATCTGACAAGTACTGAGCTACACTTCTGAGTGTCTTCTGTAAAAACAGGACTCATTGCAACTCTGTAAAACCTGAGCTGAAGCAAAGAATAAGGGTTTCTTGGTTATTATTGACTAAATCTGGACATTTCCCTGACAAAATAAGTGTTTGGGTGTGTGTTTTCAGCGGGCATAAGGTGTTGATCTGGAGCATCTCATTCTTTCCTGGTACAGGGAGTCAAGGTACCTCATTCTGGCTCTGGGAACCAGGTGTTTCCCACAGTCCTTAACTTATAGGTGCCTAAAAGCAGGTCTTGGAGGTCTCTGGATGAATTCTGTACAGTGCTGAATACAGTGAGGTTTATTGCTGTTGTCTGCAAGACGAGCACAGGGCTGTCAGCAACCTTCATTTCTGGCCCCTGTGTATTATGCAAAGATTTATTGCTGCCTCCTTGTGACTGGAGCTATGTCAGTGAAAAAGGAAATAGCTGGTAGGTATATAAAGAGAGGAAAAAAAACCCAAACAAATGGAAAACCCCTCCACAGTGTTCGTTCATAGTTATATTACAGTGGCAGTGGAGTTGTAGGCTTATATGCAGTGAACATATGTGGGGTGAGTGTTGTAGCACTCACATCCTCCACAGATTTGCAACAAAGTGTTGCAATGACAGGTCTAATAGCATTATTAAAAAGTTTAAAATAGCGAAGTAGATATTTTTAAAAATATCATAAGAGGTAATGGCATAAAGGGAGGAAAAATACCTTTTAGGGGTGTAGTTAAAATTAAAAAAANTAGTGGAAGGTGTCCCTACCTATGGCAGGGAGTGACACTGGATGGTCTTGAAGGCCCCTTCCAACCCAGGCCATTCTGTGATTCTGTGATTCTGTGAAACCCAACAAAGAGGAGTTTTAGTTATTTAGCTTTGGGTTTACAAGCCTAAGATTACATTAGATTTGTATTTTAGACCAAACTGGAGGTTGGTTAATGATTTTTGACATGTGGTTGTCTTTAGGTGCCCCACCAAAAAGCAACAGTGATGGTACCAATAGATGTCTTGAGCCTAATACCTAAGATTTTTATTCCATTTAGGTTGTTCCAGACTATTAGAAGCAGATTCTTAACTGAATCTTGTACATCAGTGACAGCTGGTACTGGCTTGTGGGTGCATTCTTACTCTTTTCCAAGGATAGGTTCTTTTAGGTGGATCTTACCCTTTTAGTTGTAAGAACTATTTCTGGCTCAGGTAAAAAGCATCTTGAAGAAATGAATTTCTAGTGCAAGTGAAATTTTTAACCCCAAGTTTCAAGTTCATCAGGCTGCAGAAGCAAATACGTATTTGGAATATATTTATGTCCCTTTTATACTAGAGATTTTTGCACTTCAAATGGTTTCATCACTTTTACTTACTGATGCACAATGGAATCTTAGCAGATGGACTTCTGTGGTTTTGTGGGTCAAGTATCTTGCAAATAGTAAAGTGTGGTTTAAAGATGAGACATAATCAAGTGACTATGAAATGTAAGATGCTTTCCCAGGCATGGGGCCAGAATTGCTTGCTAAGATATGCAAACACAGCTCCACTGAAGTGCGTGGAGTTGCACTCGCTCATGTTGGAGGAATTTGGCACTGCCAGTTCAATACTGTGAAAAGTCTGTAGTATTAATCATTAATTTTCCAATCTCAAGCTGAATTTCTTGGATGTCCTACCAAGCTCAATAGACAGCCTGTCAAAAGGGCAGGGAAAAATAATACATGTTATATTTCTTTACATAAAACCTACATTTTTCCATCCTGAGGGAAAAAAAATGCACTTCTTGGTATTTGTTGAATACAAATAGCAGAATTTGCTCTGCACAGCCAATACATTTTTAAAAATACATTTTGTAAGTATGAGGCTTATAGAGTTAACTTTCTTTTATAGTCCGTATTGCAGAATATTTAAATCTTCTCTCAAAAGCTGTTTTCATTATATAATATTTTCCCTTCCCCACCTCTTATCATAGCATTAATAACACAAAGATGGATTGTCGTTTTTCTAGACATTCACTGACAACTAGGTTTGTCTATGAGTTTTGCTGGAAACACAGAGTGAGGTGTCACTTAACTGCAGTGTAAATCAAATGAAATAAATCAAATTGTCATACAGATTCTGGGGGTAAAACAATATAATAAAACAGAATTTAGATGGTACCACTCCAGGCTTGGATGGGTGACTCTTTTCCTCGGAACAATTTTTTGGCAGTCGTGTCTTAATTTTTTTTCTGCCTTCTGAAACTGAGGTTAGAGAAGTGACGGTGCCTTTCCAGGTCATGATCTTTACCTCATGAATCCCTTTGAGTTTTTTAAAAAATTATTTCTAATGACTGAAAGTAAATGCCTGAGTTGTAATGCCAGCTCCAGATGTGACCTTGGGAAGTCATTTAACTTCTCTACCCAAGCACCTTCATTAGTAGCATAAGGTTAATGACAGATAATTCTAATACCTACCACACAAAGGCACTTGACTGATAAATCAGCTCGGATTTATTCAATGCATCTATCAAAGCACTACGAGGAAGCTAATTAATTAATTTTCATTATTCTGTTTAGTAGACCTTCCTCGGTTTAACTGTTGGTCCTCTGGATTGTTTCTTGACAAATTAAATTATTAAATCCAACAGGTTTTCCTGGTAGATGAAATGCAGCATCCAGTAAACTCTTAAGGGCCATGGCAGCAGGCTGTTCAGTTGGAATTCAAATTATAGTGGGTTGGATCAGACTTTCTATTCTCAGAAGGATGGACACAAGTCCAAGATATTTCTACTAGTTGTATCAGTTTGAGGAGTTTTAATGCTTTTATGGAAATACTTCACCATTTTGGTGGTCAGTGAACATTTACAAGAGTTAAATTCAGTTGCTTTATTCTTATTTCCAACAAAATTTGAATGAAGGGGTTTTTTTCTTCTTCAGTATGAACTGATGAAGCACCAGATTTAAAGCACCTAAAAAGGAACTTTTGAAAAGTCCCTTACCAATTTTGCATGAATTGATCTTTATGAAGAATTTTGTAGAGCCCACATGGATCTATCAGTTTCACCTCATGCAAACTTAAAAGATTTCTGGGGACACGACAAATAATCAAAGTTGTCTTGTAAGAACACTTGGCCAGTGCAAGAACTGTGTTAGGCAATGGTTTATGGTGATTTAAAGTTGATATGGTGCATGCAAATCAATAATATCATAAGGCTGGATGGTAATTTGTAGCAGATGAAATCGAACAGCACCATTCTGGTTTTGGTTTATGGTCTCTTTGTGCATTAAGTTTGCAGGAGCCTTTATTGACTTTCTCCATGTAATTGCCACTTTGAAGAGGATAATGGGGTTCCTTTTGGGCAGTTTGGGGTTTGTGGTTTCTTAATTTTACAAAAAAGTAAAAGGAGAAAAAGAAGTGTTTGAACTTCTTTATGAGACACAGTGCAGGCTACCCTTCATTTTCTAAGAATTGTATTATTTGGAATCCCCAATTCAGACAGGTTGTAATCTTTCCCATCACAAATGTGGAAACAGGCTTGCATGCTGAAGACGGGAGGGAAGAAAAAACCTCTGTCAGTATGCACAGGACACAAAACAAGCAACTGGACCTGCTCAGCCACCCCTTCTTACTTGATTTGGTGATGAGAGGAAAGGGGAAAAATTGGGAAAGAAAATTTTACTCTGGTGGTCAACAATGAATTTAATCTCAGTTTACATCAGCATTAACAGAACTAAATCCAACCCAGTATTTTTTCTTTCCAGAAATACCTTTTTGAAAAGCACACAGAGCATTTGATCATAAGAAATGGGAAACCACACTTAGGGCTTCAGGATCATCTGTGTAACTCTGCACTTGAGGTCGATGGAGCGCTGAGAGTTCACGTGTGGCACTTCAGCTCACTTCCATGAGGCACTGGTGGCCTTCCTAAGGAGTAGATGGCAGCGTTTTATTTGTGCTCTTGTAAATATTGTATAAATTCATGAACTGACAGATTTTAATTTACGACAGACAAAACCCAGAGGAACAAGCCAAAGAAAAAAATTTGGCTCATTTATTTCTGCAAGTTTAGTTCAAGGAACAAAGACTGTTCCTGCTGATATTTTCACACATACTTGAGATGTTCTCTTATTTTTTGTTGAAGTGCACACTGCTGATTCATCAGAGTACACACCTAGCTGTTTGCTTCTGATAATGGAGAAAAAGTGTCAATATTCTTCATAGCTTCTGCATCCAACTTGCATCCTGAAAAACGTGTTTCCTTTTACATCCCTGGGTTTCCTCTTACAGACTGATCAGCTTTTACTCCTGTATTTTTCTTTTAGCTGACATTAAGCTAGATAAATACTATTTAGGAGGTGGTAATCCTTGCTTCTAATCAAGAAGTGTTAAGAAGGTCATAGATTAGTTTAATTCAAGCTCTTCACCTTGAGAGATTTTATTTGAAATTAATGCTGTGAGCTACCTTTGTGTCCAAGTGTTTCATCTGCTCAGTTTTAATTTCCATCCCAGGCCTTTCTTCCCTGTGTGGGCAACAGATGTTCTTAACTCCCAGTAAACATCAGGAGTGTATTGACCTAGCTAAAGCCACAAGTCCAGTTATTTGCAATGAGACAATGAAAAGTTTGAACTCTTGGTGTGAAGTTCTTGAGTCCCTCCTGCAGCCAGATCTAGTGTCTGTTTCTCCTCCTTGGAGGGATAAAGGCCTTTGAGGCAAAATGAACTCCAGTTCTTTCAGGATAAAACTTTCTGGTAATGCAGTGTCAAGGGTGAACTCTTTATCCTTTTTTACTGACTTTAACCACTGGATATTGGTGGTCCACTGGGATCTGTGCTGGTTTCATCTTCTGGTGTCTCGATTAACGCTGAAGTGGAATCAAAGCGCCTTACAGAAAAGGTGAGACACAGAAATTGCTGCTGCCTTGTGACTTTTAGAGCCTCTCGTGTCCCTGTCCCTGAAGAAGGCAGGTTATTAAAGGAGGTAAATGCTCAGTGTCTGCATTGTCAGGATTGTTTTTGTCCAAAAGCCAGCGCTGCCTTCGGGCAGAAAGGCTCCATCTCTGAGGCCTGGAGTCTGCTGTGAGAGGGAGCAGTTGCAGAACCTGTCTGTGATCTGTAAACTGCATTGTTAACACAGAAATAGGGGGGAAATGAAATAATTTGACGTGGAGAACTTGGCTACAGCAGATGCTGATCCCTCAACATCTGCCCTTGACAGGTTTGTAGTGAAACCAAGGACTCCAGGATGGCTACAAGGGGAGGATCTTCCTTATCTCATGGCTACTTTGGCAATTTGGCTCTGCTCCCAAAATTTCTTCCCACCTGTAAACACCTGAGTAAACAAGCACACCAGAATCCATGAGATTATTGCCATTATCTCGAGTAATCCTTTTCTGCTCATTTGTCCCTTTTTTGTTAGACTGCTGCACTTCTGCATTTCATAGCAACACCAAACGGGTTGAAGGATAATTTTATTTGTTCACACGTATTTCTGTAATGTAAATAAGAAGCAAATGCTACATAAAGTTAGCAATCTGTGGGTAATGATGATGATTTTCTTCCTTCCCAGGAGAGTACAAGATTAAAAATTAAATTTGAAAAAAATACTGACTGGGAAATTGCTGCAGAATCCCCCATATCAACTTGAAAGCATTTCTAGCTCTGGGACTGTAAACATAAAGCCAGTGCTGTGCTGGTCTGTTATCTGATTTTGTAGAGGTCATCGTTCATTAGCAAATGACTGTCATGTGGTTTTACACATGGGAAAAAAACGCTGGAGGATTTCCTACCAACTAAAGTGTAATTTGGCCACTTCTTCACATTTTTTCTGTAATTCTTTCACATTTTTATGTGTATTCTATTAATTATTTTCATGAGAAATACCTGGTTAACTGCTTGCAGCAAAATTTATTTGTAATAATTTCCCAGTATTTTCCAGTTACCTGATTTTTTTTTTTTTTTAGATAATTAACTTTTAACCGTGCTTATTTAAGGCCTCTGTAAAGGAGGTCAAATCCAATTCCTCCCTTTTTAATCACCAAGTAATATTTAAAAAATATTTTTCTAGTGAATAACACCCTCGGAACGGGGGACTCACTTCAGTCTGATCACGCTCTGTGTTGTGTGATTCATATTTTCCCTAAATAACATGACTCCTACAAACTCTAGTATCCATTTATATCTACTATCCCATACAATCCGATCACACCCCGGTCTATAACTTGTTAATAATACAATCAAGAGCTCTTGGTGCTTTTGTTAATTAATTGATTGCATAAATTAATGATTTAGCTCCTCCAAACCGGTTGTTTGAATTTGTAACCGTAGCATACCAAAGTGCAATACAACATGTGGTGTGTCGGGTGTTCAAAGGGGATATTTTCTAGACAGCCCACCTAATTACCCTCATTCTTCATTTTTTACTCTCATGTCCTATTTGATACAGTGTTTTATTTGTGCCCTAACCAGAACTGTTTTCCCCTGTGCTTCTTTAAAATAAATACCTCAATCTGTCTTCTAGAATCTCTGTGTTGGATTAATTTTTGCTACTGAACACAGGTTAACATTTTATTACTCTGTAAGAAGTTCAGCATCTTGGCCTTTGCTCTGTGATGTATTAGCAGGGTTACGTTTCAATCAGTAAATATTAAGAACTTTGCTTTTACATGAGCATCTTACACTGTAAGAGCTTAATTAAGTAGCCTGTCCTGGAGCACAAACTGTAAGAGAAATAATGGGAGTGGTGGGGAATGAAAGGATGAAATACAGGAATCTATGCTGATATTCCAAACTCGCGACAAAGTAAGGAATTAAACAAACAGCTCTAATTACTATGGAGAAAGGGATTTGTAGTTCACAACTGAGCTATTTCAGGGCAGAAATAGAGGGGTAGAACTATTTAAGAAGCCAGAAAGTTCAGTAAAAGCTGTAAGTACTTCTGAGGAAACGGGAAAAAAAAATCATTTACAAGGAAATAGGGAGTCAGAAATAATGGAGAACATTCAGACATGCTCAAAAAATGAGTAGATACCCAGAGAAAATACATGTCAAAGATTTGAGCACAGAATGGCATGTTTAATGATGGATTTTTGAACTGATAGAAAAGAAGAAATTGTAATCTTTTATCTAGAAATCTCATGATCTTGAACAAAAGTTAGAGCAGCTTTAATTTAAAAAAGTATTGCAAGCAAAATATATGTGGCAAATATTAAAATATAGACTACTGGCTAGTAAAATTGATTTATTAATTTATTAATCCAGAACGAAATATGTATCTAAATCCCAGTATCACAGGTACACTGGAGTTGCCCTGAAGTGTCTCTCTTGCTTCAGCTGATGCAGTGTGTGGGTCATAGTAGATTTTACCCTGTTTTTCTCCCTCTATCCCATTAGCTGGATTCTAAGAAGGGTAGTGGGTATGGTAAATCCGTCATAGGCATATCCCACATTGCTTCTTTTGTGTGTTTTCCTGGAATTCCAGGTGTTTTCAGGAATAAAATGCACCTTTTGCAATTTTGGATTGGTTCAGTAACTGTTGCTGTTGTGTTTTGACACCAATAGTCTCAGCCTTGAATGGTCTGTGCAGCTTTAAAATATTTTTCTGTCAAAGCAGATCCTCAAGATAACCAGTGGAGTCAGACAAACCATGGCTTTGTTCCCCCCAGGATAGTTGTTATTTGGACAAAATATTCATCTCTCGCTGGAAGCTTTTGCGGCAGAATTGCATGAGGGAAAGGGTAGGAGAAATTGGGATGATGATCCGAATGGACACAGAGCAGGCTGTGAGGAACAGGAATCTGGGAGAGCTGCTGGGGCAAGAGAAGGTTTTAGGGTGAATTTTCAGTGAAATTATTCATATGTGCTTGTAATGCTGCTGCTGAATGTCAAGCACATACGGGGATAGATTTTTTTTCCTCATTATTTTTTTTTTAACTCATTGACAACCCATGGATTCAAGAAGAACATTCGTCATTTCATGTAGATATGGATGCAGAAAGAAAGTATTCTCAGTCAGAATTATCCTAGGTGAAAAGTTGAGCTCAGTTATGGAGGAGAAGATACGTTGGAAAGCCTCATGAGATAAAAACGTAGCAATCTCATTCAGGAAATTTCTAGATATTACTGAGTAAAATACCGTAAGCCTAATAACAACTTTCCCTAGTGTTTGATTTTATTTTTTTTTTTTACTTTAATGAAATTTCCAGAGATAAAACCAGCCAGCTCACTATTCTGTTAGAATAACATTATAACGAGTGTGTGGATCATGCTTCACTAGAAAATCTTTTATGAAATATTGATGATAATAAAGGAGGACTGACTCCATGGCTTAGCATGAAAAAGCATTGGTTTCACTGCTTTATTTCCAAGCTTGGCTTTCTGAAAATCGAATAAAACAATTAAGTGGATTTTCTTCAAAGTTCCAGAGTTTTTCCTATGGCCTCAGAGCAGGCAGGAGGAACTTCAGCCTGAGGACAACTTCTTAAGAAACTTTTAAGTAGCCGAGAAAACCATTTTAGCATGAAAGCGTAGTCTCAACAGCAAGTTTAGATTCACAGTACACAGGTTATAAAACTCCTGTTTTGATGATCCTCAAGTGCTTCCAAGACTTCAAAAGTTGAGGAAAAGTGGTTCTGTAAGCCTTAATCTCTTTACAATATGTTATGCTTGAAAAAGCACGAGATAGAGAAAGGAGGAAAAGTCAAGATTTTATCGACGCCTGCACTTCCTGCAGTCAAAAGGTTTGTGGGATTCGGGTCTTGCTTCTGAAAGATGGGTAACTGAGAGGCTGCTGCCATCACCCTAATGATGGGGTCGTTATATCTGGGTGACAGAGCCAAATCACTGCTTTGTAATGAGAACCTTTTCTCACAGAGCCAGAAATGGTGGTGTTGCTGTCTCCTTGTAGTCTCTAATTTCATACTCGTACCCTTTGAGGCACCAATCAAAGGATTCAAGTTTTTGATTCAGTTGTAATGAAATAAGGACAATTTTTGACCGTAGCTATGCAGAGTGTGCAGCACATCAGCTGTTACCTTTCCAAGACACAATTCGTACTGTTCCAAAGCTTAAAGGGATTTGGAAATGTCACCATGCCCAAGGAAACAGGTAAGAGCAGCCATGAGGTCTGAAACCACTGTTTGTGACATGACTGCGAGTGCCATGGATACATTTTTGTTACAGGAATTGCTATTGCTGCAATGTCAGAAGGAACATGAAGGTGCCCAGCGGTATGAACAGTAGAACAAGGAAATTTTTAAATAGGAGAGGGGAAAATGAGAAAGAAACAATAATGATACCGTATTTGACTCAGTCCTCACTGGGCTAATTATTCTTGCTGGGATGCCAACATAGATGTAGAGTTTGTTCAGGAGAGGAAAATCACTAAGGCTTTGTGGTACCCCTCTCAGGTAACACCAATGGCAAAGAACGTCCCTTTGAACAAAAAGGTTTGGTGATTTTGGGGATTTACATTATAAAAATTAAAGCGTAGGTAGGAACAGCTGCTACTGACCACTGTTCTTACAATATTGTGTAATATTAAACCTCTGATCATGCATAGTATTGCAACTAATCACTGAGTTACCTTAACACTCACTGAATAAAGAAAGTAAAACACTTAAATAACACAAATAGGAAGCTGTAACACTTCCCATTCCCAGTCTGTGCAAGAGAAAGCAAGGGCAGATGAAATTTGGTACCTCGGCTTGCACACAAATATCTCAGTATTCCTACAGTGTCTGCCCATTTCATTGGATACTGGTAAATAAATAAATAGGATGAGCAGATCACTGGCAGCCTTATACAAAAGGTTCTACGTCAGTGTAAGTATTAATTACACTAATTTGTGACACATGATTTTCAAAAGCCTAAAAGTGTTAAGACCATAAATCATTAATTTAATCTGATTATTTCCAGTCAGTCCTTTATTTACCGTCCGCTCAATTAAAAATTGAGGTTAATGAATCTTTCAAATGTACTATAATATTCTAGTATTCATTACTTCCCCCTTCCACCCCAGGTAAAAGTCTATCTTTTTTTTTCTCCTGTCCATCCCTTTTTGCATTAGAGAGGCACTTCTGAGTCACACCATATATTTTCATTTCTGAAAGTCGCTGATAGCAGTTTTGCCATCTGAAATGATGTACAGAGAAGGAGATGGCAAAAAGCCAGGCAGCAGCAGGAGCTCTGGAGAGCAAATGTGCAAGAACAGTTTTACCTTAAGCCTTACCTTACAGCTTTCTGTCTTTGCCTTTTGCTGCAGGAGTTACCTTCTTTCTCATCCATAGCATGGCCATAAATAATCTTTTACTTCAGTTTCATTACTAATAAAACTCAGAATTCTGCTGAGAAACTTGCATTTCTGTCCCCATTTTGAAATTTGCTGGTTTGCAAATGAATGAGGTGTTACCCAAACATACCCCGAATTGGTAGCAATCATCGGAATGATTCATCATTGTTATGCATCACAGTTAGAAACACAAAAAAATTCTTCCCCATTGTTTTTGCTGAGTCCAATCCCATTCCTTGTTGTTACCTGCCTGCATAAAGTCTTTTCTCTTGTAGAGAAGAATTATTTCCAACCTCTTCAAAGCAGAAGAATAGCAATTTTTATTCCCTCCCATTTTGTAATGTTCGACACAAAAGAGTTTGGCATTTTGCACGCTGTAGGTGAACATGTAAAACAAGATGCTTGGTTGGGTAAAATGATAATTTTCCCTCCATCTTCACAGGCACAATGTCAGTGTCCATCAACCAGGTGTAAATCCAAAGCTTCTAATTTGACTGAACTTAGAACTACAACAGCTCAGATGCTCTTAGGATTTGGGTGATGCTTCTTGCTTCAAACACTTTTTAGTGCTCAAGAGCACCAAAAGTGTCTTGCATCAGTTTTGGGGTGGTTTTTTGAGGTTGTTTTTTTTTGTTGTTTTTTAACTTAAAAAATGCTTTTTTAATTTAATCATTACTATGATCTCCACCTTGTAGGCAGTATCCTATTAGCGAACCTGTGGCAGATGGAGAAAAAGGATCTGAGCATTGTAATTTCCATCAGTGGTTCATCAGTGAGACTTCCACACTCCTTGTTCCAATTTCTGGATTTTAACTGTAATATCTTTTGACTTTTGGTTGACTTGTTATTTGCATATCACTTAAAATAGTTTACTAGATACAAGTGAGCAAAAAACTTTGAGCATTTAGAAAGCATTAGATGCAGCCTACTCTTTACTATATATAAGCCAGTAAAATTAAACATAGTAGACTTCCAGGATTAATTTTAAATAGCTAGAACCTTGCAAACATACAAGACAAAATTAATTTTGTCCAGCTTTTGCCTTTAACCTTTTAGATGGCTGGTGTCTTCACCCTCTGGGACAGCACAGTAGGGACATGGACTTTTAGAAGGTGTTTATTGCCATCCCAGATTAGGGGAATCAGGCAAAACACGTGGGATGCGTTGACTCTGAAGATCCCTTTCTCTCTTGTGCATCTTCATAGGGATCTGCCATCTTTGCAGCTCTCCCTTGGATGCTTTCTGATAGCTTAGGATAGAAAGCTGTTTGAAAGCATCCAGAGGAGGGATGGAGATGAAGATGGAGAAGGATCTGGAAGAGAAGCCGTGTGAGGAACAGCTGAGATCACTTGGTCTGTTCTGTCTGGAGAAGAGGAGACTGAGGTCAGACCTCATCAGGGTCTGCAGCCTCCTCCCAAGGGGCAGCTCTGATCTCTGCTCCCTGTGACAGTGACAGAACCCGAGGGAATGGCTGGAGCTGTATCAGGGAGGTTTAGGTTGGATACCAGGGAAAGGTTCTTCCCCCAGAGGGTGCTGGGGCACTGCCCAGGCTCCCCAGGGAATGGGCACGGCCCCAAGGCTGCCAGAGCTCCAGGAGCGTTTGGACAACGCTCTCAGGGATGCACAGGGTGGGATTGTTGGGGTGTCTGTGCAGGGTCAGGAGTTGGATTTGATGATCCTTGTGGGTCCCTTCCAACTCCGGATGTGATTCTGTGGATTCTAGACAATTAGGGGCAAAAAATGCCTTTTAGACAGGTCATGATGAGTTGCACGTGGTGAACCTCTGTCTGTAGTGAGAAAAGTCATGTCTGTGGAAATAGGTTTTCTCCACTGGAGACGCTGCTATTCCCTGTGGCGTTCTAAACTTCTTCTAAATCTGCCCTCAGTTTCTTGCAGTGGGGATGTTGTGTGCCTGCAGTTACCTTCTGGTGAGAGCTTGAAATGCTTCATTTACATCAAATCCTTCCCTTGTAATAACACCATAATATCAAGTCTCTTTGAAAGTGAGACAACCAGTGGCACGTGTGTCTTAGGGGAGCATCAGCATTTCCCACCTCATGCAGGCTGAAGATACGTTTCCCTGATATTTTCTTTCAAGCTGCAACAAAAGAATAACATCCTGCAGCCTCTGCCCGTGGTCGGTTGGATCTTAACCTGTTTGAGCTCCCCAAGCTTATTTTAGTTTGCAGTGTCTGTCAAAGATGCTCCTGTTTCCATCTCGTGTGCGTGGAAAGCTATCTTGGCACGTAACTGTAACACAACAGATGGGACACGGTGCATCTTGGCTGACCTCTACTTTCAGCATTTAAATAGCTAAACTGATTTTATTACCATAAAATAAACTTCCAAGAACTTCTTACACTCTAGACCAAGCTAACAAGTGCCAGCTGCAACCCTGCAATTGGAATAGCTGAGGAGGACAGTTTTCATAGTGGTTTAATGGAATTGGAGGATATTTGCACTGATTTTAATGAGAACCAGAAGGATGAAATGCCTAGAAAACTTAGGTTTTCTTCCAGCTAAGACAAGGAAGTGAAAACAACGTTGTTAGGAGCACACATGGATTTTATTAGTAAGAATTTCAAAAGTCATGCTCGTGGTTTTCACTGTCATTGGTAAAAGACTGGGGACAAGCAGAGCTTGGAACATTGGGACCTGAAAAATGGTGCTGAAGAAATGGCCAGCACACTTCCTCTCCAGTCTGCCATTTGAAGAAGGTTTTCTCTTTGGTCTCACGGTTCTGTTGTTTTCAGCTCCTGATGCCCCCATTTCTCTGGGATTTACCCTCCTTTTAGGCTGATTGTAACACCTTTAGCTACCAGCTCTAAACCTTTAGCAGGTTTTATTTTCTACCAGAGACTTTCAGAGGAACTCAGATACTGCACTGTAAAACTCAGGGATGCAATCCCCTCAAGAAAAATAAACACTAGAAGTTTATATATCTATTGAAATGTAAAAGACAGGAGTTACTAAAAAGCAGTTTAAAAGGACCCTTGCCCTGTACACCTTGGCGTCTGAGCGAGGGATAAAGGTCTCATTAACATTTTCTTACCCTTTTTCAACACTTTTTTGTCTTTAGAGATGATTATTATTACACCTTTTCATGTCCTAGATTCATTTTTCATATGTGAATTTAGGCTCCCTCCTTTCAGCTCCTGTCCCATTTCTTGGGCTGGAGTGCAAATGCCTTTGGATCAGCTGACACTTGGCTAGCACTGATTGGGGGTTTGAATATTTTTTTTATATATATATAAAAAATATATAAAAATTGTATAATTGTATTTAAAAAAATGTTTGACATATTCTTTAAAAATGAGCAAAATTTATGGAATGCTCGTATTTTAAAAAACAATCTGACTGAGATAGCACAGCAACGTATTTGAACGCTTGCTTCCTTTGGGCTGCTGTGAAAATATCACTTGCTTTGTACAAGGGCCTTTTATTCTGATTTTTTTCAATTGTACCAACTACAAATGTTGTACACACAGTTACAGATACAGATACCATGATCTGCTTACACAGATATTGGAAAACTGATTTTCCCTTATCAGATGTGAGCACACTACTAAGTCTAGTTCTAGATGGCCTAATTTTTTTTTTTCCACTGTTTTCAAAAAAAGGTCAAAACACCTTTATGCAACTAAATAATACAGATGCTTTCAATAGCCATTATTACAGTAGGGAGACAGAAATCTATTTCTTTTACTCCCTGATCCTGTTCCCTACAGCTTTTTCTGCACAGGTTTTTTGTACTTGGTTTCATTCTTCCTGTGTGACTTTTTCTTCTGTGATATAATAAATAAAAACAAGCTCTTGTGTGTTCTTCTTCGTGTCTTGTACTCTAATCATGGCATTTTTTTTGTAATACAGATTTGGAAATTAAAAAAGCCCAGCTATATTTCTGTGCATAAGGAAATGGAAATCTGAATCTTACAAGAGGGACTTATTTAGTCTTTACTGAGATGATTCATAGAAGGCTTGGAGGAGAGAGAAATAAAGGAAGAGTATTGTGGCTTGAAACTCTATTTTCATCTCATAAGCAACTTTATTACAAAGTTAAGAATACATCTTTGTTATATAAATAATTATCTTCTAGCAGTTCTTTTGATTAAATTAAATTTCATGTTTGTGCCTCATTCTGCAACTCTCATGCTTATGATAATTATCATTATTAGTTTTTCATGTTGATGTCTAAGAGAGCCTTTTCTTGTGTTAGAAGACATTTAGGGCAGAATTAAAATTTTAAATTAATTAAATTCTTCTTACAGGGTATACGAGATCCTGCACTCAGCAGCAGAGCAGAATACTTGCTATGAAGGGGGAGGAGGCAGCCTGTAAAGACAGGCAGGACTGAAACAGCAAACAAACCGAAAGCCTAAACAGGTGGCAATTAAAGCCCTGCTCACAGGCTGAATGTCAGACAAATGAAGTGCGAGAATGACAGTAAACCATCATTCAAACTCTCTAATTAGTCAATAATCTAATTTCTAATGCCTGCCCAATTTCTAATCTGTAAAATCCAGAAGATTTCAAGCTCTATGTCAAAGAGCTATTTGGAAAGTGATTCCAGAATTTTATTCCCACAATGATCACAAGTCTTCTAAATTCCGTTTTGAAAATCCTACCAGAATGTGAGGTTATTTTTTCCTCCCAAGGACTTACCTTGAATGCATTTGTAAAACACTTCTGCAGCTTCCTCTAAAGTCCTATTTCCCCAGACTTCCTGGGAGCTCTTTGTGCCTTGCAGTTTCTGCTGCTCTTTTGACACAGGTGACTGTTCGAAGTGAAGTTTTGCAATGGTTTCTATTAACACTTCATTATATTTTCTTAAATTATCCCTATTTCTTCAACGTCTTTATTGGCTCCTCTATTGGATGCTTTAGCTCTGATCTGGTTTGTTTAGGCTTTAAAACTGATCCCGCAAATATGAGTCTTACAACAGATCATCATCTGTGCTTGTAACCTGTCAGGATCGTTGTAATTCCTTATGATTGATCAGGCAATAGAATTTCTGTTTCTGCTTAATCTTCTCCCTGCTCTGCAGTTACTTGGTCTGATGGGCATTGAGGTAATCCAGGTTTCTTTGGCAGTTCCTCAGTGAGTTAAGCCCAAGCCTTTTGGCCTTGTAGATATATCTATAATTCTGAATAAAAGAGGATCAGAGAGCTCATGCGAGAGCTGAGATAATTCAATGGAATTCTCTTATTTAACAATGCAGACGTGGAACAATATCTCTTTCTAAAGCAGCCCTTTACATCCCTTGTTAGGTGAATGAGTTGCATTTTAAGGGAAGATCTGCTGGGAACATGTGGATAATCTAAAGGGATAGAAAGACAGCGTTTAATCATTTGTGGAAATCACTTTGTGCCTGGAGACTCTTGTGATACTGTCCTTGAAAAGAAAGGCTCCTTCCCAGAAACCTGTTTGTTGAACTGTGCTCAGGCAGGATGATCAGGATAAGGGCAGGAGCAAGTGGTATTTAATCTGATTTTTTTTTTTCCCCACCTCCTTTTTGGTTATGCTGTTTCAACTATTTGACAACATTCTGACGTGTATTTTGTCATGTCAGTACCCTGAAAAATCTCAGGAATTCATAAAATATCTGTGAAGCTGGAGCTCTCAGGTAATTGATGATAATGTTTGATAAATATACCTGCATTTACGGCGTGTGACTCTGTGGGGCTGAAAAATGGCAGGATGGTGCAGCAAAATGTCAGTTCCATGAAAAATAGGCAGAAATTCTCAATGAAAAGAGCACTGAAAAATAAGACAGCTCATTAAATTTTGTTGGTGATGTCAGATGCTTATCTAAACAGTAAGAAAATAGCCTTGATAATAAAGGGTAAAGCTGGCAGGTAAAAGTCGTGAGTTTATTTAAAAATAACAGGAGGAGCCACTCGGAAGCTGAGGAAGGAATCCTAAAGCCGAACACAAAATCTCCTGACCCTTCTGAAAAAATGTACCCTGGGGATGTTAAATACAGAAATGCACATTGTATAAATATAGGTTTGAATTATTCTGGGAAAACCTGGAACCTGAGACAAACTGTGTGAAATATCTCCTGTGAATGTTTTCCTGGTGAGAAATAAACTTTTAGGTCAACATAAAATATTTGTGGAAGTTTGCTGGATTCGTCCAGTAGGAATATACTTGGTGTCAACCTGACACCATTTTTTGGTGATTATTTTTCTTTGCAGCCACCAAACAGAAAAAAAATATTATTTAAACAGCTCTATTTTTTGGCACATATTTCACATACAGATCGTATGTCTGGCACAATTTCTTTATTTTTATTCTCTTGTTATGAAAAAATTTTCCCGAATCCGTCATATATGTTTATAATCAATCTCAACCCTCACCCATATACATTTTCTACTCAAATAACAATAATGATCTGGAGGAAAGATGCAGGATAAATTGCTGTATTGGTAATATCTTTTGAAATTGTGTGGGAATTCTTGCATATTTTAGAAACTTGGTCATGTTTCCTGCAGTAGTGTGTAATATCAAACATAATGCCCTGACTAATTGCTGTTGGAACTATTTTACTCGTCCCCCTCAGTTTTGTTTAGCTGATATATTCTTCATTTCCTTCCTTCAGCTGAAATGTGGAAATGCCAGGGTTCCTTTGTAAACAGCTGATAAACTCTGTTATAAAAACCACCAGACTTTTCTGGGGAAAAAAATAAATTAATTGTGAGTTTGATGAAAAACAGCATATGGATAATAGAGAAAATAAAGTTGATCCTGGTACTGTACTTAATGCATACATTAGGGGGAAGAATGCAATAACAGGATTGTATGATCTTGGTTATTTCTTGATGTAAACTTATTTTTTTTAATGTGCTCGGTGAGCCACAGTTGTCCAGGAATGAAGGAAATAAATTTTCATGTTCAATTTTCTGTGCTTGTCCTCCCTGTGAGGGTGGTGAGGCCCTGGCACAGGGTGCCCAGAGAAGCTGTGGCTGCCCCCGGATCCCTGGAAGTTTCCAAGGCCAGGCTGGATGGGGCTTGGATCACCCTGGGACAGTGGAAGGTGTCCCTGCCATGGCAGGGGGATGATCTTTAAAGTCCCTTGCAACCCAAACCATTCTATCATTCTTTTCACTTGGAAATCAACGGACTGAGATAATGTGATCTATGATTTCAGATAGGAAGGAAATCCTGTATTTTACTTAGGTTGGAGGAATACAGATTATTTTTACAAAAATAAGGTAATATTATTAGAAAAAGTAGATATGTTAGAATTCTAAACCCTGTAGCGGTTTAAAGCAGGATCATATACTATCAACATAAAGGATTATGTGTAATTAACTCTCTTTAATTAAGTTTTGCTCACTGTTGGAGAAATACACCATTTAGCAAATGCTGACACTTTTTTCCTTTTTAAGACATAAACGGTTAGATAGGATTGCTTTGATTTTCAAGAACTAGAATTCCCTTGCTTTAGCACTTTTATCTGCTTTAGCCTGAGTTTTGCCAAAGAATGACTGTTTCATTTCAAACACCATTTGAAGGAGGTTCAGAATTATGTGCAATTGATTCTGTTTGGGTTTGGAACAAAACATCTGCTGATTTTCACTGAATCCCCAAGGTTTTTCTGCGTAGCGTTTCAACTTTGCTACAAAGGCAGCGAGGAGAAGTGAAAAGTGCTCTGTAGCCTGGTCTGCAGAGGTTAAAGCTGTTTTTGCACCTGCAGGCAAAGCATGGAAACGGTCCAAGATATCTAAAAATTAAGTTGTTGTACAAGGATAGATAAAGATTAACTCTTCTTCCCACCAAATTTCAAAATCAAGGAGCTGTTGGGAAGGTGGAGTGGGAGAGGACAGAGATTCTCACCTGCTGGAAAATGTCATCAGCCGTGACCCTTTGGTACAGAGGGTTTCTCCCTTGGTTCTCTCATTTGTGCTGTGACAGCAGAACCAGCTCGAGACTCTGTAAAGTTGGTTTCTTACAAATTGCTCTGAGCTGCTGAAGCCAGTTTTTACTGCTAAGGCAGAATGAAAAGCCCGGGTGTTCCTTTGGCTGCAGAAAGCTTCAGTAACCTGAGAGCCTGAGTAAGAATAATTTTCTGTATTTTGTTAAACGGATGAAGTTGCAGAAAAATGAATACATTTTGAGTACACAAGTTTTTAATCATTTACAGCAACTGAGTTTCAAATTTGTAATATTATAGGCAGAAGCTGAGCCTCTGGTGTGGAATTACATAGCCCTTCAATACCTGCTGACATGTGGAATTAGCTTGGAAAAAATAATGCAGCAGCAGCAAAAATATTATGATTCTTATTGTCTCTGGTTCATCTTCATGAGTTGTTTTTGATAATAGACAAAAGATAAATTGCCTGTAATGCAGTTGAGACAACACTGCTAAGTTAAAATGCTCTCCAAATTTAGACCAGGCACATTATTATCTACTTTTTTACAGTGGGCATGAGGTTTTAACTCGTTAAAAGCAGAAAACTGCTTGATAGCAACAGCTGGGCCATCAGAAAATATTAAGGAGGATGATTCTCTTAGTTAATTTGAAAACAGTCTGCAGTCCAGAAAAGAAGCATCCACTCCAAAATCCTCATGAATTATTCTCAAGTTGGATGGAATACTAATTACTGGGGTTGGGTAGGAATTCTTTTCTAATTGGCTTATCCACTGTATAAAGGAAAGTTTTTCCCTTGGAGTGGACAAAATAAAGAGAATTTGTTTAGTTATTTAATAAATGAAGAGCTTCTATTCTGCAAGTAAACATTAGACAGCTTATTAAAAACTCTCAGGGAGCTGCTTGAAGCTCGTGGTGTTGGCATTTGTTCCGTTTTCACCCATATTTAGGGAGCTTTATGGAAGCCTGTGGTCTGATATCCTGACTTCAGTCTGGAAAGCACTGGCATCAGTCTGGGTGTGGATCTCATGGAGGAAGGAGCACAAGATTGTCACATTTTGCCATTACACACTCACCTTGCATAAACTGATGTGAATACATAGAGAACTGGGCAGCAGAGACTTCAATACCTTGAGGAAAAGAGCCATTTATTAAAGGAAAAATGGAATTTTGGTTAATACATGAGTGCACTTCTAACGTGAAGAACAGCTCACTGAAGCCAGTGAGCGATTCTGGAAATGGATAAAAGTGCTTCAAAATACTTGAGGATCTTTCACTAGCATATTTGGGCATCCAAATTCCAATTTGAACAGCATTTCTTAGGAGAAAGAACTGCCACTTGAGCCCTCTCAGCAGCATATTTGGCATTTGGCTGAGAACTGAAGATGGGCTTCAATTGCGCTGCGTAAATCCAGGGGAAGAAGATGAGTTCAGTCCAGTATGTCTGATTATACCACTGTGGGTGAACGCAGTCTCTGCCCTATTTCATATTTAGGATTTTTCAAAGGAAGATTTATTCCTGGCTGGAATGTTCATTTGAGCGCCAGTGTCGAATGTCAGCTGGAGTGTTCAGTGTTACTTTGAGTGTCAAATGTGAGTTTGAGTGTCTGCAGTTTGAATTTGGGTTCCTCTAGCCCGTGTAGATGAACCAGGATTTCTCAGGCTGTTGAAACACTGCAGGGTTTTTTTCCCCTGCCATAAATCATGTGAATTCAAGTAGAACATTAAGACTTTCAACTTGACTGTGTTTGCGTTTAAGCCTTTCTCTTGAAATGAGATCGAGATATTAAATTTAAATCACCTCTGTGCTCCCTTCTCAAATTGAATGCTTGCCTAAACTGGGAATAACAGAACGTGAAAATCAGCTGTTCCTCTGTGAACTTCTGAAATGAGTAATGCTGATCTTATGTACACCAGTGTTTTCTCAGCATCCGTCCTGTTCAAACATCCTCAGCACAAGTCCATTCGCCTTTATTTATACTGGGTTTTGACAGCTAGGAAAAGAAAATTTAGGAATTTTGACCTCAGTTGATGAACTGAAAAATATTTTTTTTGTTTGAAATTTTAATATTTAAGTAATCCTGAACAGCTGCATGAATATCCGTGTATGTGATGTTATATTTTCTTTAAATTTTAATCAAACAGGTGAACATGCATCGTACCAAGATATTCCCAGCCTAATTCAAATGAAACTCCTGTGTTACCACACAGTTCTGTGTGATTTTACCTCATTTCTTGATGTGTTTCTAAAGACTGCAGTGTAATGTTGGTGTAAGTAGCAGTTAATATCCTGCAGACGTTTGTCTGTCATTCCCTCAGAAAAGGCGGTTTCTCAGATGGGAGCTGCCCAGGGTAAGTTATATTTCCATTGCCTCAGAAATGGAATTGATTTCTTTGTGCTTACACAAATAAACATTTTCAACAGCTGTTACCCCAAAACCACCGAGCTCATTTCTCCTGTCACTCACACCACTGTAAATCAGGATTCATTCTCCTGTGGCAGGTGACCCTGTAATGCTAAATACACAGAAAGAATCAATGATCTGGTGTATCAGAAATAAATTTTTAGAGAAAGACAGAGGAAGAAGTAGGATTAAAGCTTTTAGCAGGGAGAAGTTGGATCACGTGCTGCCATTTGGGACCTGTTGTCTCTGGGACGAACCCCTGTCACACGCTTGGCTCAGCCACACTGTCAGAGCACGGGTTCTGCTCCTTCCCCTGCCCTTTCAGCTGGCAGGAGGCTGTCAGCAGGGCAGCTGTCAAGGGCTTTAAAGAGCTAAACAAAATAGTAATGGAAAGAAAGTAAAGATTTTAAATATATATATACACGTATGTATGTATGTATGTATGTGTGTATGTATTAAAAAGAAAGCATTAGCTTCCTGACAGTGAAAAAAAATATGTGTATTTAAGAGCTGAAACAAAAAATACTCACCTGATTCTCTGGCTTATTGTTATTCTGGCTTCATTCTAATGCAGTTCCTTCCTGTTCAATATCAGTTTATAAAACTGTGTTCACTGACCCCCAATAACTAACAAATCCCTCTGTGCAGCTAAATGAATAAATTCCAGTTTGTGGTAGTGCAAATGTATGCTGATGGCTGTTCAGTGAATACATAACACATTAACCATTTAGGAGTTTTGGCTTAGAAGAACAACAGGACATAGGGTTGATGTATTTCTGTAAGCATTATTCATTATTTCTGGTAGCAAGGATATGTACATTTTTTGATATGGACGATGACACGCTCTTTGGTCAACAAATCATGCCTTTTAAAGACAAGCTTTAGTGGCCAACTGTCACATTTAGAAAATGCTACTTTTTTATTTCAATACATGGAGTGTCTCTGCAGAGTCAGTTCTACATAGAGTGTCTTGAACATTTCTGGAACGCCGTTGTGCAGATGGAGAAGTGAAAACAGAAACATTTGTTACCATTTGTGGATTGATTGTGGAATTCATTTCTACCTCAGTTTTAAAAAGCTGCAATCTATTGACCAGAATGTGTTCCATGAGCCAGGGCTGGAGTAAATCACTGCAGCTCTGCCGCTCTACATGAGCTGGGGATCTTCAGCTTTGTCTCGGGGGATGGATTGAGTGAAGAGGCTTCATCCTTTTGTGCGAGGCTTGGTGGGGTTTGTATCTGTACTTCAGAATTATTGAGACAATGAATAGAGCCTTTAGTGTGCAAGTGCTGGGTTGTTTGTGTTTATAGCTGCACTTGAACCCCCTTTATCTCTTGCTCTCACACACATAACTTAAAGAATTCATATTTAAAATTTGCTAACTTTTCTAATGTGTTCAGGGCTTCTGTTGCTGTTTCTCACTGTGAGAACAGGGATTGACTTTCAGATAAATGGAATTGAGTTGACTGCAATCCACTTTAAATAACATGAGTAGTGATCAGAACTTTTACCATTATTTTTGCATTGTTTGGGGAGTCTGAGCTACTACAGACATCTGAGTAGGGACAGCAATAACAACACATTAAACACATCAGAGGCACCAGCATGTCACCTGTTCTGATGATACAAAGAAGCACTTTGAGAGAAAGAAAAATCCTTCAGAGAGATGTTGTAGTTTTATTTTTTCTTTGCTCTTCCAGGTGCATAAAGATATCGTAAGAGCCTGGGTAACATGTGGCAATTTAATTTAAACAATTAACTTTTTAGACTCAACCAATAATCTTTTGTGATAGTCTTTCAAGTACTGAAATGCACATGCAAAAAAGACAGTATGAAGGGACTTCAAAACTTCTTTTCGCTTAAAATGTCACCTCCGCTGGTGGTATCTTCTTGGTAGATCCCATTTTAAGGGTTTTTTGGTTTGTATTTTTTTTTTTTAAGGTCCTAGAGTTCTGTGAATTTATAAAAGGAAAAATAGTCCTAATGGATGCAAATAGTCTTCTTGCTGTGCAGTAGGTAAATGTGATTTTTCCTTGTTCTCTTCACTCACAAATTCAAACAGACCAGACCTAGTTCAGCTCACAGTGAGTCTGCAAAGGAGAAATGTGCAGAGGGGGTTTATTGGGTTGGGGTTTTTTTTATTATTTTCCTGTTGCTGTCATTACTCAGTCTCTTAATATACATTTGAATGGCCCCTGAGCACAGGCTGGTGCACACTGCTTGCAGTTGGTGCAGTAAATCTGACCTCGTCACACACTGCTGCTGTTTGTTTTCCCTAATTAAATGTTCCATGTACAGGAACAGAAATCCATACAACTGCTATCAATGCAGGCTCTAAGTGAAACAAACACCTGCCAGGAGTGGTTTAGGCACAGCTGATCCTGCCTTCAGACTGGAGCATCATCTGTCAGCCTTCCTTTCAGCTCCGATTTCCACAACCTGTGGTAACATTACATTAATATCAGTGTGGAGACATGGATGTTCCTCTGGTATCTGCTCTCCTGTCAAAACTGATCAAACTTAGCCACAGTGTTCCAACGGTGAAATAAACTTGATTTGCCTGCTCCAGAAGGACAGAGGGTTATTCCCCATCTGCTTCACAGCAATCTGCGGGTTAAAAAAAAATAAATAAATATAGGTAGCATCCATCCCCTTACCTGGACTGGATATTATTGAGTGAAATTATCAATTCTCAAAGCAGCATGAGAGAAGCCTTAATAATGCTCCATATATATTGGATATGTCTTTGCATTTTCTTTTTTTTTCTTCATTTTTTTCCTGTTCCAGGTTGACATCTCAGAAGTCATTTAATCTAAAGACAGATCTTGGAAAACTGAATGATGACCTGTAGTGTGATGAAGGATAACTTCCTAATAACACAGGGGGAAAACCTACTCTCGTCATTCATTCACCTGTGGCTAATTTTACTGGTGTTTTACTGAAAAGTTCTTACAGAAACCAAAGTGCTGGAGCTACGCCTTGGCCCAGTGCAGGGTTTCAGATATCCAGGGTGATGTTAAAAGTGTTAATTTCAGCATATCCCAATGGTCAGGAGGCCCTGGGGAAGCAAATTGAAACATCTTCCAACTCCAAGCCTGTCCTCATGTACCCAGCACATGGGGTTCTTCAGATGTGCAGTTCTTGTTGTGGTTTTGTGGGAAGAAGGATTTTCTTCTCTCGGACAAGCAGTTCTGGAAACACCAGACATTACGCATTATGGTTTCTTAGAGATTTGCAGTTTGTGGTCAAGTGTCAGATCCAAGTGAAGCTTTTCCCACAGATTTTAAGAAATTTCTCAGCTACTCAGATTCCCCAGTGTGGCCCATGAGGTAAAAGTGAGGCATTAGGAGGATAATAAGGTTTGTGTCCTCAAAACAGTTGCCTGTTTTCACTGAAACTTAATTTTCATTAAATTTTAATTTTTCATTGAATCTAATTTTCACTGAGGCTTATCTGTTCCTTTGAATTAAATTAATCAAAACCTTAAAAAATTATTAAAGTGGACTGGTGGAGACACTCTCTGCAGCTTCATCGTGGGCCTACTGGCCTCTGACTTTGAACTGGCAATTTGCAAAGAAGCCCAAACACACACTGATATTGCCATTAAAACTAACAGCAGAGACAATTGACTTAATATTCTCATCTCTGCATGCCAGGAGGAGTATAAATCAAAGCAAAGTGAATTAAAGGTATATGTAGTTCTATTTAGAATTTTGATGTCAGCTTTGATTTCTTAAATATATGTTTGATTTTTTGTTTAATGCTAAAAGTCACATGACGAGCTCTTGATATAAAATCTCTTTATTAAAAACCAGTTGTGTGTGAGCTGCATTCGTGTGAAAAAAATTTTGGTTTTTTGAGGGGTCAAAAAAAAGCCGAAAACATCGCTCTGACACACAATAAATAATCTGGGTTTTGTTGAAATGGTTTTGGATATTTATCAGCTAATGATAATCCCTTGCAAAGGTAATCGGCTTTCAAACACAGGAGTGCAAACATGTGACAACTGGGACAAAGATGTAAGACTGGCTCAGAGTGTAGCAGTTTTTAATCAAATAAACCACATGATTGAGTTCACAACTAAGAGGAAAATTTCCACATTTAATGGAATGAAACCAAAATTCTGTGCAAAAACCCCTAAGAGTGCAGTCTTAAATGAAGAGAAATTATAATTTGTGGATATGCGTTCCAGCACATTGCATAATTAATACCGTGGGGATTTTTTTATGTATTCCCCATTTCAGAGGAGGAGAGAGAACTCAATATAAAAGCAGGTTTTCTCACCCCACTGTCACGTCCTAAACTCTAACAACAAATCGAGATTTCTCAGTGCCATCTTTTTGGCCAACATCTTTTTAATAGACATAAAAGTAGACCATGTGTAATATAAAAGAGGTAATTTAGGGTAAAACTCTGCTCAAGATTATGTTTGTAGTTGAAAAGGGAGGATGAGAGTGTGCAAGGTCTCAGGTCTGTGTTCTGGCTGTGGTTACCTCACTGGTATAAATGCAGCTGCTGGTGAACAACTGTATGTAAGAAATCTCTTTTTCTGATCATACAAAAAGGATGGACAGAGAGGACAAAAAGTCAGGAAAAACTGACTGACAAGTTTTTTATGATAAAAAACTCAGAAAATACCTCATATCAACATACAGTTTTTCTGCTAAATACTCTGGATATTTGGTTTTTCGTGTCAGACACTTCTATTGTAAGAATAATTAGCATAAATTTGACTTTTCCAAGAGAAAAGGCGATTTTTTAGCATGAAAAAGGGCTACTAAGCAGACAAGTAAACTAAATGATGTTTCAAGCCAATCTGAGCTCTCTTCATGCCAGGGTTAAAGCTGACAGGAGGAATAGAAAAGGGAACATCCAGTTCTGTTGCCTTGTCTACGCATTCTGGTTCTGGGCAGATGACTTAGTTTTGCATTCCTGTTGAGCCATTACTAAATTATTGTAAAAACACTTCATAGGCTATTCATGCACAAAAATTGGACCCATGTAAAATCAGTCTTTCTCTGAATGGGATTTTGTAAGCCTTTAAAATATTCCTCCAAATTAAATTTCTTCACTCACCCCTAGGAAGGAAATGAGCCCTCTGATTGTTTCTGTGGCTCTCCTGCGGACCCACTCCAACAGGTCCACGTCTTCTCTTTGCTGAGCTCTGCAGGTGTGGTCTCACCTGAGTGGGGCAGAGGGGCAAAACCACCTCCCTCAGCCTGCTGGCCTCTGGTGAAGCCCTGCTGGCTGTCCTGAATCACCTCCTGTTCTCCATGTGCCTTAGCAGAGCTTCTAGGAGGATCTGTGCCAGGATTTTCCCGAGCACAGAGGTGAGGCTGACAGAGTGGGAGCTCCCAGGGTCCTCCTTTCAACCCTTTTTAGAGGTGGGAGCAATGTTTCCCTTTTTCCAGTCACCTGGGACTTGCCCTGAGTGCCGTGACTTTGTGAACATCTTGGAGAGTGGCTTGGCAGCTCCATCAGCCAATTGCCTCAGGACTCTGGGGTGCATCTCCTTGGATCCCATAGATTTGTGCGTGTTCAGGTCCCTCGGGAGGTCTCAAACCTCATCTTCTCTGTCAGCGGGAGGGACTTTGCTCCCCCAGTCCCTGCCTTGCAGTCCCTCCTCTGGGAAGGGAGGTTGCTGTTGAACACTGAGGCAAAAAAGTTGCCGGGTACCTCAATTTCTTCTCATCTACTGTTGCCAGTTTGCCAGTCCTGCTTATCAGGGGGATGCACTTTCTGTGACCTTCCCTTTCTGGCTGATGTACCTCTACAAGACCTTCTTATTATTCTTAGCATCCCCTGCCAAGTTCAGCTCCATCCACTTTGGTCAGCTAAATAAAGTTGGTTCTATCCAACTTGCAAGTTATGTTTCTTTAGGGATCAGTGATTATAATTTGTGCTTTGTTTATACCCTGGGGTGTCTGATATCACACTGTTAATGCCTTCAGAGCTTCTGTTAATGTCTTGAACTTTTCCGAGTTCCAACACAGTCCCCTCTTTTTCTTCAACAGCTGTCAGATAGAGCTCCCTGATAATATAACTAACGTTTAATTATCACGGCCTAGTCAGGCATGCATCCATGTTCCAGGGTCACTGAGCAGTTTGCCAAAATAGTGGACTGTTATTAGATAGATGGATTGCTTTGGTAACTGCTTGCTATTAATATCTATTAATTACAGCACTGCCAGGGATGTGTTGTCAAAATTGCTTTATGGGATCGACTCACACACATTGCAGTGTTGTAAATCTTGTTTCCATAGGACACCAACTGCCCTCTTGCTCCTTGGATATTTCAGGATGCATTGCTCATAATTCATGATGAGTTTTAGTAGCAGTGGCCTTGGTTGCAAATTGACCAGAAAGGATGAATACACAAAACTTCCTAAGTTTTGTTGATGTACCAGACTAAGAAATTCTTTGGCCGTTTTGCACACTTTGGAACGTAACAGTTACTGTTGTTAAAGGTTCTGTTGCCTGTGACAATGTGTCTGACACTGCAGAGACAGTGCTGTAGTTTTTGTTGTGTTCCTCTGCGTTCTTTGTTCACTGGTGTTTCGCTGTGAATAGACCAGTTATGGAAGAATGGTGTCTGAAATCCTTTACCTATTATCAAATTAAATAGAAAAGTAACCCAATCCTGCTAACAGAGGTGGAAAAGCACTGAGATGAGTCTCTGGTCTCTGACCTCTACAGAAGGAATTCTTGTAGTTGGACATTTTACCTTTGTTTTCTGTGAAAGGAAGAAAAAGTGTGTACCAATGAGATGTAAAATGCAGTTTTACCTGTAACTCAGAAAGTCAGTAAATGAAATTAATTGCTTTTAGCTAGACTATCTAGACTCAGCAATCATGTGAGTGGTGTGGTTTAGAGCAGTATATCTACTCCATGATCCACCTAAGAAATGGGTGGACAACAGGGAACAGATCCCTTGCATCTTTACAAGCTGCTTTCTTGTAGGAGAAAGACTCACTGCATTCCATCAGTGCAATGCTGTACTGCTCAAGACCAGTTAAAGTACAAATCTGGTCTTAACTAAGTCCTGCTCTTCTTCTTGGCTTACTCCAGCTGTCGGTTGTTTTTTTCTTTGGCAGTGGGTGCACATGTATAGAGAGAAAATTCAGCAATTACATCAAGGTAGTGAGCAAATCATTGAAGGGAGGGAGCTGAGTGCCCCAGTCTGCGTCCCAGCTCCTGAGGGAGTGAACCTCAGGAGGAAAGCCCTTTCCTGCTGTCTCCATCTCCCATCTGGCCAGCTGGGAGGCAGACAGGTTCCCCACTAGTTCTAACATTTAGTTCTGTTCCAGCTGAATGGCTCACAAACACACTCTGAAGAAAACGAGGGAGGATCATCCATAATTCCTAAGGGAGTTTTCTGTCACAGCACAAAGCATTTCCACTGGGTTCAGCTCTGGGGATTAACATCCACACCCACTTTTCTAAAGTCCTTGATTTTCAAGCTATTTATGGGTCCAGTGGAACAGAGAGCCCCTGACAGATGTGGGCCTGGATTCTGAATTGTGAGATTGGATCTTCAGGCAGGAACTGGGGCAGTTGCTGTCAGGCCCGTTGGTTCCAGCTGAGAATGCAGTTGTAGTTCTGGGTAGTGCTTCACTCCACGTGTCCAACAGTATTGCTTGAATAATTTTACAAATGAAAGTAAAGTAAAACTGAAACCCTGAAAAAAACTGAAACAGGAAAAAAAAAATAAAACCGAAACTGAAGTAATTTCCAGAATTATTTTGCTCAGGTGTAAATTGGAGAAATGCTGTGAGTCAATCACCTGCTCTTTCTTTAATCAATTTGCTTTCTCCTGTTTTCCGTAGAGAGTTCTTGGGATGATCCTGCTTAGAAATCACAATGACCTGGGCAGTTGGTCTAAAATCAGAGATTGTCCCACTCTTCTCCTAGAAGGTCTTTAGACACAGTAGGGGATTTCTTGTGCTTGCAGTCAGGCACATTTATCACAGTTGAGGCTCGTCGGTGTGGTGTAAAAACTTGAGCTGTTTCAGGAAGACAGAGTTTTGTGATCAAATTCCATATATAAAGAGAAAGGAAAGAAAACAAGAGACGGTATTTACTTCTACTATTTTTTTTTTTTATTTGTATCTGAAATCATTATTATTGTCTGATATTAAAAGGAAAGGATCAAACATAATACGATACCTTTTTCTTTTCTTCCTTACTGGCAGCTCTGTAATTGAACATGAGCCAATATTGGCTTCTTTTCAGTTATGAAGATAGGTAGAAGGATTTTTCAAGGTACTTCATTTTTGATCTCCCTTTTATTCCATCCTATAGGCCATAATTATGGCATGCACCAGAATGGTCCTGGAAAATGAAGGAGATTCAGATTGATATAACAACACTTCATTGAAATTGTCTAAAATTAGGATCTTTTCATTTAGAGTTGAGCTTTCTGTCCACATGAGGCTTCCAACACTCTCAGGTTTCCTTCAAAAATGTCAGACGAAGACCCTCTGAATTTATTGAAATCTGAGGTACTTGGAACATTACCAAAAGCAGAAATCTTTTAAAGCTCTTCTGAGTAAATCTGATACAGAGCAACTCTGAGGGGAGTTGGAGTGAGTGGAGAAGCCTCATTCCTGTAGTAAGTATGAGAGAAAATGCTGTTGACCTTTTGAGAGTGAAAAGAGTTTTTCGTAGGTTCAGTGGGCAGCATATAGGACGTGAGATAAAACATTCAGCTGTTGTGCTTAAAATGCTCTGTAGCTGGTACCGATCTCCTTAGATACATATTGGAAATGTCTGAGCAGTTCATGTTAAATAAGCTCAGGGTTTGGTGCTAGGAATTTTCAAAGCAAACATCAAACTCGGTAACTCAGATCATTATTATTTTATAAAAGAAATGCCTTTTCTTACTGCTTTGCATGCAGTTAGGTTTTTTAATAGATGTGAAATATACATACAGGTGAACAACTTACAAATTCATCTCTTGTTTAGAGAAGTGACTGGTTATAAATGAGGGAAATTGGCCATGTTATCCAGTATGAGGTTCCCCCCATGGAATAGGCTCTGAGGGAGAGGCCACAGTCTCATATTTTCATGGCAGTACAAGCTGGCACTGCAGTGCATGACGAGGAGCAGGAATCTGCTGCAATGTGTACTCTCAGTGACATTTTGATTTTTGGCACTTGCTTGTGTATGTGCAAAAACATCCTGTCTAGTGGTAAATAGGGTTTTGCTCATAATAGAATGCTTGAGTGAGTACAGCGAGGATAAATAAGTTGAAGATCTTGGGTAACTTGGCTTCAACTCTGCTCTCCTTTAGAAAAAAAATCTCTTATTTGAGGCTCCATGAATATCACTGGGCTGCCTACAGCAGTACCAACATTAATATATGTCAGAATTTTGAAGGATTCAGAGATTGAAACAATATCTGGATAAATTACTAATTGAATGGATAAATAATTGCAAATAGTTGAGATATCACAGTTCAGCAAGTTACGTCTCATCAGCTGAACATGATAATTGATTATTTGCTTGGCTTTAGTCCCTTGTGAGTGCTACAGAAGTCTCTGACTTAAATCACCTTCAACTCAAGCTGAATCACTCAGAAAGTTTCAGCTTCTCAAATACGTGGTGTAGACACATAAGTTTACCAGTGTCTTGGGTTTGTGTAAGTTACTCTGCAATTTCCTAAATAAAGAATAACTTGTTGCAATTTTTTTTCTCCTAATACTTAATTAAGCAGTTATTTACAGTGAAAAAAAATTACATAAATAGAAAAACGTGAATAAAAACAACTTAGAAAGAATTCACACATTAACAAAAGATATGGAAATTTAAGAAACTGAGATAGAAATAGATTGCATTCTCTACCTTTGAGTGGTTAAATGGTTGGGGAAGCTGAACAGATCTTTTTCGGTATCATTTCTTCTAAGCAATTTATGGTGGGAAAAAAAGAATAAAAGGAAAATGTTAAAAACCAGGATATTCTGCAGCTTTTGTGTTGCTATTGCTCTTTTGCTGTAGCTTACACTGCTCCCTTTTTTTACGTTTTTGCTCTGAGCAATAGATTTTTCTTTTGGAACTTTTCACTTAGGTGGAATTCCAAATGGCCATGTTAAATCTTTGAATTTAATTTTGAACCAGAAGACAATGCATTTTGGTAGTCAAAAGAGCACAATACATCTTGATAGTCATAGTTACCTTTAATAATACAAAGGGCTCAAGTCAAAAATGGAAATAGTCTCATTTAAAACCACAATGAAAGGTAACTACACCTGATTTTAATCAGTGTAGAAATGATGTAAATTGGTATGCAAGATCTTTGATTACTTTTGTAGTTTGGAATGCAGTTTTGTGACAGAAATAAAGTTTTCCTGTCCTAAGGGAACGGTCGCTACAAAGAGTAATAAAAATATGCATTAGAAACAAAGTCATTCCAGACATCAGTCTGCTGTCCAGCAGGAGACTGAGGTTGAAATACAGTGAAACACGTGCAGATAAATTTTATAGGAACTGGTCCTGTATGTATTTGAAATAATTGAAACTAATGGAACTCCTTACATGATTAAAGACAGATACCTGGCAAGGTGCAGCATTGCATCTTGGGCTATCAGTGCCACTGATAGAAATTAATATGGAGGAGTTGGTTCCTGCTTTTTCACATCCCCAGTTCTAGGGTTGGTTCAGTGGATTTGGTGATTACAGAAAAATACAGCATCACTGGAGCTGGATGTTCATTTTCTTGCTCATTACCTCTCCGTGCTCTACCAGGACAGGTTTAAGCTGTTCAGCAATTGTTTTGATGGTATAAGAGTGGCTTAGAGGACCTGAAATTCTGGACAGTAATGTTCATCTACACAGCAGTTTCCCTGTTATTAAGTTCTCCACGTATTTTTGAGAATGATTCACAGTTCACTGATTTTGGTATTTAAAATGTGTTCATTGATATGAGGAGTCTTTGGACAGTTCACATTGATCTCAATACAATCTTGAGTTCTGTTTAGGCACTCAGTGAGTCCAGGGAGCTCAAGGAACTTAGTAAACAGAAAAAAAAAAGAGAGAAAAAAAAATTAATTACCTGGTTGCTTCCACAGCCTCTCATGAAACTCCCCCTTCAGTGCTTTGGTGGAGACAGAGCATTTGAAGTGCAAAGGTAAAGGCTTCAAATCAAAGTTTTGGTAAATTGGCAGCTACACTTATACACAGCCTTTTGAATTTCCTTTCCAAGCTCTCTGCTCCATCCAGCCCAGGAGTGGCACTTAAATTCCCAGCCTCAAAAGTGACTGTGTTCTTCACAAAACGTGTTGTATTAAATATACCCATGCCAAACAAGTTACAATGCACCAGTAAAACATCTTTTATTTCAGTAATACCTTTTTCAACAATCACCAAGGCCAGCTGTGATCTGTTTAAATAATAAACCAGACACATCTAGAGGATGAATCAACCAGATACCTGGAACAGCCCCTGGAAGGGCCTCCCTTTTTTAATCCATTGTCCAAAGGGATCAGTTTGGCACCTAATCCAAGTGTCTCAGCTAAGTAGGGTGGAATTGTGTCTTAAGTTTTTTCTGTTCGTAGTTTTAGGTAGGAAAAATATCTGAAGTTGCTGAATTTATAATAAGCTAAAGCAGGGGGAATTACCTTGTGTTTCTATCAAGTAAGAGCATGCATGTGGACCTTGCTGTGCCAAGAATATTAATTGATGGTGACTTGACTGTGTATTTGATAACAAAGTCAATCAAAGTAATTAAATCATGTGGTATCTGGTGATGGAGTGCACCTAAGACTTGTGTTGTTTCACAGATTTATGCACTGAAATGCAGGCTTAAGCAAGTAAAGGCCATTCCTTGACATGTTTTAAAAAATTAAGTTTTGAGTAAAGTCATAGATTTGCAGTGCTAAATTCAATTTTTTCCAGATTGCATCTGCCATTGTGGAATTTGCTTATCTCTATATTTATTTGACATAATCAGATCTTGCTGCGGTGCAGGCTGGCACACTCCCTGCTGGATTGTGGACTGGTATTGCTGCCTGACTGCTGATGATACAGGGCTATGTTTATGCAAGGCTTGAAATATACCACAGAAACTATAAAAATTAGGATTATACATGATATGTATCATAATTTCTTTTCAACAGATAACTGTAATGCTCTTTGATATATATTTAATGTAGCAATACGTTATATTTGTACTCTTGTGTTAATAGTAACACCCAAAACAATGTACTGAAGTCTATTTTACAAAAAAAGGGGGAAAAAAAGATTTTTGTGGTTGTGCCTTTTCCTTCTTGGAAAAACAGGGCACTTTGCAACATCCAAATATTATCTCACCAGATTCTATTTAAAGAGCAATTAGCAGACACAGAGAAGAAATAAGTTTTATTTTTGCTGATTGTATCTGCAAAGTTCCCTTCCAGAGGAGCTCAAAGACCTCCTTTATAGTTTGATGGCCATTTCGTGACACCCAGCCCCCTTCAGTCACATATTTCTATCTGCAAAAAAAGTCAGTGTTACATCTGAGGCCTTAGGACAAATTCTCATCATGTTAATCACAAAATGTAAGGGCAGTCTGAAAAGCCACTTACTTCCAGTACAGGAAGGTGGCTCTTGCTGAACTTAATATCATTTGCTAGTTTTTAAAGTCTGTAATTTCCACTCATGTTAATGCATTTTAAATATCATCCTGCTTAGCTGTTGTTTCTGGTGAAGATGAAAGTGGTTTGTTTGATGTGTGCAAAGAAGTGACTACAGAAAATGGTAAATTAATTGGAAGATGTCAGCTCGGGAGAATGGTTTTGACATGAGGGCTGTAAGGCTGTTAACAAACAGATCAACTCATTTGTCTCATCATGAAATGAAAATAAAAATCACAACATTGTGATAAAATCTTGACTAGGAAATGCCTGCAAGACTCTTTGAAGCCTTGGGTTCTTTTCTTGCCTGGGCTTTGGCACTCCGATCGATGCAAACCGTGCTGCACAGAACTGGAAGTTGTCCAGGTTCCATGCAGAACAGATGGATCAGGGCTAAGGCGGGGATGTGCACTGCAGATGAGAACAGATTAATACCACAAGGGGAGACTGGAGGAAAACTGGAAAGATGGGGCATTTGAACTAATTCATGAATCATTTCCAACTGATAGCTATGCCTTCAGGCACAGTGAATAATATCAAGGAAGCATATTTAAAGCTTTATAAATTTGTTTTAATGAAGATTAGAATAAAGAGCCATAATTTTGGATGATTAAAAAAATATCCTGTATTCCCCCATCCCAAAAATGTACCTTTGTGATTTAAATATCACAGCGTGCGCTGGGACACGAATTGCTGTTTGAAAAACCCATGGCAGACTCATGGAGTTGGCACGAAGCTTTTGGGAATGGGTGTTTTGGAAGGGCTGTGTGAGCTGGGAGAACATGCGCCTCCACTTGAATCCGAGCCACAGAGATGCAGCTCTCTGGCGTGTCTGGAGACGCGGTCTCATTTCTAGATCTCATTCAGATGTCTCTCCAAGTCTTTATCTTATCCAAATAGCCTTCAGTCTTATGAGGTTCAGGCTTCCCAAAGCTGTGCCAGGGCAAGTAAATGTGGATTTAAAGATCTTTGAATGAGATCTTCAGGCCTACATTACAGAACAAGGCTTTCAACAGAGATATTTCACATCACTAAGTTACTTTACTGTTGCTAGTGGATATTTTACTGTGGGGCAGACAAACACACAAAAATAAAAAAGTCCAACTGAAATTAAAATGATTTTAAGAAGATTTTAACATAAAACCATCAGAAGCAATAAAGATATTTGAGAGATATCTAACTTCCCAGTATCAGTGAAGGTATCAGCTTTGTTAATGGGTTGAAAAGTGTGATTCCATGTGTTGACATCAAAAATCCTTCATTTTGCAAAGCTCAGAGTGTGTGGATGAGCCTGATCATCTGTGTTAATAATGAACATGGCTCATGAGAGGAAAAAGAAACTGAGAAAAGGAAATGTGCAGATGAATGTCTGGATGTTCTGCATTCCCTCTGTGACTTCTCAGCAGATAATTTTCAAGCTGTAGAGGAGGATGTGAAAGACTTGATGGTGAAGGAAGATTCTGAGAAAAATCTGAAGAAGATGGGTAGTTCTGTTTGCTAGTAAGGGAATAATCTGCATGGATTTCTGTTCACCAGCACAGAAGATGTATTATCCATCTGGTATTAAATTGTTTCATTTCAGACAAAGCTTAATAAGAACAGAGAAAGGTATAACATGGCTCACTTGCCTAGAACTTGATTCTCATCCTGATGATTTCCTGATTTCATTGCAGGTTGCAAATCTGGCCTGTTCAATCTCCAATAATGAAGAAGGTGTGAAGTTAGTCCGTATGGCAGCCACACAGATTGATAGTCTGTGCCCACAGGTGAGTTAAGATTCCTGCCAAATAGTACTTGAGAACTCTTGTAGCACTTAAAAGCATCAGAAGAGGAGCAGGGCCTTGTCTTTGTCATGAGATTGTTGCCTGATTTCTACGAACTGTGAAAAATGCACCCCTATCTTGAGACCCTTCATATCAAATGGGTTGTAATGATGTGTTTTTAACACAGTCCATAAACTATTTGCTCTTTCCCTTGCAAAAAAAAAGAATAAATTGTCACTCCTCCTCTAACAAATGGGTTTGGCTAACAGGTAATTAATGCTGCACTCACGCTGGCTGCCAGACCCCAGAGCAAAGTAGCCCAGGACAACATGGACGTGTTTAAGGACCAGTGGGAGAAGCAGGTGCGAGTTCTCACGGAGGCTGTCGACGACATCACTTCGGTGGATGATTTCCTCTCTGTTTCAGGTACTGGGATCAAGGGACTTTTCTAAAATTATACTCCTAAATTAAAGTATTGGGCCAGAGTGGACAAAAGCTGTAATTACTAAAGCATCATCAATCCATCAGTCCATTTCTATTGGAATGCTGATCATCTGTACTCAGTAGGAGCAACCACACCATGTCAACTAATCCCTGCTAGCCATGGTTGGCTTTTCACCTCCCAGAAAATAGCAGCCTATTTGTGCTTCTGTTCCTAGAGAAGCTTTGTTTCAACTCAGGCACAAAGTAGGATTTTGGCCACTTTTTAGAAATGTGTTCCAGACCTTTGGCAGGCCAAGAGCATTTGTAGAAATTGTTAGAATCCTTGTGCAGTTGTGGGCAAGAGGAGGAAAGGTAAACTTTATAGAATCACAGGGTGGTTTGGGTTGGGAGGGTAAAGAAGGGATGGAGAAGAGAAGGACACTGACCCTGGGTCACAGTCTTTTCTCCATCCTCCTGGTAAAGTGCTACAGCTTGTGGCAGAGTGTATTGTCATAATGTGGTCATACCCAGTGAATGCTGTAGTTGCAAATTGATGCAGGCTTGGGTTAATTTCTGCTGCAGAAAACTCATATTCCTATTTCACTTAGAAGGATGAATTTCACTTTGTGAGTAAGGAGATAGAGTGTGCCAAGAGGGCTTTGCTCACTCAAATTTCTCAGAAGGGCCAAACTTCATAAGGTAGTCTGGCCAAAATGTTATGTTTCATTCTGGAATGTTTTTCTTAACGTTTTTCTAAATTTTCTAATAGAAGTTTATGAGGTTTGGAGGAAAAAAAATACTTATTCTTTAATAAAGACTCTGAATTTTATTTTTTTGCCCTCCCCTTTATTTTGTTTGGTGGCATCCTGCTGCTCTTATTAACAGGGAAATGGTTTCGTTTAGTTAATTACACTCCACCATTCAACAGCCCTGCGAGTGTTTCCTGCAAACCATGGCAAGAAAATGAAAATGAGCTCTGTGAATAAAAGGGTACTTCAGAATATGGGAGCACATTGATTTTTATTTGAGATCTGAAGCTGACAAACACTTTCCAGCAGAACTGGTCCTACAGAGAAAGGGATGACCAAGCTGTAAACTGCAGACCCAGTCCATGTGCCAGAGTTGGCAGTCTGGCTCAAATGGCCATTTTCTTCTTTATTTGAGGAATTTGTTTGCTCCGAATGCTTGTATCCATAAACCAGAAGTAATTTGAACGGATGATGGCGTTTTTAACTTCTTTTTCTCAAATCTTAATTCCTTCTAACAGAGTTTTGACTTAGATCCAGACTTTCCAAGGCGGCTGAGAAGTATTATTTCTGTAAAGTTTAGATTTTTTTTTTCCTAATTCTTTGCATAGACATCTCTGTTTAACATGAGGAAACAGAAAGCCTGTTGCTCTTGCTGTAAAGCTTGGAAGCCTCAGCTTACACAGGGTATTTTTATTTTTGGATGTTAAAGCAGTGAAGCGTTCAAAATGCCTCTATCTGGTTAAACGTGCCTCCTGAAATGACACCTCCTCCTCTGCATGTTGACTGTCACATTTGATGGTATGTTTTAATAATATGGTGGCTACCAAAAGAAAGCTGACCATAATTTTAAGAAGTTATTTCATATTCCAAATGTACTGTCCAAATCCATATGTCACTTCTCGTTGGGCAGAATTTGGTTTTGCCACAGTAAAAGCAATTGGTGATGGTGAAATGGACGCAGTGAAAAGAAATTTGAACAAAGCACTGCTTTTTATTCTGAGTAGGGAGTGTTTTAAACAAAGAATTTTGCTTTGCAAGTTACTCAGATTCACAGCTCAGGGGACTTTCAGTTTCCATCCAGAGTTGTTGCAGAGTAAAATTCAACATCATGTAAAACATTCCTGAAACCTCAAATGATCCAGCCTTGGAATTTTTAATGGTGACGATTAGTGAGTCATTCTTTTTAGTGGCAAAGGATAATTAACAAAAAACAGTTGGTGAACTGATTAATTCTGCTTTACTACTACTACAAAGAACAGCATTTCATTTTCAGTTTAGAGGTGTCTCTAGCAGAAAATCAGAGTTGCTGTTTAGAGTCACCGAGTTTCTCAGACTGAGTTTGGTCAAATACGAAATTCAATCATGGTCTTACTAAAATTATTTTTGACTCTACTGACTGCAGGGAAATAATGCCTGACCTAGTCAAAATCTTCTTCATGCTTTCACATAATTTGTGAGAATACTGCATAAATTATGCTGCTGCAGCACCTGAGAGTAGATGGCCTGATTCAGAGGCACAAAAATAACAATGCATGTCCCAAGAATCCAATAAAGGTGCTTGATATCAGCTCCTCTGAGCACAGTCACTGTGGTCAACTCTTGCTTCGGAATATGCACAGTCACATATAATTGTAGTGGGTGTTATTAGAAATTCCCAGCTTATTCTCTGGCATAGATGGAGTGGGGGAGATGAACTGCTCATGCCCAGGTTCTGTGCTATCTACAAAGGCCATTAACTGTTGTCTTTTCAATGTGATTCATTTTCTTTTCTTACTTACTTAGGCAAAAATGAGCTAAAAATAATAAACATTCATGGGAGAGTGTAAATTCACCTTCAGAAAATTGCCCAACTGTTTATTAGAGAATCTACAAAATATTTGACTGCTTTCCCTTTTGCATTCATTTTATTTACAATTTCATTATGATAGAATTCAGTGTGATGTTTGAACTTAATGTGACTGGTTTTCAAGGAATTACAGGTTGAGACTTGCAGCAGAGGTAAGGTGATGTAGCCCAGTCCCTACTAAAGATAAATACCACCCTGATTTTTGCTATTATGTGACAGTATCACAGAAAGGCATCTGTTTTACAGAGCTGGATAAAGTTAGATATCAATTTTTTAACATACTGACATTTGCCGAATCAGTAAGCTTTGCTCTGAGGAAGAGTGAAATTAAATGAGCTGTGTTTTTTCCCTCCATCCCAGAAAACCACATCCTGGAAGATGTGAATAAGTGTGTGATTGCCCTGCAAGAGGGGGATGTGGATACGCTGGACAGAACCGCGGGTGCCATCCGGGGCCGCGCCGCCAGAGTCATTCACATCATCAATGCGGAGATGGAAAACTACGAGACTGGGGTTTACACTGAGAAAGTGCTGGAAGCTACCAAACTGCTCTCTGAAACTGGTAGGTTTGTTGAAATGCTGAAAGATTTATTGAAATACTGTTATTTGGTCATTTAAAACTTTCAGTTAATTCTCTGGGATCCGTAACCCAGAGGGGAGTCTGTGCTTGAAAACAAGATATAAACAAATAAATTCATGGCCACGAGTGTGACTTTTATTCTCTTCTCAGTGCTGTTGCAGAAGTCATACTGACAGGAGCCATATAAGAGAAGAGATTCAGTAACACATCCGGACTAGGCCACTACATCAAAGTTTCTATGATTTGAATAAATTACACACAGCCTTTTCTTCTGAGTCGATTGATTATGTATCATGTGTCTCCGGAAAATCATTGCAAACATTACTCTTTGGTCTGTGCAGGTGAATGTACTTGTTGATGACTGAAGTGTTGCTAAACAAAACAACTTTTCATTGTAAAATACAAATAAGCAACTGAAAATATACTTGATTGAAAAAATATAAAAGTCTGCTAGATTGTATAAAATATGTGAATGATAAAAAAATCAAAAAGTCTGCTAGATTGAAAGACTGGGAAGAAATATTCTTTTTTTTTCAATCTGTTTTTGCCTTGACAGAGCTGGGATTGGATTCATCTCAGTGCAGGTGATTAGGTCTGTGCTGGTCATTTTAAAGCCCTTTATATCTTTGCTCTCCATAATTCAGTGCAGGCAGTGCTACCGAGTGCTCTCATCTAAAAGCAGTGGGTTGGGGTGGGTTTGGGTGAATCATGCTCTGAATTTCATCGACTTCAGAGGCTGGGTCTCCACACACTGATCAGGGGCCCTGGTAGGATAGAGGTGCACGAATTGTGAGTGTCTGGAAGTGTCTGAGCTGATCCTCCTCTGCCTGATTGCACTTGTTCATCTGGGGTTTAAAACCATCAAGGCTATTTTAGAAGGAACAAATGAAAATTGCACCAGTTCAGGACACATCAAATGTGACTTTCAGACAGAAAACCCAGGAGCTGCCTTGTGAGATGGAAAAGCAAAAACTGTTGTAGCTCTGCAGTCTCTGTGTTTGCTTAGAGAACAGGAATCAACAAAATGAACTAAAACCCCCTGATTTTGGGATGATTAAATATTACTTGTGGTATTGTAGCCCCCAGCTTAATGTCAGCCTATTTTTTACTACCCAACAAGAGATCAGTGGAATGAGTACTGTAAATTTAGCTTCTTTTTAAAACTTTATGAGCTGGTTTTATGAATTCACGGAAGGAAAACAATCTGTTCAGTTTGACATGGTAAAATATTTTGTTGCACTCTTGTGTTAAAGTCATCTTTTGGTCAAGGAGGGACTAGGAAGAATTCTTTCTACCATTAAGATTTCTTTATTAAACAAAATAAAATGTATGTTCAGGCTTTTTATTGCGCTAAAATTCATGACCCAACATTCTATATTTTTTTTAATTAAAATTTTTTCAACAGGCAGGTATAAAGTGCTGTTATATAGATCAATAATACACACAGCAAATACTTATATCCCATATTTAATTAACTTTTTGATGTAATTTGAATTATAACTCAGTGCAGTAAACTCTGGACTGAGTGCATCTTGACAACATCAATGTGTTAATGCTGGGGTTCAATAGGTGAGAACAAGTCCCTGTTCCTCCAAGTCAAAGTTAATACTCATTTTTTTAATTTTATAAAGTGTAAATAAACTTGTGAGTATTAAAAAATAAAAATTAAAGATTATGTTTACAATATTAAGAACTTTATATCATGTACAAATTGTGTAGCAGTAGTTCAGGAGACAGAATGGGCCCCAATTCAATGAAGCTGATGAAGCTTAAACAATTTCTGCCAGTTGTGAATGTGGATCATTAATATTAGAGCACAATTTCTATCTGCAGCTTTTCAGGCCATTCACAAAGGCATTGATTACGATTTCTCTATGATTAAAAAAAGTAAAATTTACTGACTCATTTCATCGCCTTAGAATAAAGTGATTAAAATGGAATTTAGACCCCCCTGTGCCATTCTGGAATCACCATCCTTGGAAGGGTTCAGAAACCCGTGGATGTGGCACTTGGGGACAGGGTTTGGTGGTGGACACGGTGCTGCTGGGGGAAGGGTTGGACTCGATGAATATAATCATATATAATACCTCTGAGAGGTGTTTTCCAACCCCAGTGACTCCATGATCTGGGTACCTATGAAACCATACATTTATTTCAATATTCTTTCAATTCGTCACCTTGAGTTCCTGCCCAGATTTTATCAAACACTCCAGAATGATGCCAGTGATTGATTTGGATTCAGGTTCCACCCACAGATGTGCACATCAGGATTTCTATGAGAAGCACAATCATGAACATCTCATTGTTTTCATCTTTATTCCTTCTCTTTTTTTGTTGTTGTTTTTTTAATTGACCTTAATTTAACTTTAAATTAAAATGTGCTTTTGGAAGCTGGAAAAAATTTAGTTAAATGATAATGGAAGGAAAATAAGCACATTATCTTTCTCTTATAATTATTATTTACTTTTAACTGTTAGCTCAGAAAAGGAAAGACTCTGTTAAGCCTCTTTTTCCAAAAATTTCACTGTGTTCTGTGAGTGTTGGGTTGTCCACGGTGGAGAACTTTGGACACAGTGTTTTGGAAAGACAAACACCTTGCTAATTTTTTTTTTTTTTAGGGGGGAGAAAATTAATCTCTCATGAAAATGATGCTGATAGTTTCTGTGGAATGGAAACTGCAAGCATTGCTTTAATAACCAGTCTCACCTCCAAGTTTTCTTTGTTTGTTGTTTTAATTTGCAGCCTTTGGAATATATGGGGTGGGTTTTTTAGTGTTTCAGTGCTTTGTTGCCTGTACTTGCCTAACAAACTGCCTTTAAAGCCAAGTACGTGGTAGAGGCTGGATTCTTGTCTCTGGCAGCAGTATTAGCAGTGACACACTGGTTAATGTCCTTTTAAAATGGGCACTTTCATTTTCCTTTAAAAACCGTAAAAAAAACTTAACTCTTGCTTCCTGATTTTTCTTATAAATCCAAGATGAAACCTGTAAAACCACAGAGTCAGTGGAGCTCACTGGGAACAAACACCAAACTCACAGATTTTAGTGGATGTTACTTGTGGAGGAGTAAACCAGAACTTCGAGGTTCAATTTTTTTGGTTGATTGGTTGGTTTGGAGGTGGTTTTTGGTTGTTTCTTTGTGGGTTTTTTGTTTGGTTGGGTTTCTTTTCAGGAGCCTGTGTTAGATGTTGTATTGGTATTCAGATTTGTAGAAAGCTGTGAAATTACCCTGTGAGAAGTTGTCCATGGGGAAAAAGAAAAAAAAAAAAAGGAGAGAAGGGTGTAAAGGAAAAGAGAAGAAAGAAAAAAATTAAAAGCAAGGATAAAGGCAAAAGGAAAGGGAAGGAAGGAAGGGGAAACAGAGCAGAATTTGTGTTTGAATATTGAGGTCTCTCATCCTGCTCAGTTCCCAGATTGGCCAAGGCCAGCTGAGACTCTCCCATTACCTTCACCAGGGAGGACACTGAAGTGTACTCAGCAATTAGCTCAGGGGCTGTAAAAGCTGAAGGCAAGAAACTCACATTGCTAAACAAGTAAAAAGAATTGTCCCTAGAAAGAAATCAAGGAACAGGCAGTGAGGCCAGCTGCTATTTTTCAAGATTTTTGAGGTTCTGGAAGGAGAAAGAAAAAAAACCCAAAAAACTGTGACGTTCTTTAAAGGTCAAGAGGGTTGGATTTAAGCTGGGAAAACTGGAGTAGACTTTGCAGGGTTGTGATAAAAGGAAGTGAATGGGAAATGAAAGTGATAAGAGCAGAACAAGTAGGACCAGAACTGCCTGGGAAAGGCTGTGAAAACTTCCCAACAATTTTATTTTTTTTGCTTCAGTTTGCACGGGGCTATCTTGAAACCGTCCTGGAACAGCAAGTACTGTACTACTTGGATTACTCCTGTGAAGGACATTGGAAATTTGAAATCGTCTGATTCACACCAGAAATTTGAGTTTCAGCTTTCAGCATGTTTTAAAAATATCCCAGTAACTTTGTAACTCACTGGTTTTAAGTAGGTCACTCCGACTTCTGTTTTGACACAAATTCTTTATTTTGTCTTTATCAGAATGGACTAAAGTTGAAAATCAGCACTACTGGCAATTCAGCAATAAGCCTGTGAGAGTTTTATCAGTGTGAGTAAGGCAAACTTTAAAGATATTTATCATTAGGAAAAGGCAGCTCAATGATGTTATCAAAGCTAATACTAAAATGTGGGAAAGATGGATTTTTCAGCAGTGATAGGAAGGGAAACAAAATGTAGAAGCAAGAAGATGAATTTAAGCACAGCTGTAATCAAAAAAACCCCCAAACATATTGAATCTGAGGGAGAGAGCTAAAAGATGCGAAATGGAGCCTATTTAAAAAATAAATGATGTTAAATTCATGTTTTATGGGAGTTCAGGTAGTTATAGTAAAACTTATGGGTACCATCATCCTGAGAACATGAGATCATTTATCCTGGAGTTTTGATCAAATTGTGACTTTTATTCTGCAAAGTACTGCAGCATTTTCTTTAAAGTTTTGCTAAACTGAAATCCAAAGGTCAAGGTGTCACCAACAAAAAAAAATAATTAATGTATTATTAAAGAAAAGGTATTTTACGAAAGGACCAGTGAACACCCAAGATTGTGTTCCATTATTGCTTGGTTTGATCCAAAGAATTTTTAACCAGAGAAACTTTGATCAATATACAGAGGAATACACTAAAAAATCATATAAAATGCATTATAAAGCAATTAAATGAGACATAAGAGATGAATAAATCACCACTGTGGCTCAAAGCTGAAATGCCAGTTCTTTTTCTCTCCACTTTTAGTGGAGAGTACTAAAGAAGAATATAACATAATTGATTTAGACTTTCAAAGGCTTTTCCTAATGTCGTGCACACACAGCTGTTCAGAAAGTGGGCAACCATGGGGTGAGTGTTAAAGCCTTTGATGGATTAAGAGCTGGGGACAAGGCACGAGCAAAGCACAAGTGATAATTTCTCAGCAGGCAGGAAGGGAAATCTTGTGACGCTTCAGGGTCAGCGCCGTGGTTGGTGCATGGTGCATTAATTCACAGGTGAATAGGCAGCAGCAAGATTTGCCAAAAGGAAAATGCTGGTTGGGCCGGTTGGGAGAGAAAGACAAGGCTAAAAGATATTTTTATTTAATTTCTCTAGGTAAATGGAACAATTAAATCTATATTATCTGCATTGACAGGAGGGTTCTGAGCTAATTCGTCCTCTCAGGAAAACTGTGGCATTGAAATGGGCAGCTGAGAAATGATACCTTTTCCATGCACAAGAGCCCTCACATCAGGGCTGAAGATGTTAGGCTGTGCTTTTAGGAGGATATTCACTGAATACCCCCAGTAGATATTTCCACTTTGTTCTCCACAACCTAAACATCTTCCAGAAATGGAAGAAGGTCAAGATAAGGATTACATAATCAAAGAAAATTCAAGATTTAGATGTGAATTAACTCAGTGAGAGTTTGAAAAATACAAGGATTATCTATTTTGGGTGTGCCAGACACCTTATATAATGAATAGCTGGTTAATATAATAGAAATGCCCATTTCCATGAACTGTTATTATTTAGTCACTGTTCAAATCTGTTCTCAAAAACATTGTGTGCTCTTAAAAGCCATTTTTTAAAATAAGGAGGTTGGTGGTGGAAGTAGAAAGAAATTTGCCAGGTCTAGAAAATGCAGGGAGAGAAATGGAGTGAATATCCATCCACCAACTCCCAACAGAATGTTTTGTGAATACAAGTGTGAATTGTACAATAATGTTGTAAAATAAAAGCACTGGTATTCCTTGCCTACACACACCTACATATTGATATACACAAACCTATAACGAAGCCAGGAAGGGTGGTTTGCTTGTTACATAACCCACTCTGTGTCCAATGGCATGAGACTGCTTTCTTGAGGGAATTTTCTCAAGAGTTTGCTTTTATTTGAAATATTAGCCTGGAGGGAGTTCTGTTTGGCAGGAATAATATTCTGGGGGTGCTCACTGTGTGTAATCTTGCTCGGGTAGACAGGAGAGTGAGGCAGCTAAAACTGGTGAGACACAAATGTCTCTGCAGCTGACATTTGTTATCCTCCTCTGTCCACTTTGGGATGTACCTGTCCTTAATCCTGTGCTGGCCAGGAGGCAAACAGCACTTACCTGGCTTCTCCTCTGACATTTATCTTTCTGTGAATGGCAATTCAGTCAGGACAAAGTCTGAAGGTGTGTTTTTCCCTCTTGTGTCTGTGTCCCTGTCTCCCAACACTTGGTAACGTAGCTCCAGACATCCCATTAATTTCTGTAATGTCCATCTCGCCTGGACTGCACGTGAGCAAATACATCTCTTCCACTCCCACGTCAATCTGCTTGGTTGCATAAACCCACAGACAATGTTGGAGCCTTCTGTGAAGTGCCAGAAGACTTAACACAAGTGGGCCAAAGGGTCGGGACTTGGCCATAAATTCAAGGAAGCCTGGGAACATTGGTTTTATGGCCTGTGGCTAAATCAGTGTTTGGCAGTGAGGGCTGATTCTTCCTGAAAGTCTTGTGTTCACTGCAAACTGCTGTAGGGTGTGGATATTCATTAGTTTATATCTGACTTTTAACCATTTCATCAGGGGAAAAGTGAATCAGTAAATAGCAAGAGGGGAAAAGATGGTCTTGAGCACTGGACAGTGGTGTTCCATCCTTCTCTGTGCCTTAGCATGCTGCCCTGATTTTGTTTTTCCTGTTTCCTGAGTCACCAGTGTGAGACACACGGGGTTTGATACCCAAAAAAGAGCTGGGGAAGGGACTGGAGCACCAGAAGCAGCTGAGGGAGCTGGAAAAGGGGCTCAGCCTGGAGAAAAGGAGGCTCAGGGGGGACCTTGTGGCTCTGCACAACTCCCTGACAGGAGGGGGCAGCCAGGGAGGGTTGGGCTCTGCTCCCAGGGAACAGGGACAGGATGAGAGGGAACGGCCTCAAGCTGTGCCAGGGGGTTTAGATTGGATATCAGGGAAAGTTTTCTTCACCCAAATGCTTGTCCAGCCCTGGCACAGCTGCCCAGGGCAGTGCTGGAGTCCCCATCCTTGGAGGGGTTTAAAAGCTGTGTGGATGTGGCACCTGGGGACATGGGTCAGTGGTGGCCTTGGCAGTGCTGGGTTAAGGGTTGGACTCCACGATCTGAGGGATCTTTTCCAACCCAAACAATTCTGTGATTCTATGATATGTTACATAATGTTTCAGTATACTTTTATAAAGCTTTTCCTTTTCAATTTGCAATATAATAGTCATGACTGAAATGTAAATTATATGACATGAGGCCAGGACTTAAAAACATTTTGTGAAATATTTGGCATCTTCTGATAAGGAATATACAGTTCTTCTAGAAACAGACTTTGACAAACACTTTGAGCTAAATAAGGTATCATGTTTCATTCCTTATTCATCCTTCAAATGAAACCAAGAAACTGTGCTTTGACAGAGGATGTCAGATATCCCTTAGGAATTATCTTTTAAATACCTGTTTTAAATACTTGAACTTCCCAGTAGACTGCATTCTTTCTTCAGTTAAGTAAATTAATGAATTATTTAAATAAAAAAATAAATAAAAACCCACAAAAATCAACAGAAGAAATTTCATCTAGAGCCCTGAAATTTTTAAGCTGTAACTTTGTGAATTTTTTGTACTAAAACCTCTGAAATCTGGATAATGGCAGAGATTTCTTTCTAACAGAGCATCTTTTCTTTTTTTTGTAATGTAATGGATCATTCATGGATTTTTTTCTTTCTTAGTCTCCCCTGATAACCTTAAGTTCACAATCCTGCCAGTCACTCTTTAATTTTCTTGATTTATGTGACACAAACGATTTTGACGTTTAGGAGAAGCACAGACATTTTCAGGGATCCTGAAACTTTGAGCAGTGTAGTGGTCCAAACCTTTCGACTGCCACATCATTCTTGAATAATCCTACCCACATCAGACCAGATTTTTATAGCCATTTGAGGGCTACTTAGATGAGGTGATTGGCACCTTAAATGATGTGTCTGATCTCTGTGAACATGGCATAGGGAAAATCAATTTTTTAAGGACAGGTACAGATGATTAAGTGGTTCCAGAGCTCTCCAGGGCCAGCCAGAGGGCACAGCTGGGTGCAGTGGGGTGCAGGAGAGCAGTCGCTTCTCTCCAGCTCAAGTATCTGGTTTGGCTGAGGACAGTCTGGCTCCAGGCAACAAACCCTGGTCTTTGAGAAGGGTGCTTCCCTTGGATCCGAATCCCTGGATTCTAAAAAGATTCCAGCGGGTGCTCGTCTTTTCAAAATGAAGCTCTAAGAAATTTCTCTCCTGGTGCCATTCAAAAATAGTCTTCTGGCCAGAAGAATGCCCCAAAGATGAGACCTCTGGGAACCCTTCAGTTCCAGTGAGATTGGGATGGAAAGGAACCTCGTCATGCTCAGCCTGATTCAGAGCCAAAAGTGTTCCAGGATTTGGTGCACAAATGGGGTTGATTTATGCCTAAACTTGGTTGTCTATAGCAGACATCTGGTCTAAGCCAAACACCTCCCTCTCTGCTCAGTGGGCAGAGGAAAATCAGAATTTTATCCAGCTGAACTTGAGTCTTTAAAGTAGGGTGGGTGTGATTAATTGTCTCATGGAAGCATCGACTGTTCTCTGCCTGGTATAAGGAAAGAGATTTAAAACTTTCAGTTGCATGAAGTGGGACAAAACCAGACCAAACTTCCTGACTCCCATTGATGCTAATAAGAATTAGAAACCCATGCACCTGGAGGGTCCTTGACCTTTATTGCTTTTTTTGTGTGGTAATTATCCCTTTCTACACTTCTGAAAATTCACATCTACTTAAGATTCTGAGGAATTCAAGTTCCTAAATAATAAGGCCATAAAAGTGCAATAAATCAGCAAGGCATTCATTTAATCTTGCATATTAATGAAACTTTTTGTTCTAATGCTACGAACAAGAACGCCCAAACATTTTTAAATTTTTTATCTCAATAATATTTTTATGGAACCTAACATTTCCCTGTCTATCAGGGATCTTATTGTTCCCATATCACTAAACAAAATTTGCAATGATGTTTCTAAGTACAAAAATTGCAGTACAAACTGATTGCCATAGGAGAAAAAGCCAATAGGGAATATATTTTTAGAAAACAGATAATTACTTGATAATTTTAATATGTAGGAGATATGGGTGGGTGGGAGAAAAACAAGAAGAGCTTTAGAGAAAATATTTTCTTTGTGGAACAGGGCGGTTCACAAAAAAGTACAAGTTTGATCAAGGCTTGAATTCACACATGGTGATGTGCTGGTTTTCTATGATGCTGATAGCAAAAAAAAAAGAGTATAATTTAAAAGAATTAATCAGTTGATAAAATGGAAATAATTTCAACTTTGCTGATTCCCAGTTTTTCTCCAACAGCCGCTCAGCCTAGATTTTGTTGGCAGTGGTCTTGCTTTCAGTGCCATTGGAAAGTCATCCACAAAAAGGCTTTAAAATCTTTATTTTGTTGGAATGACAAAGTCAGTGAATTAGAAGTGTTGCTATTAACTTGGGACCTGATTCTGTCAACATTTATGCAGGTGCCTAATTAATTCATGTAGTTAGGCTGAGAGATGTTAATGGACCACATTTGTCAGTCCAAGCATATGTGTGACTGCTTTCAAGGCCCCAGCTCAAACTAAGAAACCAATGTTTAATTTTTCCCCAGAAGTATTGATTTGCTTCTGAATCTAAAATTTATAGCCAGTTTCTCTTTGAATAATAAATGAATCATTCTCTGATGCGTTTACAAGTTACAAATCCAGATACAAATTCACGCCTTTGCCCGAACTTTACTTGGGGTTCTTTCACCTTTGGCTTAGGAATATCTTTCTTTGAGTGGTAAATAATAGAAAAGAAAGACTTTTTTGAAAAGAAAAGAAAGGGTTTTTTTTCATGGAGCTCATAACCTTAGCTGGAGAATAATACAGATCTCAACTCAATTTTCAATTTTCAAATCCTTCACTGCATTAAATGACAACATATTCTTAGAGAAGCAATAAGTAATAGCCCTCTATTAAAAGTGGTTTTTTCTTGCTTGTCTGACCAAAAGTGAGCACTGACGTAAAAATACAATTGGCAAGCAAGCAATTCATAAAGCAGTTTAACATCTATTTCCATTTCAAAACAGCTGATAATATTCAGGTGTAGTAATGTAAATTAGGGACTAAATTATGGCCAGGTCTGCAAAATCAGAGCTGATGGGAGAAGCTTCCACAGCCAGTGGAGGTAATAAATGTGGTCAGGAATGAATACCTCACGTTCAGGAATATGAATAAAATGTAACTTTCCACCTTACAACCACTTAATTTAAATTTCCCTTGTGTTGTTCTAAGGGTGTCACGTGTGGCCATGACAGAGACCTCCCCAAATTCCAGCTGTGTCACATCTGCCTCCCCCACTGTCACTGCCCTGTCAAGGCAAATATTGCAAAAGCTTGGTGCAACTTATTTCCACAAATCTGTTGCCTGTCCAGCATCTGCTGATTATTTACAGATAATTACACATTAATTGCTCCAAGTAATGTTTCATTTTATTTCTGGGTACTGAAATTATGCTGAATATGTTATAAATCTTCCTTCCTTTCTTCCCTACCTTTACATGAACCTTTATGTAAGGATTAGATACCTTTATCTAAAATGGACAAGTGCCTTTTTTTTTTTTTTTTTTTCTTTTTCTAAATCCCTGGAATTTTCACCATTACTGTTTTTCTTGAGTTCTCGAAGATGGCTCAGAAATTGCTTTGATTTTTGTCTTAAGAACTACAGGGTAAATTTTACTATGCTCTGTTAACTTGAAGACCAATGGAAAAGATAAATTTCCTTATGTTTATGTGGATGTTCTTCAAACTGCCCATTCCTAATTCAGGCCTGTTGCACCTATTATTAATTACATCCAATACCTGACCACCTCTGCTAGTTAGGAAATTTTAGACAGAAATTTTAAGTTTAAATTTAATTTAACCCTAAGTATTAAGGTTCTTTACCTCCTTTTCTTTTTTTGTTGTCATTTTTGCATCTCTAGTTTTACTTGTTTTATCCCAACAACCTGAAATAATTTCTCTTTTATCCTTTAGGTTTTACTTGTTTTCATTGTATTTTTAATGATTGCTTTTTGATATTCAGGCTAGAGAGTTCCTTATGCAATCATAGTAGTCTCCTACTACACTTTGAAGTGTTCTATTAATTAAGGTAATTTGGTAGATGCATTTATTAAATACTCTTTCCAAAACTTCCAGCTCTCTCAAACTCCTTTTCTAATTAAAATGTTTCCCCTCTGCCTGGCAATGTTTTGTTAATGTTTACTTTTTCAAAGTCTATTGTTGATGTCACTTTTTCCTGTTTCTCCAGTGTATCCCAGGAACTTAATGAACATTACCTGCATGGAAGATACAAATCTGTTCTTTCATCTGTCTCTATGAACATATATACATATATATAGTGATGTATAAACAAGATTTGAATCACTAGATCCCTTTAAAGGTTCCCTCATTTGCATCCAATGAGTAATATTTAAATGCCACAATCAGAAGGTTTGAGCTCGTGGTTGCTGCCACTTGTTCTTCAAAACGTAAATTGTTCTTGAATCATGGTTTTTTGTGGTTTTACTTTAAATCAGGTAGTAAGATGCATAAAAGGTAGTTTTCATTACGATTAAAATAAATTTAAGAACATTCAGTCAAGAAGAAAATGCAGTTTCCTACCGCAGTAGAAGTTTCTAGGAAAGCTTGTCACTGCTCTGGATGAAAATAACACTGGAAATTCCCACTTGTATTCAATCAGTTGGGTTCAAGTTACCAATAAGTGTATTAAGAATAGGGTTTAGGGAAAAGATGGGCAAGAAAGGTAATATTTGAACCAAAAAAAAGCAACCAACTGATGTAGGAATCATCTTTTCCTGTTCTTTCAATTATATTGCCAGAATAGTAAAGTCAGTGATACATGATTTGGATACCTAAATGCTAGAATAAAAATGATGTGAATTTGATGAAAAAATGGCTATCTATAAATCTTAAACGTGACCCAAGTTCCTTAAATTCTTGAGAATTAATCCAACTGGACTTTTTATCCAGGTTTCCAGTGAAACATTGTTTATATTTGTCCTCCATGGGCACAGTCCGCCAATATTAATGTTGAAATTTTGAAGAGGAGTAAACAAGTGCAGGAATGTAGGTGCATTATAATCAGTGGGACCTGATGTTTGTGTTTGTAGGATTTGGGTTTAAGTTGTTAGAGGACTGATTTGGGGAAGATTTATTTTCCTGCAAACACAACGTGCAGAAAGTGATTATACCTTCAAAGGAATGCTGTTTGAAATTTGAAGAAAAGCCTCTTGCTACTTCAAGCAATGCCCTGGAACCATTTACAAAAGTAAATAATTCCTTTAAGTTGTATATTAAATAAGTTCATACCACAGTTTATAATGCTGTTAGCCAATATCTGTGGCTATTTTTTGTGTTATATACATGGTGAGAGTGAAGAAACGGAAGATTCATTTAGGTGTCTTCACAAAAGTAATATCCTTGATTTTGCGTTTTGTCCCTTATAAAATTATTATTATTTAGTATGAGCTAGACTGTAAATTATGTAAATTAGCAGGCATAATGGCTACAGTTTGCTTTGATCACTTGATACAGATATTTACTGTGCTCATTACAGGTTGTAAAGCTCGTAAATGAACTTTACGGACTGCTCAGGTATCAGGTTTTAGAAGCGAGTAAACCACAGCTTTTTAAAGAAAGTTTTCTATTTGTTGTGCAGTTGAAGGAGAGAATATAGAGATGATTATTTCCATGGTGTCAGGTAACGTGCCAGAGCTCTCCACGTGCTGGGGGGGTACAAACCCATCCAGGAGCTGCTCTGTGCCTGGGAATTGGCAGCACACCGTGTGCTGTGTCTCCTGGAAATTATCCATGCCCGAGAGCAGCGGAAAAATGCTCAGGAGAGAAGGTGTCTGATCCTGGTGCCTCTCCTTGTGTTTGACCCAGTGATGCCACGTTTTGCTGAGCAAGTGGAGGTGGCCATTGAAGCCCTGAGTGCCAACGTGCCCCAGCCCTTTGAGGAGAACGAGTTCATCGACGCCTCCCGCCTGGTCTACGATGGAGTTCGGGACATCAGGAAAGCTGTCCTGATGATCAGGGTATGTAAAGCACCTGGGAGTGAAAGTTGGGATTTACAGGGAGGGATCACGGATAAGAAGAAAATAAAAGCTCCTTGGAATCAGCCTTGTGTTGTAATAAGCCAGAAGAGCTTGACATTGAAACAAGCATGGAACAGAAGTATGTGCAGCAACAAAAGAATTAGTAAATAAAGAGATGAGGTTATTTAATAGATGAACCACAATTAATATGTTAATCAGCTAGGAGAAGATTTGATCATAACTGCCAATAGATGCAAACTTCATTACTGTTTCCATAGTAATAGCATTAATTTGCCGAGGTCTTCAAAGTTTGTGTAGATTTTTTGTTGTTTTGTTTGTTTGAGCTTTTTTTTCCTTATGGATGTGTGCTGCCTGGGATGTGAGGTAGGTCTGGTTAAAATGTAAATGAATAAATAAATTATCTTGCTGCTCCAGTGAGCCTCTTCAGAGATGGTTTTGAATGTTTACTGAGGTAAAAAATGTGTCATTTCAGTGTCGACTTACCAGTTGATTCAATTTGCTTAGACATCTTTTAATAAAATAAACAAATGAAAGACACCACAGAACAACATCATTATTGTGAGAGTAGGTGTGTGTTGCTTTTCACTTCAGTCAGCAGACAAAGGTTTAAAAAAGAACAAACAGCAAACCAAACCTGCTTTGGACATCTCTTCAGCAACTGAAACTTATTTGAAACCCAAATTACCTTGAATCTGCCCTAATGAAAGCCATGTACGAGTAAAGCTGTGGAGAAAATCCCAGAGGAAAGTTTTGAGAGAAATAACAGGTCTAAAACATCAACGGATCCCTTTGAGCAAACAGGTGACATGCGCCTGTGGTCGTGCGTGTATCATGGCACTGATGTAAGACTTCAGGCAGTTGGAACAGTCCAAAATAGCTCCATTTTAGTCATCTGTCACTTTGTATTAACATTTACAGAAGAAGCTTTTGACAGGCTTAATTTTGTAACTGCCAAACACAAATTCCATTCTCATACCCAGTGTTCATCCCAGGTGGCCTGAATTACAGTCATGGCTCGTGATGGGGGCAAACCATCCCGTTCTCTGGGCGTGCAGCATTAGAGGATTGGCAGCTCTTCTGAGGGGAGGGAAATCTTTACTTGAATTACTTCCCTGTGAGGGCGGGGAGGCCCTGGCACAGGGTGCCCAGAGAAGCTGTGGCTGCCCCATCCCTGGAAGTGTCCAAGGCCAGGTTGGACGGGGCTTAGAGCAACGTGGGCTGGTGGAAGGTGTCCCTGCCCATGGCAGGGGCTGGGACTGGATGAGCTTTGAGGTCCCTTCCAACCCAAACCATTCCACAATTCTATGATTCTGTGAAATGAAAGATCTGCACAGTAAAGGATCTCTGTTTTCCCTTTGATTTTCCAGTTCCTTAGTCTGTAACAACACTTTCGAAACTTTTCTTAGGACAAGAACAACTGCTTAGCACACTTTAATCTTTTCTAGTCACTCTAAATTGTGATTGCGTCTATGACACAATCATCAGGTGGGATCTCCTACAAACCCAGGTTTCCCCATCCCCTACCCAGAGTTCCAGCTTCCAGCACCCCCCTGTACACCAGAGCTGTCCCCAAGAGTTTGCCATGAGATGTCCATCCTGGTGAGATGTTTCTAATTTTAAATTTTGAATTTTGGAGGCCTGATCACTTGCTTTGTTGCTGCCTGACTGTTACGTACCTGGAGAGCTGATCAGCATTCAGGCTTCTCAGTCGCCTTAGGAAAATCCCAAGTTACTTTTGTCACTGTATCACTGCTACTTTCTACCCGTTGTATGATATGAGTTAATGAATTCTGCTTGCCCAGATTAGGAAGATTTATTTTTGCCTTCAGACAATTAATTTATTTATGGAGCTCAGTGTAATACTCCCTACCCAGGCAGAGAACTAAAGCACATAAATGGACTCATTATCCATGTGAGTTGACTGGAAAAATCCACATATATAAGCTTACACAGACCAGAGTTTGCTGAATCAGAACCTTATTTGCTGTAGAAAACAAAATTAGTTTCACTTTGAAATACTGTTTAACATTCCTATCTGAACATCTCACACTGAAATGAGATGTATAATTAGAGGGTGAGGCTATAAAAGACAGCCTTTAGAATATTTTTATTTAATAATCTATCAAATATTATGCACCCTTTAATTCAGGTGGTAAAGCTTTTTCAGAATTATAAAAAACGAGAAAAACCCAATCTTGCAAACTTTTTAGAGCATCTGACACAATTATTTTCAGGCAGTGATTGTTCGTGTGCAAGCCGTGAAAGACTGAATTAATCTGAGATGATTCCCTCATTCCAGAAAGTAAATAAAGCCACTTTAAAAATTAATTTTGGCTGGTATTATTACCTTTAGTAGGCTGAAGGAAAGGGTGGATAGTCTCTGTTCTTCTCTTTTTCCTTCAATAGGGGAGAATTTATTGTCCCTCTGGAGGAGAAAGGAGACTCTTTTTTTCATTGAGGACTATTATTATTATCTATACAGAATAAAAAGATCTCTTCCACAAGCTAAGAAGTAGTATAAATGAATTTAAGAGTATAAATATAGAACCTAGAAATAAAATAGAAAATAATAACTTCATTCCAACATCTTTCCTATTACTCTGTAGGGGTGAAATTACACTTTGTGTTTTCATAGCTGCTTGTGAAATTCCCTCAGTTGTTGGCCAGAAACACTCCTACAGTCAGGAGGACTCACAGTGGCACCTTTTCTCATTCTTATGTGTCTCCAAGGCCAACTTAGTGTTTTTAAACATGGCCTTTGCCATTAGCAGCCTCGCCTTTAGAGGCATCTGCATCAGCCTGAGCGTTGCATTTGTTTGGATCAGGACTGTGCTGTGGGAGCCAACATCCAGGTGTTCCCTCTTGCCATGTTTTAGGTCATGTTACAGAGTAGACTTTAAACATCTATAAACTTGATTCTTCAGGGTGATGCCAGGAGATGCTCTCTGGGAGCATCTTAGGACCTGAGGGAATGGCTGGAGCTGTGTCAGGGGAGGTTTAGGTTGGATATTGGGATAAGGTTCTTCACCCAGACGGTGGTTGGGCACTGGCACGGGATCCCCAGGGAAGTGGTCACAGCACCAAGCGTTAAGATGCGGTTATTAAAATTGTTAGAGAAATGCTCTGCCTGAATTAAGGTGCAAACGAGACCAAATGCTGAAGTTGATAGTATGGATTTTATTTAACAGTAGTGTGAGGTAGGGAGAGAGAGAAAAAGAGAGGCAGGGTCAGAGAGAAAGGGAGTGACAGACAGACTAAACAGAAAATATCACCACTCCATGGATCCCAACAGCTTCTCATTGATCCTCTTCTTCTGGTCTTCTCGGTGGTGAGGGTCCCACAAAACACAGAGTTCAATGCATTAATGNTCACTTTGCATCACGTGCAGTGCTCTGCTGCAAGGCCTCGGGAATGGGTCTCGGGGTGTTTGGAGGGCCTTTGATGGTTTTGTGATGGTTTATGACCCCTCCTCTGCTTCTCCTCATGTGAATGTCCCATGGATGTGTTCTTCCCTGGGTGGGTGGATTTTACAACTGAGCCAGCTTGTGTAAGACAGGGTGGGTGTTCACTGCCTCCGTCACACACCCAAAATCTCTCCCCCGTCAAACTGAGGCAGAGCTGATTCTTCTCCCCCAGCCTTGTTTAGCTCTCTTTGGACCTCTCTTTAGACCTGGACCATAGTACCACCTTTGCCTTCGCTCAAGCTCCCATCAGGTGGCTTAACTCACAGACCAGTCCCCCTCAGGAGGGACATTTGAATGGGGCTTCGGTGGTCACAGCTTCTTTATACAATTTTGCCATAATGGCAAAGTCCTTTTTTAACGATGTTTAAGCCATTAACCATTTCAGTCACTCACACCAAGTCCCACAGAGTTCAGGAGACATTTGGATAATGCTCTCAGGTACAAGTTGTGACTCTTGGGGATGTCCTGTGCAGGGCCAGGAGCTGGATTTCGATGGTCCTTGTGAGCTCCTTCCAACTCAGGATATTTTATTCTATTGTTAACTCCATTTCTATTCTGTTCTGTCATTAAGGTATTTTCAGTCCTTGGGAGAAGACCTCCGCAAGTCTGAACAAAAATGAAATGACTGTGGGGTCCTCAGCTCCAAGTGTTTGGGTGTTTTAAAGTTCTTCTCTTCCAGACTTGTCAGGTTTAGCCACCATCCCCTCTGGGGCAGCCACTGTGGCGGAATCCAAAGTGCTGCAACATTTCAAGTCCTCTGGAAAACCAGATTTCGTGCAGAATCCCGTCATCTTTTGAAACATCCTATCTCCAAAGGGTGTTATGGGGTCCAGTGTTTCCACTGAGTGCCTCCTGCTTCTCAGATTGAATTTGACGTGCTAGATATTACTGTAAATCACCAAACAACTGAGGACCTGCAGTGAGAGAGCTTCTCTGACTGAGGCACTCAGGTGCTGTTTGTACCAAAACAAATGTGCAGAATAGCGTGGAGTTGGATGTAAAAACATATTGTGAAGTCTGGGTTTTTTTTCTCCTTTTCTTTTAGAATTAGAGGGAATTTTCATTGTAAAAAATGGGGGAGTATCTTTTCATCTCTTCAGTCTTTGCTCTCATTACAAGGTTAGTTTGACTTGGTGTTCACAGTGCTGAAATTCGTGTAATTGCATCTTACAATTTTTAAGTGCATAGCAAAGTGAGGTTTCTATCTTCATCAAGTACGTTTGAATTGGTGAAATATGAAACAAATAGCATTTATAAATCTGCATATATATGTGATTTTATGACTTATGCTTGTATAAGTCACATTTTCATACTGCAGTTACAAAGGATAAAAAAAAATGACATAGATGGAATATATTTTGTTCGCAGCTAGCTCTTCAGTCTAGCAGCCAGAGAGATATTAAAAAAAAAATATTCCAATACCTGGAAGTTGAAAGTCACCACATTCATATTAGAAATAAAACATGCATCCTAAAAGAGGAAGTATATATTTCTTGTGTGATTTATCTGGGATTGTGAAAGATTCTTCTTCACTGGAAGACTTCCCCTGAGTTAGATGAATGTTGTGTGTAGTAGAGATACTGTATTTGAAAAAAAATGTAGTCTTGGGAAGTCTTATGGCTTGTGCTACAAAACAGATTAAAAATTATGAAAATGGTCCATTTTTCCGCTGAAATCAATCAGTCCATAAAGTCCATTAGTTTTGAATATTGCTTTAGCTTCTTCTGCCACTGGTGGTTGTCAGCTTTGTTTGGAAGCTGTCTCCAATCTCAGATCTGTGTTTCCTACCTTTGTGTGACCATAAATCCAGGTGTCTGCAGGACAGAATCAGTCTTTCTGTCTTCCAGCTCAGATAAATGGAAGTCTCAGACTCTGTTGTCTTGGAAACAAGGTTTTAAATATCAAGGTCCTGTTAGTTGTGCACAAAAATTAGAGTTGTTCCGGTAGGTTTAGAAGGCCCTGCTAAGAGTAGAAGTCTTTACGTCAAGGAAATCCAATATAATATTTATTTTATATCTTTGAATAGAAAAGGGAGACCCCATTCTCTGTGGGCTGCATCTCCAGGGGATCAGCTAAAACAAAGCAATGGTGCAAGGGTGAAAAGCGTGAAAATGTTTGAAATGGCAGCATACAGACAAAAGTTAACCCCACGTCTTCACCCAAATGCAAAATGCAGCTGTTTGGGGAAGGAAATGAGGGCGTTAAATTCACCACACTTGAAAACATAAAAAGAATTAATCTGGAAGATCACTTTGAATTAGATCTCACTTGTGCAGAGGGGAAATAGGAAGATGTCTTGTGCTTGTAGTATATTGCTGACAGTTGCTTTACTTGCCCTTTTGGTTTGCACTACATTTTCTCCAAGTTCAACATTTATACCCATTAAATTTCAGTCTTTTAAAGACCACAGATTTTAAGATTATGAATGTCAGACAGTAACAGCAATACATTTTTTTTTCTGGATATTTCTTCAAGAATAAGTCCTTGCATAGAATTTTCAGGATATTTTTTTCTTTTTAAGAGGCAGCCTCATGTCCTTACTGGTTGCAGTGTTGAGATGTAATATTTTGAATATTACATCTTTACTGCAGGTCTGACTGTGAAGGCCTTGGAAAGGACTGCACATAACCTTTTATAATCTTGTTTCTAAAAGTGGAGACAGAAGAATCTAAGAGGAGTATATTTGGGGTGTGAAAGGGTACTGGCTTTACAATGACCAGTTGTAAACTGGCTCGTTGAGTGGACTTGGAGGATGGGGAAGAGCCAGCTGGTTTACTGAAGCTCTCCACCCTGTTCTTGTTCTAAACAGCAAAGCCTAGGCAGATGAAAAGCTGAGCCCTGTGACAGAAAATACTCTTTGCTCAGAGAGTTGTGGGGATTCTCTTTGTAGCTTGCTTGTTTATGACAGTTTTTAAGGTCTCATCCTGCCCTCGGGCAGCTGAGCGGTGGGAATAAAGGGATTAAAGGTGATTGGAAAACAAAACCATTGGTCATTATAATGATGGGTACCAATCCTTCTATTTTACCTGTGACAATAGAGAGAATGTAAATTCATTTTTCATCTAAACTTCTTGTCCTGCCTCTGCTGTTACACACACTCTTTGTGCATGCCTCTCTTCAGAGGTGCAGACCGAGTTTCATTACCACGCTGTCACACTTGGTTATTTCTTCCTCCAGCGCTCAGCATCAAAACACATATTTAATTCATACTCTTCAAGTCAGACGAAGATGGCTGTGTTTTACTCTCCCCATCCTGTGCACTTCACTGTGAAGCTACAAACAGTGATGTGCACTTCGTGTTGGAAGCCAGGCTGGAACAGAAATATCGCCAGAAGACTCCTCTGCGTTACGTTAGAGGGTTTGGACCCGTTCCTAGTGACTGAGCATCCTCCAGACAGAGCTGTAATGACAACTGGCAGTGATTAGCACCTCTGCTAGAAAACTTGACGTTGCCTCCAAGCACGAAATGCCAGCCTGGATGATTTCTTCTGTATTGCTTTGGCCTTCTAGGTTGTCACTGGGGGTGATGGGTGTCCAGTAAGGTGAGGATTTCCCTGCACAGTTACTGTGGTTTTCTTCTCCTATTACTATTGTCATGTATGGTACCTACAGAACTTAGGGCCAGGCTGTTGTACCAGATGCTATTGAATCATAAAATGGAATGTAATCTTCTTTCTAAAGATTCCATTTTTTTGCACCATTTATATTAAATATGGTACTAAATAGTGATTTTAATTAGACTTTCTCTCTGTATATACGTAAGGACCTTTTTTTCTCTGAATTTTTTGCTAAAAGGTGAAAACACCCAAATGAACAGGTCCATCAGTTGTTTTTTTTCTTCTCCCTCCCTCCAACATTTTAAACAATCTGAAGCCTGAAAATACATAACTTGATTTCATCAATCTTCCAAGAAACCCTCACGTCATTCATAGCACCAGCGGTGAAGACATCCCGGTGTCATTTGGGGGATGAGTCAGATTCCAAAGCTCTGTATATGAAAAGAACCATGTGAACTAACAAGATCACACAGATTATAGATTTCACGTTTGTTTCAAAACCTGTTGACATCATTTACAATTTTTTCAATGGAAAATCTCTTATTTGCGTTGATACATTTTTCTTCCAGGATGTTAGTTGCTTTTTCCCAGGTATTTACTTTCTCTTTGGAAGATTACATGTAGCTTCCAGTAACATAATAGTGTTAGTGTCCGTTTATATATGAAATAACATTATTTTGAAATACTGTGTTCCGGTTGTTACTGTTTCCAAAGGATATTTGTTCCTGGAACTGCATTCATCATGTTAACAGAGTTAAGAGAAATTGCAGCAAGAAAAGTTGTGGTCAAGGTAATGACAAATGCCATTTGTAAAGAAAACTAGGGTTGAAACAATTTAATTTTTAAGACAATTCAATTTCAGTTCCTGACTGCTGGGGCAGACAAGTTCATTTCAAAGGAGAACGGAACAGCATTTCCTGGGCAGGTAGTCAATGAAATAAGAGCTCACTGTGCCTAGGACTTTGTCTGTGTCCTTTTTAAGCTTGTCATCTCCTCTCTGTGGCTTTCTCTCCCCATGTCTCTCTCTCCAGACCCCTGAAGAGCTCGAGGATGATTCAGACTTTGAGCAGGAGGATTATGACGTGCGCAGCCGAACGAGTGTCCAGACCGAGGATGACCAGCTCATTGCTGGCCAGAGTGCAAGGGTGAGTGTAAACTCCACATGCCTCCAGTGAGTGTCTGGATAGTGACCAATGAAAGCTCTGTCTCGGAAAGCAAAGGCACTGATTTCCAGTCCTCAGGGTCGTTTAAGAAAGGATGGGACCAGGCTGACCGAGGCGTTGAACGTTTCTTCATGTCAAACCTATTCAAGTAGCATTTATTGAATGATCTTGAGGCTTTTGTGGTGCCTAGTATCAGCTGCTTGCTCCAGCTAGTGCTGTAAGAGAAGGCTTTGCAGGTTTGGAATGTGCTGAAACTGTGGGAGTAGTCAGCAAATTTAAAAAAAAAAAAAAAAAAAAGAAAAAAAAGAAAAAAATCCCATCAGGGCGCCATGTGCTGTATCCAGAGAAATCTTACATTAGTCATGTTTCCCAGTGTGCAAACCTGTCAAGAAGATCTGTTTAAGCTACTGAGTAGTCCCTGTAATTTAATTGTAATTGAAGACATTTGCTACTGAGTCAATGTAATTTTACCGGGGTAATTACATCATGATAAACTCCAGTCATTGTGATTTGCGACCTCAGCTTGTGCAGGGGGATTGCAAATTAAGCTGATGAGTGCTTCAGGGGTCACAGGTGCTGGGGAAGTGAAGTCTGTTAACACTCAGGAATATTCCTGTTAACACTCAGGATTATGCTCCCCTCTGATGAATGTTTACCTTTCACTCAATAGGCTTCTCAGCTCAGATTAGTTAAAAAAAAATCAGAATATAATTTCGAGGAAAATGCATCATGAAAATATATTTGACTGGAAAGAAGGGTTTTTTTTTTAAAGAAAAGCCTTTAAACATTTTCCAGCAGAGAACCAGCAGGAAACTGGGAATTAGCTGAATGATTTTCATGGCTGTTTCACACAAATCTGGTTTGTTCTGATGTGCTAGAAATGAAGTAAATGAGAAGCATCCTCCCCACACACTCAAATACCAGCAAAAGTTGGTAACTGGAATGGGGATTTCTTACCTTGAAGTCTGGAAGAGGATTTGTAGAGCTGAGAACCTAAAGACCAACAGGAAAAGGTGCTGTGAAAGCTCAGAGGAGCATGACAGAGGCATTTTCAGCTGCTGTAGGTTGGGGCTTGACACAAAGATTTTACATCCTGAAAAGAAACAGGAGAGTAACAGAAATCCTAAAGAAGCTTACTCAGAGGTGTGGGAGAAACGCAAGACATGGATCCAGTGGAATGGGCAGAGATTTCTTTTTGTCTTAAATTAATTTCCCTGAATATTGAACATAGATGGTAAATAAACCATACCGTGTATCAGAAAAACTGGAGTTTCATCATGACATCCCTAAGGCAGAAAATGTTGTCTTTGCATATTGAGGACATAATTTATGTATTCATTATCATCTTCATGAAGAGAGATAGATCCCAGAGAGCTGGGTGACCAGGAACTGACGTGGAAAACTGTGCAGTCCCAAAAATTGCGGAATGGTACCTGGTTACCTTACTCTGAGAATGATGACAGACCTGTTCTGGATGTAGTTGACTATCTTTTCTCATTTTTATATTTTAAAGGACATAACAGTCCTGTTTGAGATACTCAAAGTATTGACTACTAAAGTAAGTCTCAGGTAGAACAGAAATGCGATACAGGACAGATTATTTTGTCAAATTTCACAGCCTTTCTCTTTTTTTTTGGTTGCATTTAGGATTGGGTAGCATGTCATCCTTTCTTGATCTGAAACCCAAGTAAAGACTGCAGTAATTTTTCTTACTGAGAATCGAGTTCACCTGGGGACTTAGGAGTTTTAAATTCTATTACATTTATTGTGGTTATTATTACTGCTGCACTTAAAACCTTCTGCTTTGATCAGCTGCACACTGTATAAACATAATATATCATAAAGACAGTTCCTGAATAACACAGATTGCAATGTGGCACAGGCAGCAACAAATGATAAAAAACTAAAAGGAAAACGTGCTAAGCAGAAGCTGCCCGGTCCCCAGTCTGGAGTGCTAAGCAGAATAGTATCTTATCTGAACCTTTTCTGTGGAAAAGATGCAAAATATTTTTATTTGTGGAATGTAATGGATTTGTTTAATATGCTTACGCCGTAAAGCTGTTAGCGTTTCAGTAGAAAGACTTGTGTTGGTCTTCGGTAGAAATAAAACTGGAATTTATGGGCTGCATTTGCTGTAGGATATGGCTGCTTTGAAGGCACATCAGCAGCTGGAATAGAAATACTAAAGCACTGTTTACCAGTTTAAAGAGTGTTCAGGTGAAGCTGCTGCTCGAAGAAACCACAGGCAAGTCGTACAGATAAACTTCCCAAATTTCACTGCTCCTATCACATTCTCTTAACTTCACTCAATTCATCCGTTCTAGTGTTTTACGTGCATTTCGTATATTTATTTATTTATTAGCCTGACTTACGCTGCATTTTTCTGTGCAGAGACTATTATGCTAACATTTGAAACTGCTGAGTTATATTGATAAGGCCTAATTAAAATTCATGTTGAATTTTTAATTTGATTAACTTGCAAATTTCTCATTTTCTGATCTACTGTTTATAACCCTTTTTAATTTCAGTTTTGGAAAAGGTCAATTGCAAATTTTTAAAAGCCAAGAGCATTTTAAGAATATGTAGAAAAAGACTTCCGCTGATTGAAAGTGACATAAACAAGAAAAAAATGTAATGACACTTAAAGACGTGTCACACCCCATTAAATGCATAATGTGGTCTTCAGAACCCCTAGAGCCAAATAGTAGCTCAACTTGGAAATCATTATTCAAAGCGTCCATTTGATCTTCAAAAGTAATTATTATAATTTTTTAGGGTTTTTTTGGAGGGAACTTCATGCTTTGTTGATGCTGAGGCAGATCAGTATCAACCTGTTCTGTGCTATTTTGCATCTCTTCCAAGAAACGATTAGAACAGTAAATATTATTAAGATATTTTTGTTACAATTCACTTCAAATGCATTGTCTTGTGTGTCATAGCTTATTTTAGTGTTGTGTTAATCTGAAATCCTCTGTTTCTGACAGAGAATGAGGCAAGGGGAGACACGGCGATTCAGTCTGCCTTTTCCCATAAATGTCACTCATTTTATTCTTCTTCATAATTGAGATTTAATAGGAATTTAATCCTCCTGTGTCAACTGGTGAATAATCATGACATCACAAATATAAATTTTATCACCTTGAAAGTGCAAGCAGAGGTATGGAAATGCTGTGAATGTGGTTTTGCCTGTCCTGACGGAAATCAAATGCCTCCTGGATTTTGCTTGGCGTCTTCAACTCCCATAAAAAGAAACTCAAGCTGTTGGGACCACTGGAAAATCCAGTTTGTTGCTTCCTTTTTTTCATGCCCAACTCCTGTTTTTTCTCCAGGCTATCATGGCTCAGCTTCCCCAGGAGGAGAAGGCAAAGATTGCCGAGCAGGTGGAGATATTCCACCAAGAGAAGAGCAAGCTGGATGCGGAGGTGGCCAAGTGGGATGACAGTGGCAATGACATCATTGTGCTGGCCAAGCAGATGTGCATGATTATGATGGAAATGACAGATTTCACCAGGTAAGGACAAAATAACCCCAGCTGAGGAGCTCAGATGTGCCACATCTTCCCTTTTCTGCTCGATGTGTACCCTTTTGAGATGATTTGCTGTGGTTTCAGGGATGCAAAGCCAAGGAACACTCATCATATACACTGGTCTTGGATATTTCTCCAAATGGGATTAATCACATGAAGTTTTTGTGCTATTTGCAAGCCTCTTTTATTTGCAGATGATTTTGAATTTCAGCAGCAAAGTTAGTCTGCGACCTTACAGACACTCCAGTGACATTTCGTTTAGTACCCATCTAAATGCATGTGCCTCTCTGAACTTTCAACATTTCAGCACAATTTGTGTCAATCAAAAATAATGGAAAAACTATTTATATCATTTGAACACTGAACTTCCTCCCAAAAAAAATCCCAAATGAAATGAAACTGGTTTGATCTAATGTTTCGTGGAGTCTGTCAGTAATGAATTCTTTTTTTTTTTGCTTTCATTTTTTTTCTCTCTTGGTGTCTCATTCTTCTCTAATTGCAGAGCATCAAAAGGCCATTCATTGATGATACAATGTAAACAGAATTATTGTCTTTAACTATGGTCATATTGGTAATCACACCAGGGAGAACAGTTTACAAGATTCTTTGAATTCCAGATCACCGTAATAAATTAAATTTCGCTCAGTGTTTATCTTTAAAGTGAGTTCAAAAGTTTAAATGGTATTTATCAAAATTTGATTACACATAACAGGATGAAAATCTTCCTGGTTTTCTTCAGGATTAAAATCAGACATCCATTGATTCATCTCTTTGTGTTGCCCCATCCCTGGAAGTGTTCGAGGCCAGTTGGTTGGGGCTCGGAGCAACCTGGTCTAATGGTAGAGGGTGGAACTGGATGGAGAGGATATTTTACAGAATTCTGTGTTACTTTTGTATTTGGTATTATTTTTGTGTCTCTGTTCGTTCTGCCAGCAAAAAATAGAGTGAAAGTCAGTGTCATTGTATCATGGAAGGAAGAAATGATGGCCTAAAGCAACAGCCCAGAATATGCACATTTTCTGCAGCCTCCTGGACAACCTTTGATACATTGAACATGACATTGAAAGTTTTGTAATTATATTTTCTAGCATCAAAAGAACAGAACTAATTTGAGAATGAGAGAAAACTACTGTCACATTTGAAGTAAATAAAAAAAAAAAAGGCAAAGTGCACCTCTGTCTGCATCAGATTCAATAACAAGTCCTTTAATATATTCCATTAAAACAGAAACAAGCCGTTCACACCTTTTTGGTTGGCTGTAACCTCAGCAGTGTTAAAATAGAATAATTTTTCAAAGGCATGGAGTTTGTGACAGTCAGATCTGCTCATGTAATTAATGTAGAAGCACACGAGGTCACCAAGAAGTATTTTTGCTGCAGTTTAAGTTCACCAGAAGTGGGATACTTGTATTTCATTATCTGTTTAAGGTGGTAATGAAAGTCTGGAAAGAAGATTAAAATGGAAATATGTTTCAGCATGTTATTCTTGCCATTATAGATTTAAAAATCTAGAAATAATGCCATGTTGTGCTTAGGAAAAATGCCTTCTGTTTCATTTAGAGGAAAAAAAAAAAAGTTTGATCATATTATGATTTTCCACAATGAAAAAATGGAAAATGAACCCACTTCTAGCCTAGCCTTTCTCAGAAACAGCAGCAATTTTATTGGTACAATCAGGATTAAAGTTTAAGACTCAGGAAAGTCTGCAGAGACTTTTTGTCTTAATACATTTTGGTAGATTGAATGACAAAAATCAGAATTTTGTGCATCATCTTAAAAATATAGTGAAAGATCCATCTTAAAGCTAATAATACATGTTTTAAGTGTAATAGTTAAGTGTGTAACATAAGGATTATGCTTCACCCAGCTTTATTTTCCAACAAAAAAATCTACTAAAAAAAGGTTTTCTAAAATGTGACATTCTTGCCCTAGACGTGATGGGCTGAACATTTAGCACTGGCTTGGGAATCGCATAATTTTGAAATAGTTGTGTATTCCAGGAAGAACATTGGCTTAATGAGCACTTAAAAATGCATATACTATTAAGTACAGCTCATGTGCTTGAAGGCACCATCGGACTAAATTGCCAGTGAGGCATTTTGTGAGGGAGAGGAAATGCGGCAGACAGATTTCTTAATCAAGCTGTACTATAAAGTACTTAAAAGGCGAAATTGTAATAAATTAAGAAGACATTCGTGTTACTATTTTAAAATGGAACACTAAACAGGGTCCCTAAAACTGTTGCCTTTCATGATTTATTGAGCCTGTGGGTAATTGTCTTGTGTTTCACAGAGGGAAAGGCCCCCTGAAGAACACATCTGATGTCATTAATGCAGCCAAGAAGATTGCAGAGGCAGGATCCAGGATGGACAAATTGGCACGGGCAGTAGCTGATCAGGTAGCCCCAAAATGAGCAGAAATATAATGTAACCTCTATGGATGAGTTGCCTTTTGCAGGAAAAGTCTGTCTTGGTGGAAAATTACCTGTTGGGAGTCTGGATCTTGATCTTCCCACAGAAGTTGGTTCTACACCCATCAGCATTTTGCAGAACAGGAAAGTCATAAATGAGTCTCTGCAAAGCTCAGAAATGCCTGACTTGTTCCCCAGCCTCACTTCTGGGCCTGTTAGAATTAGACAGAGACTCTTTCAGGTTGGAAAAGACCCGTGAGATCATCACATCCAAAATGTATCTGCTGTTAAAAATGCAGTAGGGATTTGGATGCTCCGTTCCCCTTGCCAAGTGCCCAGGAATCCTTAGATTCTTTTCGGCTCATTCTTCCAGCAATTTTCCCTTGATATGGAGCTTTACTCCTTCAAGGTTCTCTGACTCCCTATTTTCTGGTTTGCCTCAGTGTATTTTGCGTGTTGTGGGGTCTGTGTCCTCACTCCCATTACCAGATTCATGGCACAGCTGGACAGGTGAACTTGCTGTATATATCTTTTTAGACTGGATTATCTGTCCGTCTGGAGAGCAACAGGAAGCATCATATTAAAAGTCAAGAGCCAAATTTCAAATCCAGGTCCTACATAGCGAATTTTAGATTCAATCAAATTCAATTTCACTATTTTTTTCCCTTGTAAATTTCCTATAGCTTCTTTCATTCCAGTGTCATCAAGAGAAAATTTGCTAGAAGTGGGAGCTGGTAGCTGCCTTTCCTCTAGTCTTTCTCTTCAAAATAAGTGTGTCTTTTTCATCTTCAAGTGAGAAAATGATAGTGTGTAACACACCCTCCCGTGGAATATGGGCCAGAGTGGCAAAAACCCCAAAGCTGCCCATTTTCCTGTAACCTCTGAAATGTTTGGTTTAGGTTTTCTTCAGCAGCAGCGAGCATTTTTCCTGTAGTTAACCCATTCCAGTCCTTTCAAATGTAGCATCTGTTCGTTTTAAGACAAGAAAGAAGAAATCCATCTGTCAGCTGATGAAATTCCCAGTCTGCAGTATTTGCAGAGGTGGAATATTTTAAAGAAAGAAACACAAGGGGACTTGTTATGCTTAGAGTGCCTTGACTTGAGTCACATTTTAAAATTCAGAGGACTGCAACCCTAATAATAAACAGTGAAATCATTTTGAGAATGAAGGATTCGTTTTAATGCTTGCACTTTAATGATATTTCACAGAACTTTGGAGACCCTCACGCAATATAAACATTTTGTGGACAGTTGCATTTTTAGTTATTGTTCCAGTGAGAGCCCTTGCATTTTTTTTCTCTCCAGGGTACTTAGATTTAAAGCCTTGACAGCTCTCTAGAAGTATTGCTTTAAAGTTCATTCCTTTCAGTTCATAGGCTTCAAGAATTGAGTAAATATTTTTTATATTAAATTGGCACTGGTAGAGAGAAGAAGTCTTTTAGGGATTAATGCCTGAAAGGTGTGGCAACTGTCTGAGGAAGAGAGGCTCTAGAGCAGCCACAGTGAAGCTCCAGCTTTGTTTATTATTAGTTTTAAAGGGAGAGAAGAAAGCCAAGGGACTCCTTTTGGGGTTATAGACAACAATACATCCAACTACGTCACCATGGGCACATTCCTTGCCAGCATTAGCTGCTGGGACCAGAGCAGTGATCTCAAGGCGGGAGCTGTGATGTTGTTGACTCATGTGCATTTAATTCTATCCGTTTTTCTTGAAATGCTGTGAAAATATATATTTTTTTAATTGAGCATAAACTCTGTAAGGTGATAAAAAGGCATATTTGGAATCTTTGTTCGCCAAGCTATGCAGGAACATTGTCAGTCAGACTTTGCTGGGTAGCCCCAAAGAGTATTTATTGGAGACATGCTGTTAGCAATGGACCCTTTTAGCTCTGTTTCATCAGGGTGAATTACTGAGGTCTGTTCTCCTGAGGAAAGACTTTGAATATTAACTACGAGGCTGCTGTTTGTTATGCTGTTGATATTGTGGGGGATGATGCAGTTTCTATTAAGAGTCCCAGAGACTATGAATAAATTGTACTGGAGCCTTTTCTAGTTCTATTGATTATGAAACCCTCACAGCATCCAGCACATTTGACCTAATCCAATCCTCTGAATGTCTGCACAAATGCCAGGGAAGCTGCCAGGCAGACAAGAGCTGGCATTAGAGTGGGGGTAACCACTCAGAACTGGGTTTATCTGGTCTTTAACTGGTCCAAATTGGATGTTAAACTGGACACCCAGCAGGCAGCCTGGAGTTCCAAGTTAAACCTGCTCTTTTGGCTGCTCAATACAATACCATAAATTAATGCAGGGCATAATTTAAAACTATTATTTTCATAATGCTGATAAAGAGGTTTCTCATTTTACAGAAAGGTAGAGTGCATCTTTAGGTTTCATTTCATAAATCTTGAGTTAAATGAAAGGTAGAATTTGAGTTTTCACATTTTATCGAGTACCTCATGTAAAGACAAAGTGGAATACATCCACCTAACACACACATATTGCCACTATCTGATTAGCTGTCTCTAATCTCATGAACTCAGCTACATCTAATCAATACTTCTGTTGTCTGCAGTGCCCAGACTCAGCCTGCAAGCAGGATCTGCTGGCCTACCTGCAGCGCATTGCCCTGTACTGCCACCAGCTCAATATCTGCAGCAAAGTGAAGGCAGAAGTTCAGAACCTGGGAGGAGAACTCATTGTATCAGGGGTAAGCTGGGATTTGTATTTAGCCATTTGTTTCCCATGTAGCACTTGAAAGGGAGCGTTTTTGATTGCAATAATGTACAAAACAAAAATCCACTGATTCATAAGCAAGTTTTTTTTTTAAAATTCTATCACCATTATTCCAGGCCTTACAATAACTTGTGTAGAGCAATTTGATTTTCCAATTACCCTTTGTTTATACTAACCTTGTAGAATCTTCATTCTTCCAAAAGAAAAGTAATTTCATAGCCTAGAAAGTCATTGCCAAGCTGTGAATATTATAATTATTTGGAGCTTTTGTATATTTGCTCATTATAAATCTTCTTTCCTTTGATAGTACTGGTAATTTTCTTCCTCTGTGCAGAAGCCAACTCTGTATGAAGTGCATATTGTTCAGATGGTGATGACTAATGGGATTCATTCACTCAGGTTCCAATGCACACTAGGTGTAGCAAAAGACTCTGGAAGGCCAGCAAAATATTTTAAATTTTGATGCATGTGCTGTTTTCAAATACCATTGCAAGCACAGTGATTGTATACTCTCATACCACCCAGTTATTTCAGTTCCTTTCAACGAACACTACAAACTGCTTACGCTTCTTACACAACCTTTTTTTAGGAATAAAGACAGGCAGCAGTAATATTATAAGCAATGAGTTTTTTACATTTTTAAAATATATTTTTATTGGCCTTTGAGCCTCTGAGAGAATACTAGAGCCAAGCAGTAGCAATGACTGCTCTTCATGATTTTTTTTTTCTTTCACACAAGTGACATGACACCTTTGTTATCCTCTAACGCAAGTACAGATCATATGTGTGTAAATTTATAACATATTCCACTCTCCTGAGTGTGTTTTCAAACAATGGTGATTTGTGAGACCCAAGATGCTCGAAACAAATTGTTTCCAAATGTGGTTTTGAAAAAGCACCCTTTCATTGTTTAAGCCCAATCAAGTACGAAGATTATAAGGACAACGAGCTTGTGCCCTTCATTCCATCCATGAGATTCCCCAGTGGCATCACTGGCCCTCCTCAAACATATCAGAAGTCACAGAAAGTGTTCTCAGTCACATAACTTTTTTTTTTTTTTTTTTGCAAAGCACTATAGAAGGTCTTAAATATTTGCCAGGCTTTCTTGGATCAGGCATTCTGAAGTCATATACACAATCCTAAAAGGAGCTGCTTAAAGGTTCCTGTATCTGTCCTGCAATTGGTCTTCACTTCTTGACGTATGTACGTATGTAATTTTAATACCTTGATCTTCCCACAGCAATGAAAAGATCCTCTTCCATTTTCCTGACAGCAACGGCGTGATCTGTCCTTGTATCACTGACAGCTATGCAGCATCGTAATTGCTATGATCTTTTCTTACCTCCTGCCATCTGGGTCCAGCCTTTCATACCCATCGAGTTGTCATGTTCATCTCTCTGAAACAATTCCCCGAATCAGTGCTTCTCCCGGCTTGGCTTTTGTGGTTGTGTGTGTTTCTTTTTTCGAGTCTCTTTATTCAGTGTTTGTGGATGCTGAATAAGCCATTGTGAACCTCGAGCATCTCCTCGTTCCTGGAACATTCCCATCCGTTGTGGAATTATAAGTGGCCAAACCGCTTGAGTTCATCATTCCAGTCTGGCATTGTTGGCACCCGCTGCTTCCCAGGCTCCATCACCATTGTGTTTCTGTTTGGTGGGGTTTTCACAGTCAGTCTCAAAGGCAAAATGAGCTTCAGCCATGGAAATTATTTGGGTCTGTTCCAAAGACTCGGTAAAACTGACCTACAGAAAATTTGAAGATTGCCCAGCTTGCTTCTTCTGCTGGTGCTCTGAACAGGAGGAGGTATAGTGAGTCGAACTCCTGTGCATCCCTTTGTGAGAGCATTATCTTGTGATCTGACACGACACAGTCAGTGCAGAGCTTTCCTGACGGTGTTTTCTGAGCTGTTGATCTTCGAGGTGCTGGGTACTGTATGCTCCTTTGCTATCCAGAGGTCTGGTATCCAAGTGCACATCCACATCTGCTTGTCTACTTGCTGCTTCTGCTTCCATCTTCTTCTTCATTCTCTCTTGGATAGCCAATTACAAATAAACAGTATTTTATTTGTACCAAAATGAAATACCATTATTTGGCAACTTGCATACAGTACAATGTTAGAAGTGCTATAGAAATCCAGAGCTCAAGCTTCCCAACCTGTGCCTACAGAAGTAAGTTTCTGTGTTTGTGCTATATTTAAGTGTTTTGATGTAAATATCAAGCACCATGACAATTATTACAGTATTGTAATTTACTACTGCGTTTACAAAGAACCGCAACACAATTCAGATCGATCCAGAAGATGACTTACGATTCAGAACTATTGTGGGGAGTGGAATCTCTGCTGGAATTTTTTCATTATTAAGAATATTAATCAATATTTATAAATGAAATGAATGTATGCATATGTATGTTTGGATCTATGTGTGGGTGTATGCATATTTATATATAAGGGAAAGAGACATAAAACCAATTAAAAGCTAAAAGGCAGATGAAAGCCACCCCACGGTCCTTACAGTTTTGTTAGAGAAAAATATGTTGCAACAACTTCAAAAATACTGTGTACATAACATTTAATGTGCCGTATATCTTTTGATGAAACTTCTATTTCTTTTTTTTCCCCCAAGATTCAGTAGTTCAGTATGGTTTATCTCTGAAAATAAGTAGAAAGCTGATCTTGTTTGCTTTTTCCTCTATAAATTGATATGATTCTAGCATAGCATATGAAGGGTCTTTTTTGGCATCAGTGACTTTGCTGCAAATAGGAAAACAGATCAAAAAGTAAGAAAATGTCACAGTCCTGAATTGTAAATTATTTCAGTAAAGAACCCATTGTTGTTTTCCCTTTTCTTTCTCCCATTCTTTCTGCCCTCTGCTCTTTTTTCTCCTTTGATCTTTCCCATCAGACTCCCTCCATGCAGACAGCAAAATTATTTTTACCAGTTGAGTAAGACCTGGCAGTTGGGAGTTTGCACACATCAGCTAATTCCTCATTAATATTAACAGGGCAAGGACAATTTAGACCATCTGTTGACTTGGCCCTTTATGTTCCAAGGTGAGACTCTTAATTCCTGATTCCAATGCAGTTTTGAAAAGTAAAATGAGGAAAAAACTGGATACCAGTTCTTCAGTGAGGAGCCCTGAAAACCCAAAAAAGATTGCAGGAAAGAAAGTAACCAAAAATGGTGAGGAGGATGTTAGATAAAAATAAAAGAAATTAGTATCGAAAATTGCAAAAGATTTTAGAAGTATTTCTTATCTGTGCAGATGATATCCTTGTTCCTAATAAAACTCTCTTTGACCTTGGTCCATAAACAGATATAGGTTTCTGTAATTTTAAATTCCAATATTCAATTTCTAGTTCCCCTCTGAGAATAAACAACCTCCTTTAATGAAATTACAGAGTAAAAGCACTTCAAAATAATTTGCTTTGTCTCTTGCTTTGGTTTATTTAAGGTAATGCGTATTTGCTTCATAATCACTTGCAGTGTTGTATTGGAATGAATCCTCTGAGGTGCTGAGAGTACACTACTCTCAGTGAAGTAAATCCCATTTACATATACTTAGCTCTTGCTGATGGCCTTGCCTTTTTGTGGGAGCTACTTTTGTTCAACAGAGCTGTTTTTAATGATGATGTTTCTTATTTTGGATTAAAAAATCAGACTTCTAACTCTAGGGCTGCTTTATTTTTCTAGCATTCCTGTCTGCCTCTTGTTAGCGAGAGAATTACGATAAAACAAATCTATATATTCATTTCCTATTTGAGAATAAATATCCACTTGTTCTGTTTGCTGCTGCTCAGGAGCTGATCAGCTCATTTACCTACTACCCATTTAGGCTACGAGCTTGCATTTTTTAAAGTTCTTGTTTATGTTAGTAGATTTGCCACAGTTTTTCCTGTAGGATTAGACTGAGCAGAATTTAAGAAAATCCCTTATCCAAGGCAGCTCCTTATCATGTTCAGGTTTGATTTAGAGCTCTACAGATAAAATCAGCTGTATTATCAGAAAATTTGCCAGAGTCTTAAATTTCTGAACCAGACAGATATGCAGGGTTGTACAGAATAGCAGCCACGTGCCTTTGAACACTGTCCAAAAATATGGAATCAATAGCTAAAGCACACTCCAAACATACACTTTAGCTGGATCCAGTTCTCAATTATTTTCCAAGTCCTATTTATCCTAACATAATAGGCTCGACTGTGATACCCAGAGAATGATTCCTGTATTCTGTTGAAGGTACAAGACAGTTTAGTTAAGATTGTGAGTTTATTTAGGAGTTCTTGCTTGGTGAATTTAAGTGAGGAGTTTGGCAGGAACAGGAAGGTAAAAGGGCTGGAGCCACCTCATTAATTTCGGGTAGTACGTGATGAAAATTGGCATAACACCTGGACAGCAGGGTGGATACATAAAAGTATGAACAGATACAAGATATACTGCAAAATAATTGCATGTTTATTTGTGATCAGAGATAAGAGTAAGGTAACCAGAAAGAGCCAGTCCTCATCAAACATGCATGAACCTCATTATTTATCAGAGATTAACAGTGAACATCCAGCAGTTATTTCAGGTGAGCTCACCAGCAGTTTCCCTATCAGTTCTGCCTATGGATCTAATAAGAATGGCTTAGATGTCCTACTTTTCTTTCAATTACGGCTGAATCACTCTAAACTACCTTGTACTTTAAAAGCAAGCTGGTATCATGTGGGCAGTGAAGTATCAAGTTACTAATTCTATAGACTCAAAGAAAAATCAGGTCATTTGAAGTTCACCTGTTATTAAAAGTGAGCAAGGCCATCCTTCATTGAATTTGGATTAAGAGCATGTACCCAAACATTACCTTAAGAGTAAAAAAACTCCACTTTTTTGGGGTGTTTTCCTTTAAAACAAAGTTGGCAATTAGAGAGAACCTTTGCATTTAAAATGCTTAAAATACATTTAAAATGCTTAACAGAATGGACAAAGTGTTGATTTGGAGTTTGGTAAACAGAGGGATTAAATTCTCCCGAACCAGGCAAGAATTTAGCATTATTTGAAAGAAAGTTTCCTGAAGGGAGAGTTGGTAAATTGACAAAACTGTTGGGTTCCTTTTCTTCAGGATTCTCAGGAGTGCAAAAAGGTTACTCAGCTAACGACAAAATGAGTTTTGCTATAAATTTATAATAGAAATTTAACAACTGTCACACTTATCCTTGTCTCTCAGCTGTAGAGAAGTGGATAAGGAGTTGGCTGGATGGTCACACTCAAAGAGTCGTAGTGAAGGGCTCACTGTCCAAGTGGACACCAGGGATGAGTGTGTTCCTCGGGGGTCAGTGGTGGGACTGTCACCGTTTAACATCTTTGTCAGTGCCATGGACTGTGGGATCAAATGCACCCTCAGCCAGTTTTGTGACCACACCGAGCTGTGTGGTGCCACTGACACACTGGAGGGGAGGGATGTCATCCAGAGGGGCCTGGACAGGCTGGAGAGGTGGGTCTGTAAGAACCTCACGAAGCTCAGCGAGGCCAAATGCAGGGTCCTGCACCTGGATCAGGGCAATCCCAGGCACAAACACAGGCTGGGAGGAGAATGGACTGAGAGCAGCCCTGAGAAGAAGAGCTTGGGGGTGTTGGTTGATGAAAAGCTCCACATGACCCAGCAATGTGCACTGGCAGCCCAGAAAGCACACGGGTGCTGGGCTGCATCCAAAAGCAGGGTGGGCAGCAGGGGAGGAAGGAGATTCTCCCCATCTCCCAAGAAACCAGCCACAGTATAAGAGGACACAGTCTTAAGCTGTGCCAGAGGAGGTTTAGGTTGGATATTAGGAGGGATTTCTTCACAGAAAGGGTGATTAGACATTGGAATGGGCTGCCCAGGGAGGTGGTGGAGTCACCATCCCTGGAGGTGTTTAAGGAAAGACTGGACATGGCACCCAGTGCCTTGGTGGTGCTGGGTCATGGTAGGATGGACTCAATGAGCTCAGAGGTCTTTTCCAACCTAGTTGATCCTGTGAGTCTGTGGAAATGGGTAAAGGACAGCACTTTGGAAATAATAAGGAAGTAAGCCAAAGAAATAGGAGATATGAAATGGTCAAGGGAAGAAAGCCAAACCAAAAGCAAGATATGAGCATGAAATCAAAGAATTGCAATGTTGGGAAAGGACTGAGATGAAGTCAGGACCATAAAGTGGGTTGAGCTCCACAATAATCTCTACTTTCCTAATATAACAAGCAGGGAGAGAAAATAAAAACTCAGGGTCTTTATTTTGGCAATGTGCAAAGACAGCTTCTAGGACAGGAAGGCTGGGGCTGTGTGGGGCAAGTGAGAGACCTTGATCTACGTTGTGTATTCAGCTAGCTCATGTCATCTGCTTTAGGAGACATTAAAGACATGAAAAGTACAGAGAGATGTTTCAGCTGGACAGTTTGGGTTGGAGATATACTTAAATAACCTCTGCATAAGTGTTTGAATGTATGCAGATATGTTGATAAATGTGAGGGTGAAATAAAGCCATAGTAAGTGTACTCTGTTCCATGATATATGGCCATGTGAAGCATATATACTTAAACGGGTTTGGATAAACCTTTATCTGGAACAAATTTGTTTGATCTGACTTAATCTAGGAGTTTCAAACTCCTGCTGGCACAGAATGGCCCTCAGAACGCTGTCCAAGAAGGGACTATCTGATGATGTAACAACATAAAAAATTTATCATCCTGACACTGAGTCAATTTACTACTCCTAAAGGACAAAGGCACCAGTGAGTTATGCAGGTTAATCAAAATGAGTGCTGATAAAATCCCTCATGGTCATATATTCATTATATATGATGTACTTTATGGAAGCACTGTCTTAGGGCTTTCTCAGAGTTAAAACAGTGAAGAATTCCTCATTATCCTATGAAACATCTTAAAGAGAATTTTTTTAAAAGAAATAGACATAAATAGGTGTATCTGTAGTGGCTCTAAAGCCATTTCCATTTGCAATATCTCTCCCAAATATTTGACAATAATAAGAATTTAGTTTGTTATATGTAACTTACCTGTTGCATCCCAGTAGAGGTAGCATGGACCAGGAGCCCAGAGAGTTTATGCAGTTGGCTTCCTTGGTGGGGATTCAAGCCTGGAGTAGACAGTGTAGCAGCTGAGAAGATGTAATGTCGGTAATCAACTCATTTCAAGTCAAAAGTTGTACAAGAGTCCTCCAGAGGTCTCTTTAAAGGGACATTTGTACAGCATTTTGATTCAGCCAACTGAAAGATCCCACAGGATCTTGTTCCTGTGTCAAGGAGTTCACAGGGTTATGCCTTTATAAAAGGTGCTGGATTGGATGATAGTGCATACTCTGAGCTTTGGGCATCAGGGGGATCATAACTGTGATCCACAGAAAAAAACTGTGCAGAAGCCTCTGGAAAAGTTAATTTATTTTTATGAGTGTATGACCGTTCCTTCAAAGATGGTGGATGGTGGCAGGCTGAGTTTGTGTAAGGAAAAGCAGATGAATGAAGCTCAAGACACAACTGAAAAATCCAGCAAGAAAATATTTTTCGTGCAATAATCTCGTTTCTTTTGAAGCTCCAATTTTTTGATATAAGGCTATTTTTAGGAAAAAGGAAATACCTCATTTTATGAAAATGCATGTGTAAACACACATAAATATGAAATATTTATACATCATAAAATACATTGTAATCTTTCCATTTATGCAGGATACAATATATGGAAAGATGTTATCTAGAATTTAATTTGCAAAGCAAAATTACACTGCACTTGTCTTCATTAGGATATATTCATGGAGACAAGAAGAATGCACACCATCTATATGTCTGCATTCAGTAGGTTTAAATTTAGACAGGTCAGACTTTTATCCTTATTAAGAAGCATTTTGGCTCCAGGGAACATGCTCTTGTGCTTCATCAGGTGACTAATATTCATGCATTTGTGAAGATTACATTTGTTGAAATTTCTCATTAGAAGAATTTTCTGCAAAGAAAAGCATTTCTGATACCAAACCATATTAAGCCATTTAATTCCTTGTGAACAGCGCAAAATGTTACAGATTCAAGACTGAGGCTTGAAACAAACATGACCATTGAAAAAGATTAGAGAATGGAAGGAAATACTGTTATATGTGCTTCATTACATACTGCGTTTGCTTTAAAAATAGTAGCCACTCCAAAATTCAAAGCTCGCCTGCTGCAGCAGTCACAGCTTCACTTTGGCCTGTTTTCCTATTCCAGGCCAGGCTGAATGAGTTGGCAAGAAAATGGGAATATAATGGCTTTGTGATACACAAATTGCACCAGCCCTGCAATAATTAGCAAGGCTCAAAGACCATTCTAACACACCCTAAGATATGGTCCTAAAGGATCCTTCCTGTAAGAATTACTATAAAGAAAGAGAGAACTTTGGTGCTATCTGATGTTCAGTTCTTTTCCTGCCTTACTGCCTTTAGAAGGGATGGTTTGGGACCCAGTGTCACCATTTTGTATTAAATAAGAATTCCTTTCCCCCGGGGCATTCTCAGTTGGCCTCTCTAATGCACAGCATAGATTTGCTAACAGGTTCATCCCAAGGCCTTAAATGAAACTGAGGTTTGTTTCTGGCACACAAAATTATGGGGACTGAATTTCCATAATGACAGATTTAACCCACAATAGGAAATTTTGGATTATATTTCTGATACAGAAGTACATCTTGTTGCTCTTGCAATTTTTTAACTCCTAGAGTTGGAAAGTGGTGACACTAAATCCCACTTCTAAAAGTACTATAAGATGGTGCTTCTGCAGATATTAAAAGAATAACAACTAAAGTTCAGACTCATCAGTTCCTTTGACTTTAATTGTATTTCTTGACAACTGCCATTGTAGATGAGTAACACATGTAGAACCACTCCCAGACAAGAAGATGTGCCCTCAAGGGAAAACATCAAATGGTGTTGCCAGCCTGAGCAAAACCAACTGCAAATACTGAACAGAACAGCTTGCAATGAAGTATTTAATAAAACTCACAAAAGAGATGTGTTTCTGTTAAAGGTGGTAGGTTAAAATGGCCTTTAGAAAGAGAGCAAACTGAGTGAGGAAGGTTAAAAGTTGCCGTCTGTCTATAACCTCTGAAATATTTTCTTCCACACTTGGGACATATTATTATTAAAATTATTTATGTACCTCATAGAAGCAAAGGAAGAATAGTTCTGTTATCACATCTAATCTTACATGACTGATAAGCAGCTACATCAACAAAAAGGGTTTGTTTTGTATAACGTGTTTAAGACATTGATGTGAAGTCAAAGTAAAAACTATCCAGTATCAGAAAAATCAATCCTAACCTCTTACTGTTAGATATTCTCAAATGCTTTCTTTTAGCATCAGTTCTTTGTGATTCTGACTGATACATCATCAAATCCTCGTGAACTGGGTTACCAGGTAGGTAATAGTATGTCTAGAAACTGAGATGAAGTAAACGAGTAACGTGTCCTAAATCTCATCAAAGATGAAATTAGAACTCTGTACTGGATTAGAGCATCAATATCTGAGCCAAAAGATTGCAGAAACATTTTAATCCTCTTTTTATACCTGCAACTGGATTCAACATTTCCATTGTCAAAAAGTTGGAGAAGTTACAGCTTTACTCAGTGTCAGGTAGGATGTTCCACATTTCATCATTCCTTAACTATGACAGGTAATGTACAAAAAGGATTTTCCCACTTATCCATCATGCCGATGCCCTACAGCAGCTGGCCCTCTGGGTCAGAGGTGTGTCTGTGTAAAGCTCTCAGACTTTTATGAAATGTGTCACTTTGGCATTTTTACCTGGCCTTTTCAAGCTCTTCTTTCAATTCCTTACAATCCATCCATTTTTGCCTCCTGTATCTGTACCAGTCTGGGTAATGCTTCTGCAGGGTTGGTACTCCCCAGCTTCTCTCTGTGCTCAGACTTTACAGACAGCACCCAGGGGTGCCTGTGTGGTGCCTGCCTTTCCCACCACGTGTTCATCCTTTTAAGCAAGAGAGAAAGCACACTGAGACTTTTTTTCCAGCAGATCTTTGAGGTCAGACTGAACATGGACCCTTTCTTTAAGCTGACTTCTAGTGCCTGGGTGCAAGTGATTAAATCAATTACTTGACCTGTGTTCACATAGTTCTCTTATGCTGTTAGGCTTAACTTACATCCCTTAAGAAAATATTTGATATTGAAGTCTTCATTTACTGTCTCTTTGCGTTTCCATGCATTCATTTAATTAATCTTAGTCGTGTTCCTTGGAGCATTTGGAAGATTTCTGTACTTGCTTGAATGTATGTACATTTTAGAAATGTTTTCATGAGGTGTATTCTTCCTCTGCTTTTATTGAATAATGTGTTCTAGTATATGTTCACAACTCAGTCTTAACTTTGCTCTTCACTTAATATTCTCTTTATCAACTACAGATGTCATACTGAGCAGGTCAAAACAAATTTCAGATTTAAGCAGTACTAGCCCCAAAATACCATCTGGGGTATAATCTGCTACCCAATCTATTGAACTGTTTATATCACATTATCATGGTGGAATTTTCCATATTTCTCCACGTTTCTTGTCTTGTTACCGGAGAATATCCTTGGCCATACTCAGTCTTCCCGGATTTAATTGTACTGCTTCCATATGTTTCATCCCAATAAAAGACAATTTAACTCTTTATCCCTCTAAACTCTCTCTTTAGGAGAACTGTTGTTACGTGTGTAATTTTTCTCCTATTTAAGGTTATATCCTCTAAACATCCTTCTCTTTATCAGAAGGAGCAAGCTTGCTTAGGCTTCATGAGGTGTGGTGGTCACAGGAGTTCGAAATATGTTCCTACTTTATTTGGCAAAAACAACTGTGGTGCAGTAGTCAAGCCATAGGTTACCCAAGTTATGAATTCACTGAATACGACTTGGTACTTTTTACCATAAAAGCCTTTAAAAATTGGATTTTTCTTTTCTCTTTAGCAGGCCATTAGGCATAAATATTAATAAGGAGTCGATGCAATACAGGGGACCAGAGGAGGTTTTCCTCCTCTCTGTCTTCAAATGTGCAAATAGTTTGTAATCCAGAGATGACGTAAAGAGAAAACAGTTAAATTATGAACAGCACTATCATCACTCAGCATTCCTCAGCTGCAGCCTAGTTTTGCATTGTGTTCCTGCAGTTACATTTCATCTCTAACAGCCACAATAACTCTTCATTTCGCCCACTGGGCACCCATTTGTTGAGTTTTTAAATCACAAATGCACTGGTTTAAAGCAGCATCTGCAGATACTGCAGGATGACCATGATGATAAACATTTTGAAGGTTGAGAAGGAAAATGCTTGACTTCTGTTGTTAGGTGGAGTGACTGGTACTAGACATGAGACACACACTCTTTTTTCAATAGAAGGAAAGGAGAGAAAAACAAAGAACACACCGACCGAGCAGGGAATGCATATTAATCATTATTAAGACAGAAAAACTAATCATGATTAGATTACAATTCACATGATCCTTGTAGCACCAAAAAGCCTGAGGGAAAGCATCGATATTAACTCCGTGTGCTTATAATACATACCCTTAAAAGAGATTTAAGGAGTATTTATTTTTCCTCTTCCAAAAGGCAGGATCTTATGCTAGCAGTCTTTACTGGCACTGAATAGTCCCCCATTCTCTAAGCAGTTTTATTTAATGGAGTTAGGTTAAGCAGCAGAAAAAATATACTATTTTTTTTCAATTTTAGTCTACAGCTAGGTTATTAAGAAAATCCCAGTGGATAATATAAGCAATGATGTTTACTCCCAAACCTGCTTTTCCAGAATTTGGATGATAAAAATATCATTTACAAAAAATTAGACTGACTATCCCATTTTAAGTCCTCCAGTTTCAGTCCTTGGGATGTTGTTTGAAAAAAAAGTGTGCCTCAGCCTGTATGGCTGTCACTGTCTAGAAATGTACATGTTTAAAAACATCACCTCTTTGCAATTTTATTGATATTTTCTGGAACTTGAAAGTGTGCTCTGTAAATAAATGTATGCCCAGAATTTTTATACTTCCCTCACTTGTTCTTTCAGCACAGTTTGTCAGTTCTCATTTTCAATGCAAGAAAACCACAATTCTTTTCCTGCCCTCCTTCATGCAATGGTGTAGGAGGCACAACCCTCTGGATTACTCTACTCAAGGGTCAATCCACAGGTGTGAATTGGATGCTTGTTCCACATGGAAGGACACAATTGTAATTCCTGTTGTAGTTACTGGAATTTTAGCTGCTTGCACTGGCGTGGATGTTTTTGTGCAGTTTGGCTGTACAAAACCACACATAAAATAGAGTCACTTGGGAACCTATTGACCAAATTCATCTGGCTGATAGATTGATGTCAGTCAGTGTTTAATTGGGATGGAGCTTTCTGTCCTCTCTGGTTGTCATCAAAAGGTGCCAAATTTTTTCCCCTTTTGAATAGGCACGCCCTGTAGGGCTGGCAGGCTGACCCTGTGCTGTGGGAAGGAGTGAGAGGAACCCCCAGCCAGTGGGGTTACTCATCGTGGAGGAGGCCCTGTGTCCTTGGCCAAGCATAGCTCCTTCAGCACACGTTCCCCTCTCTCCTCACCTCTACGCTACGGCACAATATTTCTCTTGCTCTCTCTCTCACTATCTCTTTTCTGTATCTCTCGGAAATCAGACTGGAGTTCAGAGCACTTTCACTACCTTTTATGAGGTAGAGTGTGATGTCATAGATGGGGGCAGGGCTAGTCAACTTTCCACCCACCCACCCACCTGTGCTGAGGGAGCTACGCTTGAGACTGGAAGCGGTGACTCCTCAACGGTGAGTAACCTCCTGTCTCATCTATGTCTTTCTAGGTCTGGGGGTGGAGGGAAGAGACATGAGAGTGGGGGATTTTCTTGATAGCTTCTCTTTTTTTTTTTTTTAATTAACCATAGGACTCACAGAGTTAATTGCATCTGTTGTCTTAGTCACCTGCGAAGAAGCATTTGCTCCCTGTCCTGAAGTCCCAGAGTTAACTTCACCTGCAAAGCAATGGCCACGCTTCTCTGCAGAGGTGGTCCATTGGCTGATGGTTAAACTGGTCTTTCAATGTTTATTTTGCCCTGTGAAAAGGCAGGCTCTGGTCCCCTTGAACTCAGTTGCTAAACTTCCATTAATTTAATTACAGTATTTAATTACAGTGCTGGGCCATAATTTTCCTGAAGTTCTTTGTGATTAAAGGTAGATGGTGTTATTTATATATTTATCATTACTAACTATGGATAATGGCTGTTTATATGGGACAGAATTTCTTTTTTTTTATATTCTCTATTGCTGTTTTTATTCACTTTATCCAGAATATTTATGAAGCTGTGTATTGACAATAAGCCAATTATAAGACCTATTTTATAGATGAAATAAAATTCAAAGTTAAATTGTGGAAGACATAAAATTAAGCAGGAAACCCCGAGGAGATGTAACTCAGATTTAACCTTTGAAATTATAAATCAAAGAATTTGACTCTTTTTTTTCTTTGATAAGAACTTGAGATGGGCAGGGATACTGCTGACTGAATTTCTTGGTGTGTTTTTTGTCTCACTACCTAAATGTTATGATTTTACTTTAAAGCATTGTCTTTTTACCTATTTCCCTCGGCCCCAGGTATTACTGCTTCACTGTTTTAATATCCCTCAGCATATTAAAAAAGACAAGATGGACTACGAAGACCTTCCTTTCTTGTTCTGCCTCCTGGGTATCTATTAAAGCTGTCAAGATGTCAGGTCTCTCATGTTAAAGGGCAGAAGAAGGATCATATGAAGATTTTGGGCCCTAGGGATACTGCAAATCTTGCTGTTCTTGTTCATTTAAAGCTCTTTACCAGCTTTGTGTGGGGTCTTGTCATATCCCAGTGAGAGGCACTAAAAGGTAGCACCACGTCCTCCATAAATCAAAGAAAGGGAGTGCAATCACAGCCTTTTCAGCAGAGGTGGTCCATAGTCTGATTGATGAAGTACTTCTATTTTCAGGTGACTAGGTGGCTTTGAGCAATTGGGTAAGGATGCAAACCGTTCCATCTTCTGGTCAGTGGCATGTGTTGGGAATTGGTCCATGGTGATGGATAGATATTCCTCCCTGATGGCTCGGGGATGCTCTTTGTATCAAAGCACAAGAAATCTAAATGAAATTCGGGGAGGGTGAGAGTCTTGTTTACAAAGCTGCCTACCAAAACTTTCACAAATGGTTGTTTCCTTCCCTGTCAAAGAGAAAAATAACAACAAAGAATATAAAAATGTCTCCCTGACAGGTGATAGCTTTTCTGGCTTTGAACAATGTGCACAAGGAGTTTTATTACTACTGTTTATTCCTTGAGTAAACCAAGCACTGAAATCTCCAGATCTTCCTTTGGCAAAGCCACGAACTTGCCTAGCAAATTTAGCTTCCCCAGCAAACTTTAATCTTTTCAGTAGGAAAGGAAAAACAGGTTAGTCAATCTCTAATGTTTCCCTGGGAAAACTTTATAGGAATTGCTGCTCTTAAAGATGATTTGAAGTTTGTTCTTTTCAGAGGCAAATGCTTGGAGGTAAAATTCAATTTAGATCCTAAGCACATCCTTTGCTGATGAGTTTATCAAATTGTCTTAGCACATAATTATTCTTGCATAATGCAGGAGATTTTAGTTTTTGCACAGAATTGATAAAACACAAGGAGCAACTAATCTCACTTCAATGATACAAAAGCACTTTGGTGGCATAGAGAGAAAAACTCTTTTTTAAGAGTGGTCTAAGGATCGGGAAAAGGGAATCAGAATTGGTGTCATTCAATAATGGTGGTGAATTAGAGACAGCGATCAGCACTGAGGGGATATCAGGGAACAGAGATGTCAGCGGATTACTTTGAATCCAGAGAAATTTGCATTCTAAATTTATCTTTTAAGAGGAGCAAATTAGCAGTTGGCTGACTCCTGTATAGTGGGGAGTTGGTAGAGGGAATGATATTCCAAATTACATGAACTGTTGCAATAATTGACCTGAAATCTGTCTGTGCCAATTCTAATAAATTTTTTTTTGTCCAGGTAACCCCAGGCTGTGAGTTTGGCTGAGTAACTTAACATGGGGAGAATAAATAAACTAATGTTACATCTACTGAGCTCATTCCCCTGTAAAATTATTTTACTGGCAGCTGTGATTAAAAAAAATATTAAAGTGTCTGCAGTGCCCAGATTCCTATATTTTAAAGCTTAGGCTTAAATGTGTATTGAGTCAATTACGAAGTTTGTTTAATATTGTTTACATGTACATTGCATTAAATTAAAATATTATAAGGCCTAGTTTTCAGCTGATTTTATTTAGTGTTTAATATGAAAACTTTTAAAGCAAATATCTAAGAGACTTCTTAGATAATGCTAATTCAAATGCTAATTCAAATGAGTTAAATCTTCATAAATTAATAGCAAACTGAAAGTTAATTTTTGATATGGTATTCTTAAAAAATTTGTACTTGCAAGCACATTGTGTATAACTGTCTCGAAACAAGCCCAATATATTAACTAGTGTATTTACACCCATATATTTAAGGAGATCAGCATTTAAATGACAGATTTGTTCCTCAGTCATAATGGCAAAGGGTGAGCAATAGTTTAAGATCATCTGCAGGGATCAAGCATTTTTTCAGTATGATTAAAGCAGCTATGTGAAATTCCCAATTTTTCTCTATTTGCCAGGCTGATTTCTCTTACAAGTTGAATTAAAACTTTGTGGGTTGGTTCTTACCTTCTTTTTCTATGTGAGAAGTGAGGGAGAGCTGTGAAATGCACCATCTGTTTCCAAACCTTGTCAGCTGGCAAAGAGATGCTTCTCCCCCTGCCCTCTCTTACTGCAGTTTCGGGCTGGTTTAACACCATTGCCTCAACACGAATTGCTGTGGATTTAATCTTGTTTAAGCAGAAGAAGTCACAATGACAGTGCACAGCATTCTAGAGGGCTCTTCATGTTGATTTAAATTGCAGTCCTTTTAAACCTCGACCTCAGCTTGTTTGAATCTACAACAAAAACGCTCCTTAGCACTTGAACTGAGTGTAGTGGATGCAGGAAACCAGGAGTGCCTTAACACCTTGGACTTTCTGGTCCTGGGACAGTTGCACTCAAAGACATTAGACACGATTCTCTTAAATCATAATCCTTTGAATGTTTATCACTCCCATCTGAGTGTCTCAAAGCAAACACATGGTGTACCCTGGTAAAAGTGAAAACAGAAGTAAATATTGTCATTATTTCCTTTCTACAAATAACGCTGAGCCATGCTCAAGGCAGAAAAGTTCTACAGAATCTCAAAGGGTTTCAAACACTACATACTCCTTCAAAACTCAGCTAATTTTCAAGACTGAGTTTCTCTGTCTTCCATTTGATATTTCAGTTTCCAGTCTGGATGGCCAAATTAAAAAAAAACCCAAAACCAACCAACCAACCAAAACAAACAAAAACAACCCCCAAAAACCAAATGAACCACAAACACTGCCCCCCCCCAAAAAAACCAACAGGAGAAAGACTTCACCCAGGTGAAGTATGGTTTGAAAAAGACTTACAAAGAAATCCTGCAGTAACAGTGGGAGGCTACCCCACTCAAGCTGTGCAAAAAGATGAGAGTAGGTCTCTGGTGTAATGGAAACGGATTATTTTATCATTCAGAAAGATTTTAATTGAATCATGGAGAGGTTTTTGCTGTCATCTGTGTCGCTGTGTGAAGAGTGATTCATCCAGCCAAGTGTAAACATCTGCATCTGAGATGTTCACTCCAGGCTTCGTTTATGTGGAGCTCAAGAGCCATTTCTAGAGGGCAGATATTCTTGTTTCAGGTGGACATTGACAACTGGTTAGGTTGGTAACACCTTAAAAAATTACAGAGGCATAAGCAGGTGCATTAAACCATGTGTTCAGACATGTACAGAGGCAGAGTTTAGCCTTGGGCTTCTTTCGAGGGTTTATACTGATACGTAAGTAAATTCAACTTTCTGTGAACTGTGCTGCTGCCTAATTTTTTCTGAACAGAAATATTTAAATTGCTTATTAAGGAGCATTTATCTATATAAAGTCGCTGTTTCTATGCTCTAATCTTATTAGTTTCTGGGGATTGGAGAGATTTCTAAGTTTTGTAGTTTGTAGGTTTTTCCCATTTGACACGTTTGGGGACCAAAATAGAAGAATTAAGGAAAGCAATCTCAAAAACATTCATTAGGTTGTTTGAATTCTTGGACTACTAGGTCAAATCTAAGGGCATTTTTTTGCAGATGTTGATCTTCTCCCAGATTCTCAGTAGTGTCTTTAAGATTCTAATGCAATTAAGGATCTTTAAATAGAGTTTAGAAGGTGGGGTGTTCTGGCTGATCTCCATAGAGAATGAACCCATGAGAGATCTTCAGTGCTCCATGGTTCCTGGTCTTCTTCACCAAGCACAAAAGGAGTCTGGAATCTTTTGGTCCAGAACCTGGAGTTAGGTAGGCTGAGTGCAGGATGAGATTTATTTTGTAGAAATGGAAACTCTGAACACTTTGACGAGGTCACCAAACACGCCGAATCCGTGGGTTTTATGAACAGCCCTATTTTTCCTGCTTTCATTCCTAGAGAAGTTGTTCAGTCAGAGGCATCTGAAAAAATTCTGGGGGTGCAAGTGACACCATCCATGGTGGATCATGACTAATAGTTAAAGACACTCAGCTGGAATTTTTCTGATGCCAACTAAGTGCAGTCAAGTCTGTAGGTAACCATGACTAATGTACACTATTTAAATAAGAGCTTTATAAGAAAAGAGCCACTGCAAACGCTTTTTCATTTCACCATTCTTCTAAAGCCCATGCCTTCATCTCCTTTACGTAAATTCTGGATTAGAGGGAAGATTTGGAGAGGTGATTGAATTAATTTTTTTTTGTGTAGGGATGATTGTCCTGAGGTGAAAAGCACAGGAACCATTTGGATTACTTGAGTCATTGAGGGTACAGTACTTCTGCATTTGTTGCTCAGGGCAAATGCTACCTAAAGTACTGAACTGCAAAAGAAAACAGACTCCCAGTAAATTAGGGATCCCTAACACAAGTATTTTCTGAAGAGAGTAGTACTGGACTTAAACAATTTCATGAGCTATTAAAAATTTATCAAAAATTGATTTTTTTTCTTCATTTTCTACAATTACTCTTTTTTTTTTTTCCCCATTTGGTTAGGACACATGCTCTTGTAGCAGTGAAAATGAGATTGCCAACATCATCTACACAGGCCATAGATACATTTGCATGTGTACAGAGAAGGCTCAGAGGAGATATTGTTGTCTACAACCACCTCTGAGGAGGATTTGGAAGAACCAGATCCAGACCTGTCAGAGGTGTATGGTCATAGGGACAGGAAAAGGGGCAAAAAGAGGTTTTCACATGGGAAATACCAATTAGATATAAGGTAAAAAAGTTTTAACTGGAGGGTAGTGAAATTCAGGTGCAGGGTGCAGTTCCGTAGCCCAGAGATGTGGGAGATCATCCATCCTAAGACATTCTCTGAATTTGAGCAAAATCCAGAACACCCTCATGTAATTCAAATTTTCGACATGGCATTGAACTGGATGACCTCAAAAGGTTCTTTTCATCCTAAAAGAATATTTGCATAATAAAACATGAGTAATAAAAATGAGCCCTTAGAATTCAGAGCAAGATTTTATTCATTCCAATTTATTCTCCATTTGCTGATCTTTGCTTGTTCTTTCCCTCTGAAAGCCTTTACAAATGTTTGTTTTGTTCTGGTTTCATTTGCTTGCAGTAAGTAAAAACAGGTAGTTTTTACCTGTTTCGATGGTTTTTAGTGGCATTTAGTGTTAGCTAAAGTTAAAAATGTAATGAACAGATGCATTTACAAATTATTTGTTCAGTAATTGACCAGGGAAAAAATTCCTTCTAGTAGGGAGCCCCTGTTACTTACTGAGTGTTGTTTAACCATTGATTGAGTTGGTCAAATAAATAGAACTGTTAATAATGAACAATTTATTTGGTATAAAATGATAGAATTTCCATTAGAAGTTATTTGTTATATATGATAAAGCCAGCTCTGTCTGACTGAAATGCAGCTTTCCCTTGAAGACTATTGTGGAGTTTTGATTTTTTTTTTCCCTTTTTTTTATTTCATTGCACACTGTTGTAAAGTCCTGGAAAGTGCTCAGGGAATCAAACAGAGCAGGGAATTTTTTTCACTGATTGAGTTGAGCAACACTGGAAGGACCCTCAGCTCCAAGGAAGAAAAAGCCTTTTTGCACCTCAGAAATGATCAGTATCTTGAATGATCAAACCCTTTATCTGCTTCTACAAGACATAAAATATACATGAACAACAGCAAGCAAACGTTAGGAAGCAAGGAATAGTTGTCCTGGTATCATCTTCCATTCTACAACAGGATTTGGTTTTATTTTATTTATTCTGATGTGTTTAAAGCATTGTTTCCAAGCCCTTTCCTGAGAAAAGCCAGCTGTGCCTGTGGAGCACTTATCTTCAAAGTGTCCCTGTGCTGACCTGGCAAGCATGACTTTAGAGATAGGAAAGTAGCTGAAGGAGCAGATTTGCCTCAAAAAGTGGCAGATCCTCACAGCTGAAGACGCGGAGATAAATCACATACAGATACCGCTCTGACACTTGTACAAATTAAAAAAGAATTCGGGGAAATAGCCCATTTCTCAGCATTGCAGTCTTAAATCCTGCTTTATGCTGCTTTTTATTTTGTTTTCTTTGTGACAAAATCAGGAGGAATAGCAGGAGATAACACAGCCTCGTGTAAAGCATAGAGTATTTCTGTGCTTTATTGACTTTTTTCGTATCCAAAGCCTCCTGCATTTTATCACTGAGTGCAATTTCCAGCCAACCAGACATGATTTGGACTCCTTTCAGGTAAGAGTGTTAGAAAGATATGTTTTTTCTTGTTATTGTACCTGTTCTCTAGGTAAAGAACAAGAGATTTGCTTCTAAAACTCAGCTTGAAAGAGCACTAGATTATTCTGGGCTTTTAAAATGCATTTCTGTCTTCAAATTACAAACAAGTCAGAACTCAAGTTGGGAGGAGGGAGGTCAGTAGCACAGACTAGTTAGATATCCTGTATTTCCTTTTTTTTTTTTTCAGATTTAGCTGCAATTGGATATGATAATGGAACTTTGTACTGATGCTTTTGACAGAGACCTGTCCCTGCTTTTCTGTGACCTCAGGTTCAGACAATGCTGTGTCTTGGGTAGACGTCTGGCATGTGAATCCCTGTGTAAATTAGTGCAAATTGGATTTTTATTGGGCTTGATACTGAGTTCTGACAGACATCCTACTCTAATTTTCTTCAGTAAGCCTCCTGGCAATATAAAAAAGTTGTAGTTGTAGTTGGAGCTTGACTCTCCTGTCAGATAGAGTTTGGACTTCATCTTGTTGCAGACATTTTATCTTGTTGAATATTAGGTTTAAATCAGTCATACAAAATTCCGTTTCCTGTTAATCATCCAAGAACTCAGAGCAAATTCCATGGGGCAGAATGGTTTTGAAGTTGTAAATGTGGTTGTGCCAAGTTTGCGTCAGGTAGTGTTGGAATTGTGATGGCCATTAGACAATCCCGCTCTTCCACCGTTGGCATCATCTTCCAGACATTAGTTCTGTGCAGAATGAGGAAGATTTGGAAGAAAAAACCCTCCAGCCGTCGTGGCAGAAGACTCATTCCCATGTTTCTCAGTTGTAGGTTGATGTAGAAAGTGTTTCTTCCTCTACATTCAACCTTAGCAAAGAACACGTGTGGTATAAACGAAATTTGTGCAGTGAAATCCTGCTCCCATCTACAGAACTCCTTTAGCTTCATTCACTGAGGATTTCTTCCTTGTCCTGTAGCATTTTTCCAGATATTTTGGCGTTCAGATTGTTGTCAAATACCTTAATTCAGCAAGAGACTCTGAAAGTTTTGAGACAGTGCTGTAGCATGAAAAAGGCTGCTAAAGCAACTGAATTTTAAAAATTCAGTGCTGGATAGGATTACTTGTCCTTGCAGAGTTTCTGGTCTTTGGTAAGAATTGTACTGGTTTGGCATCTTTTTTCTCCTGTGAAATGGCAGATAATGAGCAGAAAAAGAAAATTAAAAGTTTCGGCGAGGTTTTTTTGTTATGGGTCAAAATAATTTCCCTCATTAAATTTTGTAAGGAATGCAACAAGAAATTAATTAAATGTTAAATACCGAGGAAATAACCTACGTTATATTTGGTAAAGACAACAAAAATTGTAATTTTTGTTTTATAGCAATAGTATTGGAGAAATAATTTATTGACTTTAAATGCATTTGTTGAATAGAAAAAAACCTAATGTCTATCAGAAATTCAAAAATGTATTTTCCACTTTTGGGACCTGCAGGCTGGAGAGACACCAGTAATAATTATTTTCCAGAAAAATAATTAGCTAATTAATTAACTTTCAGGTGTTTCCAATTGTCTTTTTGTCATTTCACCATTTCAGCTGTTAAAATATGAGCTTTCACATTAAGTGTTCTTCTCAAAGCAAATGAATTAGGATCATTTGTCTTTTATCCTTTTGCTTCTAAAATACTAAAATATTTACCTGGAATAAGTAAATCAAATGTAGAAATGCATCTCTATTATACCTGTTAATCTTTTAATGGGAATGTCAGTTCTGGGAGTACTTTTTTTTGCTCCTGCTTTTGCAAATTAGCATAAAGCAATTGGTAATGTGTTTTAAAATGCCAGTAGTCCATAGAAGACAGAAGTTACCCACAGTTCTTGCTGTATTCCTGTGCTTTCTGTTGTCCTTGGACGTGGCAGCCTTTGTTAAATAAAACCAAATGGGCTTGGGAATCCCTTGGGTTTCTTACCTGTAATTGAAAAAATGCAGATGAGGGTGGTTATTCAGCAGATTGGGCACCTGTAAAACACAACTACCCCCAGAATGAATTAAATATTCATCACGTATAAAGGAGTAAGTTAATTGCAGCCAAATGTGAAAACAAATAGCAAGGAAAGGAGAAGCGCAATACAATTTTCTCTATGTGGCTACAGATCCATTTTTAACATCATTGTGACCACATTACATTCCAGATAAAGACTTTTTTTTTTGAGAGAGAGAGCTTTTCAAGTATACAGGATAGTTTTCTCCCAATGGACTGTAGCTAGCGAGAACCCTATGAGCATTTTGAAGTGACTGACTGAAACAGACCCTCAGCCATTGCACAGGAGTGCTGATAAATAGCAGATGTCTCCCTCCATAGGGATGAGAGCCTCTGAATTGCAAACAGGCCATTCTTGCATTGGCTGTCTCTAACACGGTCATGTTTTATGCATGAAATGTGCCACAGAAATGTAAGATGTAATATTATGAATAAGATCTTTTTTCTTGCATACATCTTGTGTACGTAGGAATGGATTTACTGTTACGCACAGCTGAGAGGAAAATGTTCTGTTGCATCTGAGAAATCCATACACAATCTGAGAAATCTGTACTCCTGATTTACCACCCAGGTTTATAATTGCACAATTGTAGCCTTATTTTCTCTGGAGACTGTTGATTGACTTTCGGGTCGTGATAAGAGCAACTGTACCTGTCCAGGACTTCCTTTTGGAAAGGAGGAGAAGCAAGGAATGCACCCAGAATGCACAGAAAGCCTTAAGGGCTTGGCAGTGCCTAAGTCACCTGCTGAAGATGTACAAATCAAGTCTTAGCCACGAGTATTTGAGGGGCTACAGGTTCTTTTTCAACATGTAAAATAAATGGTATTTGCTCCTCCCAGTCTGTACCAAGTGAACCAGACCAAACTCTATCAATAGCTCCTAATACTAATTTTTTGTGTTCATACCTTTCAAGGTCAGTAGGGGCTGTTGTTATCATCTCAGCTGCCTTCCTGCATAGCTGATGCACAGGCTCCCTGAATTGATGTGCACTAAAAATGTCCAATAGTTAATACATATTAGGCAAAACCATCCAATATTGATTTCACAATTTCAAGAAATAGAATCAATCTTTCATGAGCTCTTGTGTTTAATTAATATAACTGTTAAATAAATAATTGCAGGTGATTAATAACTAAAATGACCTGCTTCACCTCTCAGCCTTTTAAGTTTTGTTTTGTCTTTATCTAACCTGTGGAACTTGAAATATAATCAGCTTTGTTGCCATGTACTTGCTGATTTCAGTCAACTCATTTTTTAGTCATTCACTTGGAAATGGGAAAGACAGAGCTTGCTGAGTCTTTCCCATAAAAGATGTTTTTTGTTACTGAGTTTCTTTAAATTCTTTCCAGTTCCTCAGTATTGTTCTTGCATTGAGAAGAGGATTCAGTATCCCATAACTGTGGATAGATGATGAACTGAATATGATAATTGAACTTATTTCATCAGTCTCTTCCTTTTTGTGAACTCAAGGAGTGATTGCCTGGGATCCTGCAGAGAATAAAGTTCCTTATTGGATAATTAGGTATCATCTGCTGTAGGTCTGGCCAAAATAAAATCTACATTTGTGACTGCTAGCAGCTAATTAGATATCAGTCACTTGCCCTCTTCATGACTTGCCACTTTCCCAATTGTTATCTGCAAATTTCATCAAATGAGTGACTTTTTTTCCAGGTTTTCAGTAGAAATATTACTATTGTGAAGCCTCCAAATGGTTTCTCCAAGACACCACTGCGAAATTCACTGTTGAGCACTGATTTTTTTTTGTGTGTGCGTATGTACTGCTGGAAGCAGCTGCTGGAGAATCTGGAATCCTTCTGTGTATGTGCCTTGTTAGTTTTGTGTCAACAGAGTTTTTAATCAAACTGTCATGTATTACTAAGCAAAAGACCTTTCAGAGATCCAATTATACCCACAGCATTATTTTAAGCAATTCAAAGTTTAATCATACCAAAATATGATGTAGGTTACTTTGAAAATATTTTAACCCACACAGCCCTTTGGTTACCATTAACTGCATTTCTTTCCTCTATTTATGGAGTCTGTCACAGACATTGCATCATTTAATTTGGGAGTGCTGTCAGCTGAGCTGGCCTATAATTTCACAGGTCATTTTATTTGCATTGCTCAGATATTTCAAGACTAGAAATTATCTACAATTCTTTTGATGTCTTCACCCACTTTTCAAGGTTTATTAAAATCAGCAGTAATGGCATAGAACATTCTTAAGCAACCAGTTCTTCTAAAACTGCCTATTCTATATCCTTACTCACTGGAAATACAGATTATTTTTTTTTTCCCCCTCAATTTCCCTTAATTTTTATGGATATTTCTTATTATAAATATGAAGACATCTCTGGAAGTTAGATTTTCTCCTTTCTAAAATATGAAGTATAATTCTTCCCCATTGCAGCGGTGTGACAATGCAGGGAGAACATCTCTTTTCATTGTTCTACTGTTAAGGACAAAAATTTCCAGATTTATTCTTTCCCATTTCTTCAGCTAGTCTGCTATTGCAGTTGCTGGCTATTTCACTCAGATGATGTGTTTGTGTAAAAGAAGCAAGAAATCTTGATTATCTCAAGATTCTGGAAAATTCTGCAAATGGCACAGGAAAACTGCAGCACAGCTGATAAGCAGCTCAAAAACTCCTCAAAACCAGAAGGATTTTCTGTAGGAGGAGAAAAACCCCAGAATTATGTTCTTGGCAGATCTTTCTTTTCCAGCCTTAATTATTCTAAGTGACCAGGTCCAGTGCAGTTATTTTTAGGTTCTTTATGAATTTTGAATTTTCCTCGGCTTTCACTGTTCTTAGAGTTTTGTGGGACAGTAACCTGAGTTTATCTTTTATGGTTTAGAGGGCTTTTTTTCCTAAAAGCAGGCAAACATATTTTTAAAGAGGGCTAAGCAGCAGAACACCATTACTTTGCACAGCAAGTCAAAGGCTCTGTTGGCTGTTAGGACCAAAACCCATCGTTGTATCTGTAATTCTGTGGGTATCGCAGGGAGGAAAGGTTGCCTTCTGTACTGTGCAGTAATTTTCCTAGTGGTGCTTTTATGTGGAATGTTAACTTTCCTTCTCACGATTTTTTATTATTTTTTTTGGAAAAGTGCATCTGTTTCTGTGCCCAGATTTTGTAAGGAATTAACACACTCAGGGCTTGATTCGCTGCTGCCTCATTCCAGCTTTGTGCCAGGGTGGCAAAGCACAGCTTCAAACTGGAGCAACACGGTGGTGTAGGAAGATCTAAATGTTACTTGGAATGATGTTCATTCAGTTTAATTCTTCTTTACTGAGCCATAATACACCAAGGAGCTGGAGGCCGTAAGAAAGTCACTGGAAGTGCTTAGGTGGCCAAATTGGATGCATGGAGTGGCCACCAGCAGATTTTGGAGAACACTCACAGCCTCTGATGGGGTTTTATGTCTCTTTTCTGATTCCAAGACTTGGAAGTGTTTTACAAGATAAATGGATATTAGGGTCAAAGACTGAGTATCTGCATCTAAAAATGTGATTAATAATGGTGAAAACAGGGAGCTCTTATCTACTCTGACAGCGTATTGAAACTGAAGAGGGTTAAAATGGCATCAAAATAGGTAGCGTGGTTTCCTAAAAGGTGTCTTGAAGAAGTGCGAGATTCTGCATGCCCTTACCAATATAGTCCATAAAATTACTGATTACTGTGTTCAGAGGTGTAGGTTGAACTCTGTGTATGGGTTTGAGCATCTAATTTAGGTGCCCTCTCATTTTAAAATGCTTCCTTTAATTATTCTGTTTCTTAATATATGTAAAGCAGCTACCAGAATGCTTTTATGATGGAAAATGTGAAGCTGTTGAAAACCTCCAGCAACCAGAATTCATTCAGGAATGTGCAATAGAGGTTTAATCCAGTCAGTTTATCCACACTGATTATGAAGTAAACACTATTTGATGGTATCACGTTATATTCAATATCAATCCACCAGTGTTTCAGAAAGAATCATTTAACAATGAATAATGCTTGATTGTAGATCTCTGTAGTAAATTAGAATATCCTAATTTAATAGAGTGTGATCTGTTATTTGCCAACAAACATACAGATTGCCTTATAAATCATGCAGCAGTGTGGTTATAGAATAACACTAGACTGGATTATATTTCATTACTCCCTATTGAACAGTCATGTTTCTGCCATGTAATGTAATTTTTCGTCTTTTAACTTCGTTTCTTTTACTAACAGAAATACAAATTAGTCCCGAGGAAAAATATTTACTGGGGGCAGGCAATTAACTGTGCTTTTCAGGGAATGGCACCACGTACGTGAATATCATGAAAATGCTTTTTTTTTGGTTTTCACGTCACTGTATGTAGCTGTTTATGTGTTTAATGAACTGTAATGAGTTTAAGGCCAGAGCAGAGGAAATAAAAAACCCCAGGTAAGTAGAGATTAATGTGGTTTCAAATACAGGCATTCTGTAGTGTCTGTTTTTATTCACATCAGTCCCTGACACTTCAGAAGGAGATTTCTCCTGAACTCTTCTGTTAATGATTGAAAATGCTTGAGGTGAAGTATGGTGTGGCTTTTGTCATTGCCTTATGACTGTTTGTCCTGCTTACCTTGCTTAGCATTCACATTCCAGAGCCATATGCTCCCAAAATAGGGACCAGGAAAGGTTTGGAGTGACACGGGACATTTATACTAATTAGAAATGGCTAAAAACTTACTGAACATGTGGGGTGGAATCAAAGAGTTAAAGTAATACTACATCTCGTATCATTCCTCCAGTCTGGGAAAGACAGAAATAATTGAAGCAGCTTCCGTAGTATAACTAAAAGGTTTTATCACCAAAAAAAAAGTGTGTCCCAGTCTTTCAGTATTTTAGGAAAGGGATAATTGAACATCATAAGTAGTAACCTGGCATGCTACAGTCCTTAGGAGCATATTTTTAGGACCCACTACTTTGAGAATATCCACTTGGATCTGGCAAGTGCCTGATTCACATAATGGAACATCGAGACGTTGCCTTGGAAGTCCCCATTATATGCTTGAAATCCTTTTGAAAGTTTTGGCCAGGGGTATGTACTTCACTCCAGTGTATGATGGAAGCTTGCTGAGTGGAAGTCCCAATGTTTTGAAGTTCTGCACGTCCTTAAGGGCCCTTACATCCCGAGGACCCAGGAACCTCAGGCAGACTCGTGCATGGGCGAAGCACAAAGGTACAAAAAGCCCAGTAACCACAAAGTAACATTCCTTGAGACCCTAAGTAACTCACACATTCCAGCAGCTGCTAAAACCTGCAGTTAACTGTCTCATCTTTTCATTTCTGTAGGGGTTTCAGAACCTCCTTTCATCTTTTCAGATGGGATTCTCTAACAAGCTCAGCGCTGGCCTCACACTGTTCCCACAGACAGCATTGGGGGTGTTATCCTGGGCTTAACAGGAATAATTAGAACAAACTGGAACGCTTGGGAAAAATCCCTGTTGACCTGTTTTGCAGTTTCTGACGTGTAACAGTAAAATTTTAAAGGTTTAAGTGAGAAGTAAAGGGGTTTTTGTGAGAAAACAGACAACTTCTTAAACTGTAGAAAAAGAATCAACAACCAAAAAAACCCACAGACAAACAAAAAAACAACCCACAGACAACACAAGTTTTTCCTTTAACTTATTAAAAAAAGTAATGTGAGGTACCACAGTCTGACCTTTACTGATCAGTGCATGGTGTTGCCAGTGCTGGATACTCCAAGGTACCCCGAGGAGGAGGATTTGTTCCAACTTTAATGAGATCTGGGAGGATCCAGACTTCAGTCAGGAAATGGCCCAGTGATCCAGCCGTGGGATGACCTTGCTGTATTTTGTTTTGGAGTAACCTTGCTATATTTCGTTTTGTTTTCTGTTTGTAGCTGGACAGTGCCACTTCTCTCATCCAGGCAGCTAAAAACCTGATGAACGCTGTGGTCCTTACAGTGAAAGCATCATATGTGGCTTCTACTAAGTATCAGAAGGTCTATGGCACTGCTGCAGTGAACTCTCCAGTTGTATCTTGGAAGATGAAGGCCCCCGAGAAGAAGCCTCTAGTAAAGAGAGAAAAACCAGAAGAATATCAGACAAGAGTGAGGAGAGGGTCCCAGAAGAAACATATTTCCCCTGTACAGGCCTTAAGTGAATTTAAAGCTATGGATTCATTCTAAACCACTGAGCTTTACCAGGAGGGTTTTATATTCTTTTTTGTATGCGTACCTGCCGACTTGTGTGCATCTGGCATGGGGTGGGGGGACAAAGTGACAATTTGCATGCGACCTGAGACTCTATTCCAGTAAATAACTCTCTGCAGTGCCCAAAATTTGGGGCATTGCCTTCTGATGTTAAGTGGACTTAACTCCAAGCTTCCTTTTTAAACTAAACTATAGCATTAAATTGGCCAAAGAATTTGCATCACGGGGGTGTACGTGTGGAATAAATGATAAATTCAAGTCTAAACCCCAACATTTTTATGCATGCAAGAAACATTAGGTTGGCAGGTATATTAAGTGAAAAAAAAAAAATAAAAATGGAATTGTAATGGTAGACCATAAAGCTTGTATTGCTTCTGTTGCAGTGCAAAAATGTACTAGCCAATATGCTTCAATGTGTGGCCCAATAATGAAATGATATAACTTTTAAGTCATCTTCATTATAGTATGTGAATTTTTAAAACAGATTCAAACTAATTCATCTTAAAAATGCTTCTTTTAAACCAGATTTTGTTCTTTATATTCTAGTAGTGTTATGATTGCTCACATTTCAATTAATCCCATTAATATGACCAGAGGTTTACTTTTGCCAATTGAATTCCTTATGGTGGAGTATGAAGCACAATATGGTGATTGACATTGCCTTTTATATTATGATTATTATTCTGATTATTATTATAATATTAGTAATAGAAGACCTGGTGGTGGAATGTTTAGAGACACGGAAACTGACAGTGTGAGAATTTAGAGGCAAATATGTAGGTGTAGTTTGGATTACAGGTATCTGACATACCATTGTAACCACTAACTCAATAAACTCATTTAACCTTGGAATCCTCAATCTGCCTCGTCTCCCTCAATGCACAGATATCTCCTGCATCATAGCTGGTGTGTAGTTACTAATTCTGCCTTGTGCTTACTTTTTTCTTCTTCTTCTTTTGAATTTTTTAGTGATTTTTTTTCTTTTTTAATAACCAGAATAAGCCAAACATGGTCAGTGGGTCAAAACGAGAGTTTAAATCTGAGACAGATTTAACCCTCAATACATACGAGACATATGTGTCATGTGGGATGAAATTATTTGTTTAAATACAACATCTCAGACGAATCATAAAGATAATTCAATTTATTCACTTGTAAGGTTGGCACTTCAGAACCTTGAAATGATCTACTGTGCCACACTTTACAGACCTGTACAAAGTCCACCGCACAAATACCTACTTTTATTCCCTTTTAACCCCAACAGCTGGCTCAGCTACAGAGCTTATATTATCATTATCAAAAAGCCTTGGTATATATAAAAGAAAAACAATGAACATCTATAAATTTTCCTTATCATTAAATACAGTCAAGTTAAGGGAATGCTCACGGCCTCTCAGGGGATTTGAAACACTGTGATAAACACCGAGTTACACCAATAGTGACACGTGTAGCCCCTGCAGAGTTTTTGAGAGATGTTTGGATGTTGTCTCAGATACGCTGATTATCCCTCAGAATAGCAAAGCACCAAATTTTGTTCTATTGCCCTCCTACACAGTCTATGTAAAGAAATGTACTCTCAGAGGTCTTTTAGGAAATTACTATTTTTGCTTTGTTTAGTTGTACTGTGTAATAAAAGCGGTTCCCCAATCAGAACTGGAGAGTGTAGACATGACCAAAATACATGAGATGTGGGGAAGTCCTTGCAGAGCTTTCCCTCTAAAGCCTTGGAGTCTGACATAGACTGACATTGCTTGTGGTAACAATTAACCCCCTCAAAGTAATTGGGATCTTTACAAACGAGATTACAGAGACAAAAGACAGATACAGAGTCTAAAGACAAAAATAGCAAATAACAGACAAGTAAAAATGTCCCAGCGTGCTGCATGAAAAAGGAAAATAGGCAATTTGCCATGAATAAAAGTAATAGCTCTTCTTCAGAAGTGTTTTCCTCTAAAACTCTGAGGGATTAACTCAAGGGTTGCTTTAAAATTACATTGTTGCTTTAAAAAGAGTCTCAGACTTGGAAAAGTTTAGAGGAAAGCACGTAGACTAATGCCGTGTGTGAACATGTGGAGTCTCCAGTGCTGGAGTCTCCATGGATAAAGATCATAATGAAAGGAATCTGGTATCAGTCACTCACTCAGAATAGTGACTGTGTCTGTGAAATGCTCCAGGAAAATCAGTCATTGAGGGAAAAATCCAGAGTGATTTTGGGCAACTTAGTCTACAGCCATTAGAATCCTACTTTTGGACGGATTATTTGCCTTTTGTCCATCTATGCTCTCAATATCTTCGTGATCACGCAATAAAATTTGGTGTTGATAAATTATAAAGTAATGCACATGAAAAAATGAACCAAGAACCAACCAGGATGTGCCAGTTCAGTGCCCAGGTCGTGTAACAAAGCCAACAGGATGAGGATGGGTTTGATAGAGGAAAACTTTGGGTGCGTGTGTTTGAATTGTTCATGCAGTTTTTATCAACTCATCTGAAACAAGGGATGGAAAAGTACACGGAAACATGAGAAGCATTACAAACTCTGGAACTGCTGCCAAGCAAGGAGAGACTGACTCAGGTCAGGCATCTACAGTTTTGAAGTAGATGGTCTTTAAGGTCCCTTCCAACCCAATCCATCCTCTGATTCTATGAAAGTACTAAATAAGCAAAAAGTAATCACTGGCCCTTAGAACTCAAAAATCCAGTGCTGCAAAGTGAACTGTCAAACAGCAAGTTCAATGTTTTATTTTCTTTTTTCTTAAAATAAGTTAGTTGTGGAATTCATTTTCACAATATCATGATTGCCACAACGATAATGCCATTAACTGCACCAAGCAAGAATTCATCCCACAGACTTTGCATCCTGAAATCTTGCAAATCTTACAGATCTAGAAGAATTTTGAGTGTGATATAAAGGATAGGCATAAAAAAAAAAAGAATGTGGACTTCATAAATGTTCTCTAGAGCCAGTCCTCCATTGAAAAAAGGGAACTCCACACCTTTGCTCAGAAATCTGCACCTCTCTCTCATGACTGTCACCTTGGTTCTGTGTGAACCAAAGTGTGCGGGTATCATACATCTCCCTGAGTACCTACAACCTGGAAAGTTTGAAAATTGTACCTACAATGCAAGACAAGGGAACACATTTATATATTTATTGATGACAGAATTTAGGTATTTTTAAACAATTTGCTTCCAGCAGGTAAATACACAGCAAATGACTTTTTTTGAAGACCAACATGAGGGTCAGAGAGGCCTCCCTGAGCTGGGGACAGTTTCTAGTGTGGTTTTAAGTTTTGTGGTCACTCTTCCTGTTATTCATATGCCAGGCGTTGTGTTTTCTCTGTGAGAATTAAACACCCGAGTTACCAAAGTCAGTCAGAAATGCCTGTAGCTTTTCACCTACGGCCAAGAGAACGAGGCTAGAGAAAAGAGTTTGGCTTTCTATTTTAATAAACTTCCCGTTTTGGCTTTTCCATTTTAATAAACTATGGGAAAATGGCCAGGAAGGTATTTCAATTTATAACATACATCTTCAGCAAGGAGACAGTTCCTGAATTAAGAAGTCAGAGAAAACAGAAAGCCTGTAGATAACTTTCAAATTATTTTTCCTAAGATTATTATTTTTTCCCTTACTTATTTATTAAATTAAGAATCTGAAAGGGAAGAGTTAACACAAGTAAATATGTGTTATTTTAGGTCAAGGAGCTACTGAGCAGGACATTACTACAAAGGAATAGAGGTTTGGAGTGTAGCAAAATATCTCAGTACATTACTCAGACCTAGTAGCACTTTTTAATTCCCACTGGTCTCAATCTCATTATTAAACTCACACATGAGTTTAAGTGCTTGGCTCCATATGAATGATAGTTTTCATATGTTTAAAGCTGAACAAACACTTTGCCAATAAGGGAGCAGGGGATAAAGCATCTGCAGAGATTCACTTGGATCCTGCTACGGTGCCCTCAGAGTGTGAAATTCTGATCAATAGTTCAGTTTTTTTACACCTTAAAAAGAGGTGCACCAAGGTGTGGAAATGCAGAGGGAAACAGTCCCCACCAACACAGAAATACTGTGTGGATATTTTTGTATCTGTTGCTTTGTTTCGTATCTCAATGAAAGTTGGCCAAAGCAAGGTTCCTGTGTCTCTCTGAAACTCGAGTTTAAGACAGAGGATGGATATTTATAGGCTTAAAATGACATTTCTGCATATAAAAATACAGATTTCAGTGGGATTTTGAAACAAAAATGTAGTAGATGTGGGTTTTTTAAATGAACCCCCAATATGAATCTGAATTTAAGGTTTATCATGGAAATAAAGCAATGTATTTCCTTTCTCTCTTTTTATAAATACGCTGTCAAACAACCCCTCAGACCAGACCGGGCTGTTCATTGAATTTCTAAGATGATGAATATGTGTGTGGAGAAGGAAGGAAGCTGGAAGAGACAAAAAGGATAAATTTTTTTTTGGTTGAAACTTCACCAGGAGTTTGCCCAGCAGTGAAAGGTCGGGGCTGAAGCTCTGTCCAAGGGCAGACACGTTATCCCATGTCATCTCAGCACGGAATTCAAGCACCTGTTTGGAAGTGGAGCACAGCCTGCTCTTGCTGCTCAGTTGCACCTGCAGAGATCAGGAATAACCAGGATTTTTTCCGGTTTCTCACTGAATGACCAAGTGCATCCTCAAGCAAGGGTTCACACATTTCTTCTGCTTTAGATATTTTTCCCTTTATGACTCAGTTAACACCAAGTTATGGAGAACTTGACAGCTTGATAAAAGCTGTGGGAGGTAGAAATGTATTTTCGTGCTCTAGTTATACCTTTAAAGGAATAAATATTTAATTACTTGAGGAATGTTTCCTTCTTTTGATAATGTTAGGTGAGGTGTGATAGGTGAGTAGCTGTTACCAATCTTATCCTCTCCCTTTGGGCAAAATTTCAAAGTTCCAGTGTTGTTTGGTAACTCCTGCATAATAATGGGCTTGAAAAGAGTGGAATCGCTGCAGAATGTGTTTATACTTACCTGCTCTATCCCAGCTCACTAAAAATTAAACACAAGGAAGAAAGAGAGATAAAGTAATGTTTCCAAAGCCTCCTAGAATATTCGGAGGTAATGGCTCTGCTGGAAGGATGTGTTTGATCTATTATTTTCTTTTCCTGAAATATTTCATGCAGAAATTATTAACAAAAAGAAAAAGGTTCGTTGGCCTGCATTTCGAGGAGGTCATATTAAATTATCTTTATGGCTCTGTCTCCGCACTGAACCATAGATTTGGGTGCTAGCAGGTGGATAAAGAACAATAAAAACCCATTTTTAAATCCTAATTTCTCATAAACTATTTGAATAGTTTTCAATAACTGTGACTATTTTTAATTATGTGTACACAGAGATGACCAAAAATCTGACAAGCAGCAATCTACTCCCCAGGAAGGAGGTGTTGCCTTTATTTAGCTGGAATATCTCAAGGATGTCACACAAGACCTTCTGCATGGGATGTAATGACTTTTTTAAGATCTCTGAAGATCCCAATGCATGAATTTTAAAATATATATGTGTGTATATATTTATATATATATCCATATATATTGGGCCCCTCACTCGAAGACAGACACTGAAGAGCTGGAGCATGTCCAGAGAAGGGAACAGAGCTGGGAAAGGGTCTGGAGCACCAGGAGCAGCTGAGGGAGCTGGGAAAGGGGCTCAGCCTGGAGAAAAGGAGGCTCAGGGGGGACCTTGTGGCTCTGCACAACTCCCTGACAGGAGGGGGCAGCCGGGGGGGGTCGGGCTCTGCTCCCAGGGAACAGGGACAGGAGGAGAGGAAATGGTCTCAAGTTGTGCCAGAGGAGGGTCACATTGGATATTAAGGAAAAAAATCTTCAAAGAAAGGGGTTTCAGATATTGGAACGGGCTGCCCAGGGAAGTGGTGGGCTCACCATCCCTGGAAGTGTTCAAAAAATGTGTGGGTGTGGCATGTGGGGACGTGGGTCAGTGGTGGCCTTGGCTGTGCTGGGGGAATGGTTGGACTGGATGACCTTGGAGGGCTTTTCCAACCTAAATGAATCTACGATTTTACATATATATAAATGTATATATGAACCCAGATATCTGGTTTTAGTGGGTTTATGTTTGGTTTTGGTTGGTTTTTTGGCTATGTGGAAGCTCAGCCTGGTTCTGTTCAACCACAGGCCCCTGGTTTCCTCAGCTTGCCAGCAGTGTCACTGCCCAGCATCACTCAGCCCGTGCCTGGAACCTGCAGGAGCTCCCAGACACCCTCTGCTCGTTATCATACACAATTTTCATTATTAATTAGGTCCTAGTCTACACCTGAGGCCCTAAGGAAGATCCATTATTTGGTCCATAATCGTGGAATAAATTAAGATCACCGGACTTTGTCACAGAGGTATGTGAAGCCCCCGTGCATCTGAGGTTCATTTGTTCTTTCAGACAGGGCTGAAAATCTGCAGAGTGCACAGCTGAGGGCTCAGACAGCTCTGGGGTGTTTCAGTGAGTCATTTATTTGTCCTGGGAAGAAAAGCTCCTCCAGCTTTCCCTAATGCCCTGATCTAAACTGATTTGGGTGCTCACACAATTTTCTATATTTGGGGAGCATAGGGGGACATTTATGATCTCCGTTCACTGGCAGCAATGTCTCAAAAATCCCACACACACTGTGGGAGATCCCTGTCACTGGGAGCAGTTTAAACAATGGATTTGAGTTTGTGTGGATTAGTGGAAACATTCCCTGCCCGAGGGCACAGGGTGTGCTGCAGGTATCTCCCACATTTATTGTACACTGAACATGAGTCACCGGTCCACAGGAAGGGATTTTAGCTCTTCTCAGTGTGTGCATCTTCCAGTGCTTCTAGCGCTCATAGAAGTAATCTTTATTCTCTCTTACCTATAACAGTGACTTTGTCAAATGGTTAAGTGAGAAAACCCCTAATTTACATCTCAGCTGCTATTTTGCATGGACACCATATGACAGAAATATCTATGGGAAGGGGAAGGAGTGATGTAATTTCATAAATCACAGGCGTTTCCTGGAGTCACGAAAACTGTATTGGATGAGATCTTGCAGGTTGTCTTTTCTCTCTCTTTATTTCTTTATAATTTCTTTCCTGCTTTGCTTGATCCATTTCTTTCTCTTTTATGTGTAAAATTCCATCACTTCAGCATGAAGAAGCTGGAAGCATCCCTCATGATGGAAGGGGACCTGGATCACTATTTCACCCATTAAAATTCTAGGGCTGCTATTTGATTTTTGCACAAAACAATCCTTTTTAAAAATACTTTTTGAAGACTCATGAAAAGGGAGTTAGAGTCCATATCTCTGTGACAGCATTTGTGTGAAAGCCATTACACTTTGTACCTTGAAAATTTTCAAATTAGGGTCTTTGGGAGGAGGAGGAGAAAAAGCATTTTGCACTGGCATCTCTGAAAACACTCTGGAAAGAAACCTCAAAAACAAATCCTGAAATAAATTAGGACATGGTCAGGTGTAGTCATCTTGAATCACGCCTTATTCCTTGGAAATAAGTGAAGGAATAGGTTAAAATAACTTCAGATATGTATTTATTTGAATGCAGTTTATGTGATGTTAAATTTAAGAGAGATGTAAAGGTGCACGGAGGCTTTATAATTTAAATTTTAATAGAGCTTAAGGAAGAATGTGGAAACACGGGGGTTTGATCAATCTTCAGTGTCTCTCTCCACCCCTTTTCATCATCCTAAGGACTTTGCATGGTGAAATTGCAGTCAGAGGAGCATATTGTGCTTATCCAGGCTGATGCAGTGTTTCCCATCCCACTTTGTGTAAATATATTCTGTATATTAAAGAAGAAAATAAAAGAAAAAAGAAAAAAAAAAAGGTCTGTAAAGGTTTCATATAAATTTTCAGACTAAAAGAGACCCAAACCACTGGCTGCTGTGTCCCCTGAATAAGACACAGATACTGGGGACTCTCACTGAACCCCCATCACCAGGCTGATGGTAAGAAAAATAAAACTGAATTAGTCTAAGTCTACGCCCACACAGATACCCACATGTAAACCAGTAATCTCTGTTAATTTTCTAAAGATGTTTCATCAGTAAAAATATTTTTTTGTACTGTTGTGGGTTGCATTTTGAGGCATGTATTGTTACTGCGTCCTACTTTATCACCATCAATTTCCTCAGCTAATTTTTTATTGTGTGGTTCCTCTAAGAATCTTATGAAAAAATAAATTATCTGTGGTGGGGTTTTTTCCCTGTAAAGCACAAGTCAATAAAAACCACTCAAAAAGATTGAAAAAGGAAAAGCAAAAAAGAACACCCTGATACTTATTTAGTTGTCTCTTGATTCAGATATCAAATCCAAATCCACCAATATCACACCACAAACCCAACACACAACACCTGCAACTCCCCTCCTGGAGGGGCTGCACTCCGTGGTCACCATCCTTCTCAGTGAAACTGTTGCATCTTTCAGATTCAAATTTTGTGGATTGTGGGAAATTTTCAAGTCTCAGTCTGAAAGCAGCTGGTACATGTAAACTGATTTCATGGATAAGGGTTTTCACACTGGGAGTTGTATCGGCCAGGCTGAATCTGGGAGAATTTATAAATTAGCTTGACTCGAGTCCCCAGATCATCTAATTGTGCACGACCAGGCAAAAAGGATCTTTTAGTTCTTTCCCTCGCTAGAGAAAGACAGAGCAGAGAGCTGCTTTCAGACTCAAATGCAACTGTGAAAGACTGGCATTTGTCTCCATTTCAGAAACTACTGCCTTGGTTTAATGAAAATGTAAAGAAATCACTTCTTAAAGGACCTTTTTTTTTTTTTTTTTTATCTCCTTCTCAAATGCTTTTCAAACTTGGGTGAAAATTTTTAAAAGAGAGAGAGAGAGAAAATTACTGTTAATTTATACTGGTTTTACTCCCCAAAAAGTCTGACTGAGAATATGGTTTGCTAATTGACCTTATAATTGACCTGCAGAGCACCGTGGGTTGGGCATACCAAGTTGTCTCCTGATAATGCCCTCCTCATCAAGGCTTATTGCTTCAGAGCAGCTCATTAGGAAAGGAGGGCATAAATTAAACTCGAAGAGAGAAATGGAAAGGCTGCAGCTGATGGGGGAATGTCGGAGTGTCCCGCGTGCTGCAGAGGGCACGCTGACCTTTGCTTCCCCGGGCTCTGGTTAAGAGATGCATTTATTTGGGAGCCACGCCCTCCATTAAGTTTAATCGCTTCCCTGGAGTTTCCCCATGGAATGGAGGGTGGTTCCTGGCTTCGAGAGTGTGGGCAAGGTAAGGCTCTTGCCAAGGGAGGGATTCACACTCATCTGTTTGGTTTGGGGGCTCAGAGGTGATGGCAGGAGCTGCAGAGGCTCCTCCTCAGCTTGTTGGAGCTGAGCAGCAGAATCTCTCTCCTGTGTGTGACAAAGGCTGCTTGTAGGAGGTAACCTGCGTTTACAGCACTTCTACAGGAAAAAATGAGCTAACAGAGCTCATTCGGAGTGAATTGCATTCATTATTGATGTGGTATTTTAGATTGCAGCGACATTTTATTTTTCCTTTCAGGATTGGTGTTTCTTACTCAGGAGGTCTTTTCTACATTATTAATTCAATCATGCAGAGCACCTTGCTCTTTTATTTTCTGCTTTCGCATTCTTCTCACTCCTTCCAAAGCCATGGGACTTTAGGTTTGCAGTCAAGTTTTTGAAAGATCTGTTCTTGATTAAAGAAATACTTGAGGACTGATTATTTTATGAGTTGGGTTTTTTTCTCCTCCCTCCTCAGCATTTTGTGTTCAGGAGGAAGCGTTGTTGTTTACATTAACCTCCTTGGGTGGGCATCTTGTAATTCCCCACTGTGATGGCATCAGAAAGTTTTTGCAGTAGCCTGGGACAGGGGAAATGTTGTCAAACAGCTTTAGCCTTTATCACATGTTTCTGCAAGAGAAAGCTTGGACCGAGGGCGTCCGTAGCACAAAGGTTTCAATGGTTTCAAAACTCTCATGGATCTTCATCTCAGACTGTTCAGATGGGTCCAGGTTTCATTTCTCTGTATTGCCTGTGTTGTTTTTTGAGATGTTACCTGTCTTGTACCACAGAGCATGACTTGGAGATAACCAAACTGGCTGTGCCTGAGCTGCATCTGAAACCAGAAGCAGTAAAATGGCACCACAGCCTTTTTCTGGGCAAGTAAAGCCCTGATAAGCAGCATTTCACAATGGCTGGAAAAGTAATCCAGGGTTTCAATGTAGAAAAGACATGACTTTTCTCTACAGTAATCTTTCATAAGGAGATTAAAATAACTGGAAAAGTCAAGATTCATTAGGACATGTGCCATAATATTTCTGAACTAAAATGCAAAAATATCTTGAGGGAAAAAAACCCAATAAGAACAACTACCTTTGTCCACTGCACTATTGCAGCTGGTTCCTTGAATTCGGACTTGTTTTCCATCAATCACTGACTTTCTGACTGGAAACTGCCCTCAAAGAAACTCCCTTCCCATTTGCTTCAATGCTGGCACCTCTCAGGTGCCCTTCTCTGCACTGTGTGCTCCCTCCCTTGTCTTTGCCCTTTCTTCTGGCTCTATTCTTGAACCCAATTTCCCTTTCTCTGAGGAGAATCTCCTTCTCCCCACCACTTTTCCCAGGCAGTCTCTGTCTATTCAAAGCTGGCTGGGGAGCCTCTGCCCCGGGTGCTGTAGGATGAGGATGTGCAGCTCTGTGTCTCAGGCGTGTGAATTCGGATTGTCCAAAGCAGGGCCATCCCAGCCCATCTCCAAAGCATTGTTTGTCAGAAGCAAGATGTTCCTTTTGGATTACACACTCGGTGGTGATTACCCTGAGAGAAGGGCTAATAGCTGGCTCTGCATTATCCTGTTAGGATGCACTCTGCAGTGACCTGAGACCCTCTTTGCTAAACCGCTGTGCTCGGTTTGCTGCCCGGCTACAGAGAGTAACTTGGTTGGGACGCCCCAGGAAAACACCTCAGGGGCTCCACGCTGTGGGCCAGCAATGTAGAGTAGGAGGAGAGGAGTCTACTGTTTCTCTGCAGCAATTTCATTCACTTTTGGGACACCTTTCTTTTCCCAGCTACTTCAAATTTGAAACTGGACTGTTTCCCTCCCTCACTTTGGCTCTGTTGGGTTTGGGGGGGGTTTAGATTTTTATTTACTTCCTGTCAAAGTGTGATTTCTCAGAGCAGGCTTTGATGAGAGAGATTAATTTCCATGTTTTATCTTATGGGGACTTGAGTGTTGTCTGAACTGAAATTGTGCCTTACAGGGCACAAGTGTTACTGTGGGAACCAACCACTCAGCATTGGCCCTCTTAGCAAGAGCTTCCTTTGCCTGGAAATCCTTTTTTTCCTAGCCTTTCAATCTCTCCCAGATAGACCCTGAAGTGCTGGTGTGCTTGTTACAGACACTTGAATTTCTCCATTTTTTGGTTAGTGCCTTTGTAATACTCACAAAACTTGCTTGCAGACCACGATACAGAAGTGTGTGTGCTGGGTAACATTAAACTGTTGGGTTGTTTACTGCAATTAGGGCATGAAAGGCACTATTTGGGCACTTAGCATAATTATTTGGGTTAGCTTGCATTTGGAGGTACAATTAATCTTTCCCCAAAAATGTCAGATTGCTTAAAAAACAAACAGAAGTCTGGCAGATGTGGGAAAATGGTGGTGGAGGTGGCGAAGGAAACCAGACCATGGATGGAAAGGAGGTGTGGGAGCTGAGTTTGTCTGATCTCTTCAGAATACTCGGAACTTCTACACTCAGTGGGGATGTTTTGGGGTTGATTTCGGTGATCAGGTGTGGAAGTTTTTCTTGCTGCCTGGCGTGTGTGTGTGCAGATGAAATCTCTGACTGCAGTGCCCAGAGTGCTGGGGCTGGGGAGGGGCCCAGGAGCCGCCTGTGTGTGATGGCACAAAGCTCAGTGAGAGTTTGTGAACCTGTTTGCTCTGCCTTTATTCTCACTTCTGGCTGCCTGTCTCATTAACCTGCGTGATCTGACACCGTGTCTGTAGGAGGCCACTTGAGCACAGAAGCTCTCTCCCCGTGGAAGCTTCAGAAACCAATTTAAACTTGACAATAAGTGGTGGAGGAATTGCAGGAGCCTCACTCCTGAAGTCGTAAATGTATATCAATGAATAGGAACTTCATAAATGTGCTATGCAAAATCTTCTGGCCACAATTAATTCTGTATTAAAATCCATATATTGGCAGATTAGACACCACTAAAATGTGGATAATACTGAAGCAATGAGTCATATCACCAATGCTGAGGCCCCTTGTGAAGAATTTTATCAGGAGATTAATATAATCTTATTTGAAATTGTCACAAACATCCTTTATTCTAATTATCTTTGCCTGAGGTTCTCTTAAGAAAGCGTGTATCATCTTGTAATATAAATGCTTTGTAACTGTGGATCCTTGCCCTGTGCAGTCACATTAAAGTGACTTTCTGTCCCTTATGTACACAAATTAAACAGGAGAAAATTCAAAATACCCTATCTTTAGCATAAATTGATTATTATAATTTTGCCAAAATGACCCTTCAGTCGTAAATTAGCTTAGCTTATAATGCGCTGATGTTGAACAAAGATTTTTTTTCTTACAAGTCTGTTTTCTCCAACAATAGTGATTTGACCCCAATTGAAATTTGTACGAGTATGGACATGTTTTCCACAGTGCCTTTTTGTTTTGCTTTGTTTAAAAGAAGGGACTATTTCTTTCTTTGCTTCAACCGATTTAATACCAATCAATGGCAGCTCATTACCTTTTTGGAATCCTGTTGTAGTTTTAATGGATTTTTTTTTTTTGGTGTAAAATTTAAAATGTTTGGCCAGGTTTTCCTTTAGCATCGTTCACGGGCAACTCTGGGAACGCTTGGCCACTGGAATGCCTGGCTGTGGTACCAGCTGAAGCACCCTGGTGACTAACACAGATTTTGCAAGAAGCCAAGGAAGCACTGGAATAAGGGGGTGGGAAGCTGTTGGGTGGGAGTAGCTGAAGGACTGTTTTGCACCATGGCAGAGATCCCTGGCATGCAGAGCATGTTCCAAGTGCTTGCTCTGCCTTTTTCTCTGGCAATGTGCTCAGTGAGTGCCTTTAAAGAATCACCAGCTCCCCGAGCCTTGTGCCTTTTGGATTCCCCAAATGTGAAACCGCTCGAGAAGCGGCTTAGGCACGTTGTTGTGCTCCTGTCCAGAGGAAAGGAGAAATCACTGATATTTAACTGGACTAATGCAGTGTCTGGCCCAGATTAATCCACAGTTTTGCTTTTTTTTTCCCTTTTTTACAACTTGTAGGCTCGTACATCAATACCAATTTGTGAGACCCTCTTTTTAATTGAGTGTGGGGAAGAGAAGGCTCTGGGAAGAGCTTCCAGCACCTTCCAGTGCCTAAAGGGGCTCTGAGAGAGCTGGAGAGGGACTTTGGGCAAGGGCCTGGAGTGACAGGACAAGAGGGAATGGCTTTAGGCTGAAGAAGGGTATATTTAGATTGGATATTATGAAGAAAGTCTTGACTGTGAGAGTGGTTAGACAGAGACTGGCCAGAGAAGCTGTGGCTGCCCCACCCCTGGAAGTGTCCAAGGCCAGGTTGGACAGGGCTTGGAGCAACCTGAGATAGAGGAAGGTGTCCCTGCCCATGGCAGGGGTGAAACAAGATCCCCAAACCATTCTGTGATTTGTTGGTTCTGTGAATATGGTCCTGTACTCCCAGCTTTGGTTTTGGCAGCAGATGATTTGGGTCAGTGAGTTCAGATAAGCTAAAAAAATACCCAAATATTAAGCAACCTAAGGTTTCTGGTAAGCCTCTAAGGTATTGAAACTGCAAGAAGCTGTATTTATTTGACAAAGCCTTACTGAGAATTCTAAATAATAAATCCTAAAAAGCATTCTTATCCGAGCACAAGGGGCATATTTCATCAATAATTGATGGCTGAGTGTTTAGCATTGGTTACAGCTGTTCTCATGCGTGTGTCTTTTTATTATTGCACTGTGACTTCACCAAGACTTCTGATTCTGCTCTGAGGCCTTGCTGCAGGCATTTAAACTTACTCTCACAAGCATGCCACAAGTACAAGGCACAGAGCTAGTGGCTCTGAGCATAAAAAGAAGGAAATCAGAGAACTGTGTTACCAGTGAGCTCCTGTCTGTGTTAAAGTTGGAATATTTAAGAATAACTCCTGAAACACAGAGCACCTTGACATCAACTCCATCCAGTGTCAAACAGGGGGGAAATGCAGATAGGTAGAGAAAATGAAGTCTGGCAGCCATCAGGTTTCTGTACTTTAAAACATTTCAGAGCAAGCTGAGGAGGCTCTTGCTGCTCTCTGTGTTCCCAGCACAGTTAGAGATGGCTTTGTGATGCTCCGTGCCCAAAACAGCCACTGTCGGTTCTGGTCTCTGTCTGACAACCTCTGGCCCCTGTCGGGCAGAGCCTGGATAATAATTTTCTGAAGGAGGATAAGATATTATTCAAATGATGCACCACGTGAACACCTCTGTCATAGAAATGAAGAATAAATTTGCCATAATATTTTAAGAGCTAGAGGGGAAGGGTTTAGTTTATAGAATATATCCAAGGCTGGAAAGATTTCTGTGCTCCATATCTTCCTACTTTATCTTTCTATAACTGAGAGCAAAACTCTTTATTTTGATGATGCTGTGTTCTTAAGTAAAATCCTCCCTCTCTCCTGTCAGTTCCACCTTAAAATAAATGCAACACAAATGTTTTAAAAATGTTACCTGCTTTGAATTGCAACATTTTCAAGCAGACTTGGCTGTGAAATTGTCAGTATTTACTTTGAGAGGAAAAATATTTATTACATTATTTCATAAATATTTTCTTAGCATTTAATTTTGGGGGAAAAGTCCAAGAACTATAGTTTCCCAAAATGCCAAATTTATTTCCACTCACAGTAAGAAAAATCTATACTGAGACTTTGAAGGATTACAGTGAGTAACTGATCTTCCTGTTGTCAAACTTTAAATCAAACAAAGCTTTCTTTGAAAAGAAAAGAACTTTTTTTTCTATGAGGGAAAAAAAAAAATTAGCAAAATATAGTTCCAACTAGGTTTTTTTTGAAGAGAATCAGAGACTTCTCCACAAAGGACACCATCATCTGATTTAAGCCAGAATAGCCACACTGTCATCAGAAGTTCATCTTTTTTAAGATCTTTTAAGTCATTACCTGGTAGGATTTTAAAACCAGGATGGGTTCTGCATTCTTCACTTGCAGTATTTTAGGACTCCCCAGGCTCTGCATACTGGAACACTTATCCAATATACAGGTTTAAAAGAGCCCCTTTTTTGGATGCTGGCCTTTTTGCCAAAGTATGTCCTTCCAGACTGACATTTTCTATGCTGTGTGTTTATGAACCAGCTGGGAAAAAAATAGCCTGGACTAATCCTGTCCCATTTGAATCACAGAATCATAGAATTCCTGAGGTTGGAAAAGCCCTCTGAGATCATCCAGTCCAACCATTCCCCAGCACTGCCAAGGCCACCACTGACCCATGTCCCCAAGTGCCACATCCACTTGGCTTTTAAAACCCTCCAGGGATGGGGATCTCACCACTGCCCTGGACAGTTGTGCCAATGCCAACCCTTGCTGTGAAGAATTTTTCCCGAATATCCAACCTAAAACTCCTCTGGCAGAACCTGATGCTGTTTCCTCTTGTTCTGTTGCTTGTTATATATTCTTCCTATGAATTAGAGATTATTCTGATTTTTCTTTAGCCCACATAGTGTGTGATGGCATAAAAAATGCCTTGTAGCAATCTCAGTATGCAAAACTGACACCATACACTTCAATAATGTGCAATTTCTTCAAAGGAGGTATTAAATTAGCTTGATAGGATCACTTTCAAAATAAAATGTGATTTATAGCATCTTGTTTTAGGTTTTTATCTGCTCTATCTTGTGTCGACCATTATTTTCCTCAGAACCAGCGTCAGGCTGTAATTCCTGTAGGTACTTGGTTTATCTAAACACTGGTTTATCTGAATACCAACACCCCCTCCGTTTGAGGGATGTGGATGCAGGGCACACGGGATTGCTGTGTTTTCAGATTTATTTTTTCCAGGATTGGAAATCACCCACATTCATCTGGGCTAATGGGGACACGTAAATCTTGCAGTCAAAGATGACACTGCTGGGTGCAGCTGAGCTCCAGTTCATTACGTCCTCACACATAATCATGAAATATGTGAGATTAACTGAGCCCTGGGAAATGCCTCTTTCTCACTGTTGGTGATGAAGGCAGTTTAGGATGATTTGCTCATAGGTGTCCACACTCTGTCAACTCCTCAAATTAAATATTGTTCCAAGAAAGTAAATAGGACAACGGAAGGATGCGAGAGCCTGTCAGCTGAGCAGTATTTCTGAGGGAAATGGACTGTGATGAGCGACTGCCAAGGAGGAAATCACAGGGATGCAAGCAGACAGAACATCACTACCAGCACATCTTTAACGTGGCAAAATTAGGCAAAACTCAGAGTTAAGGTATCTGACTCTCTGCTACCTGCACAGCCAAATTTCTGTTCCCAGGTTGGTCTAAACTATGGGACAATCTTTAATCACTTAAGCACAGACAAATTTTTTTCAGCAATATTCTGTCTTAATCCACAAGTCTGATGGAATTCTGGGAATATATCCCAGCTGCATCCAGAGGAGGTTGTCTGTCAGACTTCACCGTCCCTTTCTGTCGGCAGCTGGGCTGAGCAAGCCCAGGGACCGCAGGAAAGGGACACATCCTTGTGGCAAGGCACGAGGATGGAATGGTTTGGGTCGGAAGGGACCTTAAAGATCATCCCGTTCCCACCACCTGCCATGGCCAGGGACACCTTCCACATTCTTGTGATGTGACAAGGAACATGGCTGAGTCAGTAATGGAGGCATAACATTTATCCTATGATAAACCACTGGAACTTATGTTGAGGGATTGTTGTGAAAGAAGATGTACTTCAGATCCCTGACATTTCATGTATTCAATGTGCTGGTGGAAAGAATCCTGTCCTGGAATAGTTGCAAATAATCATGATGATATTTTCATAATTAAAATGCAAATGTACAGAAAATTCTCTAGGGGTAAGAACAGTGATCCCTGTATAACACTTCTCATCAGTGGAATATTATTTTTTTTAAAAGGAGAGAATAAGCTTAACCATTCCCTTTGTTTTACAGATAAAGAAATCGAGGTCAGGTACATTACAAACATTACAGACAACAGAAACTGAAATATCATAAAATGCCATTTCTACAGTATCATGCATCATAAAGGTAGAATAAAGAAATTAATGTTCATCACTCAATTAAATAAACTAGGAATTATTAAAACATACAATAGATTAGACATTCTCTTTGTGCCAATTAAGTCGTCATTCTTGTGTGCAATATCTACCTGCAAAAAAAGATTGAATTGCCTGACTTAATAGTGCTGTTTGAAAATGTTCTATTGAACAGTTCCTTTTCTTAAAAAAAGTCTCGCTTTCAGCAATCTGACAAATAGAGGGTTTGGGACTGGGTTTTTTGGCAGTTAGAATTAGCAAGGATTTTTTTCAGCTTTCAGAAAGAAATTGCATATTGGTAAGAGCCACATCTAAATTAGTTAAAGTAGAAAAATACTAATTTCTTCTCTCCCTTTCCCTTAAAAACACTATGTTTTTAAGTGTTAGAAACAAAGATGTTTGTTTCATCTATGAAAATTTAGCTTTGAAGATAGTTTTCCCATTTTTTTATGAAGAATATCACGTACAAGAGCCATATTTTTTGACATTGACCCCGAGACTAAGCAAATTACTTGTATATGGCGAAATATCAAAGGCAGATCCTACCGGCCTTGCCCTGGGAAGCACAAGGCCTTATTTTAGGGGGTAAAAGCATTGCTCAGGATGAGCAAAGGCTGCAGGATCTGCTCACTAGCAGAGATACCCGTGAAGTGTCGTGACTAATTGGACAAGCGACTCTGAAATTAGCATTCGCCGAACGGTTTAATAAAAATCAGCGTGGTACAAAAAAAATAACAGCAATTACTGAGTTGCATAACTCCCAGGAAACATCTATCAGACATCACAGACTAGCTGAAGATGTATAATTTAGCATTCCCCTTCCTCAGAACTGCCTGTTCTTGCTCAAGATGGTCTCTCTCCACCATATCCCCCATCTGCTCCACCCCCGCTTCCTATCCTGTCTCGTTGCTTGTACACTTTTTTTTTTCTTTATATATTTTATTTTTTATTACTGGTATTCATTTTAAGGAATCAATATCAGTCCTGCAGTTGAATCCTCAGACTGCTGAGGGCCTCTGCCAGTTAAACAGCGATTCCAAGTCCCATCAGCTTCAAGTCACTGGTTTCCATGTAATCTAAGTTTATCTAGCCAGGCCATGCTATTGCTGTCTAGCAGTGTTATCAGTGTTCTGGTTGCAGTTGTGTGTTGGCAGGGAAATTTCACACAGGAATCCCCTCTCGGCAGAGCTGCTTTTAATATCCTGTGCACAGTGCTGATTCTTAATTTATCAGTGATCATGGGAGTAAAATGTCCCAGTCCAGAGACACTGAAGGAGGGTGGCTGGGAGCCATCAGTGTGCCCTCAGGTGAAATCCACCCTGTGCATATTGTTATTGTTGTAGCTGCTGTTGTTTTTATTGTTATTGTTATATTTCTTGGGCTGGGACAGTTTAAACTGGGGGTGTTTCTGACCAGGATCTTGAGGAGAATTTATGAAGACTTGCCCAAGCTTCCACACTTTGGGTCATAGCTCACCACTGGTGTCGGGGTCTGCAGAGGGCCTGAAGGGCCTCTCTGAGGGGCAGCTGATGCAGGTGGGGTTTTTGTGAGGATGAACAGTGCAAAACCCCTGATCCAGCACTGCTGCAGTGACACGTGGGCAGGGGGTGTGGAAAGCAGGATGAAGTGGTCAAATCTCACCCTCCCAGCCATGTGCCCCTTCAATACCCCCAAAGCCTCTTGATGCCCCTTAGCATTTCATACTCTTCCGAAAGATCTTCTACATCTCACAGCTGCTGCCTCTGACTTTTGCAAATCATTTGACCATGCAAACTATTTGATATTTAATTTCTAGGAATTGTGCCTATAAAGATGTTTAAATCACCTAAGACAGGACTTTAGTTTGGGTTGAAAAATTGAATAATACCTTTGCTGGCTGAAAGAGAGAATGTATCTTTTTGAGATGAGATCCTGCTGGAATTGTCTGGTGAATTTAGATACTTTTAGATGTACTAAAATCTTTTTCTAATGGCAATTGACAATCTGTGAGCACATAAACTCCTTGCATATCTTCAGAGGTCTCAGTTACCAGCATTTCCAATTTGAAGGCACATCCCTCCTCGACCACACAACCTCCTCTTTAAATGTCAGCAACTTATCAGTTTGCAGCCCTTACAGGGAAAAGCACCTTTTACAGTGCACGGATACAGCATGTGATAAAACAGAGAGAAGCTTATAGCTACCTGGTTTTGTTTTATTGACATTTCTGATGTGTGTAAAATTGCTGTAATATAAAGAGGGTTAACCACAGTATTTAGGTGAGAGACTGCTCAAACAGTGACTGAAAACAAGTACTTCTCTGATAATCACAGGCAATTAAAGAAAAAAAAGTTAAAGGAGAGGAATCTTGTTTATCTAATAAATAGCTCACTAGAGAGAAGCTGATAAGAGGGAAAAAAAAAATCAATGACTGACATGAGTGGAAAAGTAAAAACCACTAAATTTTCAGTCCTACTCTGACAACACCACTTGTCTTGACGGTGTCATAATTGTTTGGGCAATTTTGTGTGACAACAAAATTCTAGTTATGCTGGAAGAAGTTTTATGACCTGCTATTACAGCTTTAAGTTTCCATTAAACAGTCGCTCTTTGCGTTCCCCTGCAATTTGTAGCTCGTGCTTTTGACCACAGAAAAGACTCTTCTGGTTGGTTTGGGTTCTACATAGCAATGAAAGCCTCACGCTTGTCAGCAGCAGTGGAGCAGGATTAAGCCTTGAGGACAACAGACTGCTCTGCTCAGCTTTTTGTGGGATGCAAGGAGTGCACAGGGAATAAAAAATTGAAATAAACCCCCATATTCTTACAGCCAGGCTTTTAGACATGAGCCACATTGAACTGTAGGCTCATTTAAGCTGGAAAATCCCTCTAAGGTAATTAAGTCCAACCATTAACCTGGCACTGCCGGGTCCACCACTAAACCCTGTCCCCAGGTGCCACCTGAGGATTTGGTTTTTTGTGGAAAGAAGTGGAAATAGGTGGAAATAGATTATATATCCATGTAAAGCAATTTGAGGGAACTACATCCTCCAACTAAGCTGATGTAAAATGAGGAGTAATAAATAACACTGGGAAAAATGAGAGGCTCTGATGAGAATACTCCCTCTGTGCTGTGCTTGGGGGCTGATTTGTCTTCTCGTGGAAAGTTTTGGCTATTCCTGTGCACTGTGGGAAGGCGGTGGCTGCTGTTGTCTCATGTTCCTGGGGGAGGTGAACAATTGTTGGCATCACTGGGATTGGTTCTGCAGAGATTTTGTCCTCCTCATAAACAAACAAACACTGTGGTATTTTGGGAAAATATCTGAAATAGATTCAGGTATTCTCCAAACTTTTGTTGAATTACCTGAGCATTGCCCGAGTCTGATGTAAGGGATGAGATTTGCCTGACCACACAGTCAGACTCTTTAATGCAGATATTTAAATTATTACAGTGAGTCACTGAAGGCTCCTCTTTTAGTAAAAGAAAAGAAGCAAGTGACTGCAGGGTGCTGCTAGTTGCATCCTAAAGTAGACAGTGGCCTTTGGGCAAGAAAATCACACTGTAAAATAGTTATTTTTGCCTAGGACAGAGAAAAAAAAGGACCCTGTGGTGTCTTGCTCAGGTGTGAAGGTATATAAAGTCAGGAGATGTGAATCCTAATCTGCATGCATTAGGAGAGGGAATATTAGGGAATGCAAAGGCAGGTGAGGGACTAACATTTAATGAAAATGAGGAGTTAAAATATGATGACAAAAACATCAAAATATTTTATCTTAAATAAGAAGCAGGAGGATCTTTTCTTAAAAAAATACTTATTGTGATTTTTCCTGCCTGTCAAGGTTGTTTTGAGATGAAAATGAACTTTGTATCAACTCTTCCACAGAAAGATAAATTAAGCTTGATGAGCAAATAGATGAGTAAAGCATGTTCCATCTTGTGAGAAGAGTTTTGCTTTTTCAAGCCTTTCCGCAGCTAAGGAGGCCAGGATTAGCACTACTGCAATGTTTTTTTAAGTAAGTCCAGCATTTCCTAGTGCAATATTTTCTAAAAGATGAGAGGAGTGTGAAAATGAAAAAGAAGAGAGCTTTATGCCAGCATTTAAAGAGCTGCTTACTTTACCCCTTGGAAGCAACGCATGGTTCCCCGTGTGTTTTCTGGTGGTTTTTATAGGACAAATATCTCTCAGTCTGCAGCCTAAGTTGATACAGCTTTTCTCTTCCTGATTGTTTCTATTTGTCTTTAATCTTTAAAGATTAGAAATGCCAATATTTCATGTTATATGTAACAAATCCATATAAAAACATATTCCTGTTCCCCCCATTATTAAATACCATAGCAGTCCTCAATGGGAAATCAGATAACGCTGAGATGCCTTTTGAAAATTTGTTGTTTGTTAAGGATATTGTTGCTGGAAATTTATTCTGATAATATGAAGGAGAAGAAGAGCACATATTAAAAAATTGTGCTGTAACAGAATATTAGTAGGTAGATATTCTAAATTAGGGATATCAGGAAGGATAAGGTTCTGCTTTATGTTATGTTTGGGTCTGAATTTAGCCATATTTCACCAAAAAAATACAGTAGAGATGTGAGGAAATGTCTGAAGATTTAAGTTCAATATACGCATTTTTCCTTGTTCTCTTTATTCTTACCTCCAGAGTGTGTAAAATACAGTAAAATTCCCTGGAGCATAAAACACAAATCAGAATTTTCCCAGATGAAGTCACGAACCAACTAGGCTAGAGATTTAAACTTGCTCTCTCTCCCCCTCCAGTCTGATCTTTAATTGCATTATATGAAATGAAACAAACCCAAAAGGAAAAGGTCAGGGATATCCTTTCCACTTTTCACCCAGGAATAGTTACAATCCGGTGCAGTGCATTCTCCTGGAGCAAGATCAGGTTTTGAATCCTCTCAGGGAAAATCAGGCGTTTATTCTGCATCCTGGCTGAGTGCATTAAGTTCTGAGTTGCAGAAAATGGAGATAATTTTCTTTTCTGAGTAAGAGCAGGAGCTGAAGAACAAACTCAGCATCCAAGACTCCGAGTTGTGCAGCCTGGGAGGGACCACTGGAAGTCATCAAGATTTGCCTTCTGCTCAGGACAGGCCATGGAAGTTGCACCTAACTTATAGGCTAGACCCATTATTCAGAAGAGAGATTAATATTCATGCATGGTATCCAGGCTCCTCTTCTTTTTTCTTTTCTTTTTCTTTTTTTATGTCATCTTAAATTACTCAAAAAATTCCATCTTTCTGGTGACTTAAACATCACTGTCTTTTTCAGGTAGTTAATTTCCATGGTATCTAACATGTGCCTTTTTGAACACATGCCCAGAGTGTTTTAGGTTAACCAAAGGTACTTCTGAAAAATCTGAAGAAACATTGAATTTACATACATAACACCTAAAGCATTTAATATTCCTCCATGATGAAGAAAACCTCTGAAGAATGGCTTCACAGTCAATATATTGAATTGGTTTGGGGTAGTTTTATAGAGTTAGTTGAAAGGAGTAAATATTTTCTTATGACAAAATTTAGTCACTTTAGTTATTGTGCTCTAACTAATATATAGCTAATGTTATATGTATACATAATGTGTATAAATCATGATTTTTATTCCTATAATGCCTCAAAATGTGCAAAAGAAAGATTTCGTCTCTGTCAGTGATCTCACAGTCTACAGAAGACATTTCCAAATCTGTGTGTGGCCAATACTACAGTCAAAAAACACAAAGAGAGCATGATCAGAAAATTCAGAAGAGCTGGGCCACATTCATAGATCATGAGAAATGACTTTTTGTCTTTCTGCTCCTTTTTCTGTGCCTTTGTTTTTGTATTGGAGAGCTGTTCACAACCTGTGCACTGCCTGTCATCGCTGCTCCTCTGGTCTTGATTGAAGACTCCAGGTGCAACTGCAAGAGAATTAATAACAGAGAAACAACAGAAGAAAAGGGGCAGAAGAAGCAGTGGGAAGGTGGGACAAAACCAGAAACTGATCTTATACTGTTCAAAATGGCCAAGTTTCAAAGTACAAGAGAAGAGAGGGGAAAAAATAAAAAAGGAAAAAAAAATGCAGCACGAATGCTACTTGGAAGGAAATGCAATAATCTTGTTTAATCCTGAATCATTGTTGCAATCAATTCAATTTTGTAGGTAAGCTCCCATGACACATCTATTCCAAGAACTAACAAGAGACAGAGCTGAAATATCAACAACCCCAACAGGAGACCAAATTTTCTCTTATGATGAAAATCTCTGCTTGGAGAGGTTTCAGATCTGCGTGATCAGTGTGAAATTGAAATTACTCCAAGTGATTTTGATGAGCCACTGTCTCCACAGATGAACTGTTTGATGTTAATGCAAGAAAGGAAACAGAGTGATATGAGAGCAAATGAAAGCTTTGGGGGGGAGGGAGTAAGATTTTGGTTTTTTTAAATAATCACTATAAATACATGTGATAGAATTAAAAAAAAAACCAAACAGAAAAAGAGAAGACTAGAAGGATGAGTAGGGTTGGGCAGATATACAGGATTTATTCTTTGCACAACAAAAGAAGAAATGAACAACAGCAGAAGATAATGTTCAACAGCACATCAAAAGCTGAACTGTGAGCGTATCAACTGAATCCTTCATTTTGAATTAACCGAGTATTATATTAAAATGAAAGGGATCTCATGCACTTTCTGTAACTTATAATAATAAAGTTCCTGCCTTTAGTGGGGATGAGATCTTTTAATCTTATGAGGCATTCATGCTGACAAACAAGCCAACCCATTTACATCAGCCAACTCATTCATCTCCTTATTAATTTGCGTCACCAGCAGCTCTGACTGAAATTGAGCCATTCTGGGATCAGGAGCTGGTGTTGGGCAAGGTGACGCATGGTCCTACTTTTCTCCTGCTGGGGATAATAATATTTATTGAGCTGCGCTTAACTCTTCCCTCTCTCCAGTGGCTTTTCACTGGGGTTCTCGACAATTTAGTGCAAAACTTGGCGTATTTGGTGCATAGGGAAATGTCTCACCCTCTGACTGCAGATTCAAGTGTGTGCGAGGGTTTTCTTCTTTAAGATCAGACTTGAGCTTTCCTAAGACTGAAGTTTTTCAGTTTCCAGAGCTATTATTTACCAGCCTAGTACACAGAGCTGTTTCTAGTCTTTACAGTGTAAAGTCAGAGAGTGTTGGGAATGAGCAATAAATCTGGTGGGTTTAATGGTTTTCATCTCAATTTGACAATATTCCACATATTTTTTAGGGTAGTATTGCCATCTGGTTTGTAAAAGTACAACAGACCTTTAAATACCACTAATCAAACCATGGGGACATTTAGTGGAAGTGGTTTTAAACATTTCTGAGGGGCCAGGCACAGTTTTTCTGCCTAGCAAGCAAAGCTGCAGCCAAATTGGAAATTTGAGGAGTTCAAAAACTTGGTCCTTGCTTAATCCTTGCTCTGGAAGGTAGGAAGCTGTGCCAGCTACCACTTGGCCTGGCTTAGCTCTTACACGCTCACTCAGGTTGGAAGAGCTCCACCAGCTGATGCATTGGCAAGATGGAATCAACGCTTCACGTAGTCGATGTTTTTAAAGTGATTTTTATATGGTCCAGCCTCTGTAAAAGAAAACATAAAAACAACCTTCTACTGCTGACATAGACACCAGCAGTGTCTGAATCCATTAAAGCAGGAATTTCACAGCTGTTTGTTGTGGAAAATGGATGGCCAGGAAAACCTGAGTGTTCTTGCTTGCAAGAAGATCCCTGGTTCTGATTCATAAGGTTGTGGTTCTTGAATGACACGTGCTAAAGCAGTTTGCCTTCAGCATTGCTGGCATTTTGCATGACATATTATACATTTATAAATTGATGATGTTTTCTTCTACTTTGAAGACAATTTGAAGTTTGGTTTGCTTTGATTTACTCTGGATTTGTTTTTTTTTTCCTGCTGTGTTTTTTTATCTTCTTTGGGCCAGAAAGAAATACAAATTGGAAGTTCTACCTCCCAGACAAGCAGGGCAGCAGAGTTTGTGCCATGCACTTTATGCTGTGGTTGGTCTGGGTGACCTAAACTTCAGGGTGAATGGAATTTAGGTCTGTGCCTGTATCTTTGTAGTTACAGCACACAGTGATGTTGTGTATTATGTTGTTTTCTATTTGCAATGGCAAAGGACCTGAATTGTCGATAGGTTTGGGTGCCTGAAGATGGAAATAGAGATCTAGAAAGATGACCAAAAGCAGGTAGGTGTCCGTGTTTGTCAGGTACTTCAATATTGCTCCTTCTTTCATACAGCAAGATGGAGATACTTCTGAAAAATCTCTTCAGCTGTGCCCCATCAGACAGGCACCTGCAAAAATCCGGTCAAAATGCCTTTGATTCCATAAAGAATCACAGGAATCTTATGGTACTGTACAATGGGAAGCATGAATTGATGGAGAGCTCTGTGAAGCAGGATATGACAGGACTGATTTTCAGATGTCCTCAGCACACTCAGCTTTCCTCCTCTTGGAAGAAGCCATGATTGCTCTTTGATTTATATTCCCCTTATCAACTTGTTGAAGGAATTCATGCCATTATGTACTAATACTTTCCCCTAGTAATGTCTGGGGGATGGATAATGCTTTCCCACCGTGCACGTTTCCTGGTTTTCTCTGGTGCCAGGGTTTCTTCAAAGTAGATTTCATATATGAAAGAAATTCAGTAGAGCATAAACCAAAGGGAATATGTGTCCCTTGAAAAGACTGAACATTTATAATCTAGATCTTCTGTGTCCTGTGGCTGAATGATCTAATTATAGTTCTCATTGTTTTTTAAGTTTATTTTTTTTTAGAAATAAGTAGTCTTAATTTTAAAGAAAAAAAATTTCTTCTTTAAAAATTAGTTATGTTTAATGGTTTCTTTTATTCTAATGAGTACCATAATGTTTAATAAATTGTCTATGTACAGAACTCATTGATATAAGGTTTCAGTTTAAACTGAAAGAGGGTAGATGGGGAGGAAGTCTTTACTGTGAGGGTGGTGAGGCCCTGGCACAGGTTGCCCAGAGAAGCTGTGGCTGCCCCATCCCTGGAAATTTTCAAGACCAGGTTGGACAAGGCTCAGAGCAACCTTGGGATAGTGGAAGGTGTCCCTGCCCATGGCAGAGGTTGGAATGAGATGAGCTTTAAGGTCCCTTCCAACTCAAACCATTCTGTGATTCCATGATTATTCTGTGATGCAGAGCTGTGGGCTGAAGCATCCAAATGTTAAGACTGGAAGCCATCCTGTGCATGTATAGGAAGTTTAATGTGCTTTTCTCTCTTTTACTGCATATGCCAAAAGAACCAGCAGCCAACTGATCTTCCTGAAGTATTTTGGTGTAAAGCAAGGAGCATTTGAATGTGTAAGTCTCTCTTCAAAAATTGTCTTTGAATCAAGACTTACCTGCTCAACATGCAGTGACTTTCAGGGACACTTTATCTCCAGGATAATACTCATAAATACTGGTGGATTTTAGAATAAAGCTGAACTGTACATGGTGAATGAATCCTTGGTTTCTACTTAGGGATTCCTGCAGTCTAGTGGAACCAAGATGTTACTGAAAGAAATTACTGGATCAGAACACACTGAATCAGTGACTGTTTTTTCACCCTGGGTGAATCAAATAACCCTTCTGTAGGCTGCAGTATCACAGCACTTGGGAAAAAAAAGATGCATCACACTTCTCCTTCTGTTAGATGTACTCACAGGGCCACCTAGTTTAACTTGTGAGTGGCAGGGACAGCCTGGGACAATTTGGCTGTGTGCGCCTTATCAGCCTCTGTGGGACAATTATCTTCATCGGAAGAGAATCCTGTTGCTAAAAGCCCAATCCAAATCACTTTGAAAAAACTGGAAAAGCTGCCATAGGTTTTTGGATCAAACCCCCTAGTACAAGCTGGATGTAAGAAAAGCTGCTAAATTCAGATGGAATTCTTTTCATCCGGATGAAAGATAAGCTCTTCCTCAAGCTGTGGACTCCCAAGGGGAGAAAAATGAATAGAAGAGTTGTTCAAACACAACGGGCTCGGTCGTGCCTGACCCTGTGTGGGTGCTGGGGGAGTGGGAGATGGGTGCAAACAGGCTTTCCAAGCTCCCCCACGAGAGCCTACTCCAGGCTAGACACAGTTGTGGTCCTTCAGATCAGGGAGCCCAAGAATTGGCACGGAACAAAATGCCTGGAGCAGGGAAGGGATGTCAGGATGCAGAGTCATTTACCCCCATCGGCAGATTAGGAATCCTTTAAAGCAGGGCAGCTGCTGCCACGCACTGGGTGGGATGCTGGCATCAATAAATCAGCTCAAATTAGCACGTGCTTGGAGTTGCACATAAACGGATTTGCCTAAGAAGATTGGTTTCTGTGCTCCCAGGAAGCCTGGCTGGGATGGTGCAGGTTGCAACTGTGCTTTCTGCACAGGGCTAGCCCTGGAGAGACATCAAGCAGCTGGATGGGAAGGCAAACAACTGATAAAAGCTCCACAACACATTTTAAAAAATATAGTCTTGGATGGTCTGCCACTGTGTGTGTACTGCTGCTCAGTGAGGATGTACTGCCTTCTCAGTGTGCAACAAGGAGGCCCAATTAAACGGTCTCAGAGTACTAGGAGGACAATGTACAGTTCATAGGTACTTGAGAGGACAAGGGGGAAGGGCTTGAAGCTGAAGAAGGGTAGATTTAGATTGGATATTAGAAAGAAATTCTTCTCTATGAGGGTGGGGAGGCCCTGGCACAGGTTGCCCAGAGAAGCTGTGGCTGCCCCTGGATCCCTGGAAGTGTCCAAGGCCAGGTTGGATGGGGCTTGGAGCCACCTGGGATAATGGAAGGTGTCCCTGCCTGTGGCAAAGGTTGGAATGAGATGAGCTTTAAGGTACCTTCCAACCCAGACTATTCTGTGACTCTGTATATTCACCACAGCAGCAAATCCCAGCTTGTCAGACTGGGAAAAGTACTTCCTGCTTCTGCACCTCTGTCTCGGTGTATGGAAATGAGCTGTGGATGTTTGATTGATCTGAAGGATCAGAATGAGGCTCTCAAACTTGGAATTGTGTTTGTAGCAAGGGGTGAGTCAGCACCATCAATATCCTGTTATGGTTATAGGGTGAATGAGGCCAGAGGGGTGGTCAGTGAACCTCACTGAGGGTGTTGATGCAAATTAAAGCAAAGCTTTTGGTGCCACTGGCAGTTCATGGGCTCTTCAGCGAAGATAGTTTTTCTCTGTCCAGTTGCTGTATTTTTCCTTCAGACTTTTGACCTTTATAATCAACAAGAAAAGGCCATCAATTCTGCCTTTTACGGAAAGAACATTTCCCTTTGTCACTGAGAGGGAGAAGTCAATGGGCCATTTTTTCTTGAGCTGGCACAGCTCCACTAACCAATATTTTTTCAGTGAATTCGGGATCTGTGATGATTGATTCACCCATTTAATGACAAAGCAGGCAAGTACTGTGTAGACAATGGCAGTAAAAGCTTCAGTGTACTTCAGGAATGATCTGGAAGGACCATGATGAGAAAGTCATCATTTCTTTCTCCTGCTGAACCTGCTGCTCAGTGTCGGCTGATTATGCAGCTCCTACGTGGAGATGTGCAAAAAACCAAAACTGCTTCAGTTTGGTTTCAGTTGACCCCCTCCAAAAATCTGCTTGTGTGCAGCTTCTTTTAAACTGATTCATGCTGATTGTGGGTGTAGTGGAAAGGAATATCATTTCCCCATGCAAAATTGAAGAAGTTTGCTCTGAGTGTGTCAAACTAAAATGTTTTGGCCTTTCTGACGTGTACAGTTTTTTTTCTTATTGAAATTGTTTGAGAAATGTGATGTATCTTTTCCCACTTTTGGAGTCAAACAAAGTCAGAATTTTTTTAAGACCATGCCATTGAACCCGAAACTTACTTAAGATAAACCATTTAAAATCATTAGAAAAATTTCAGTGAGCTTAAATGAGCTTAAACCAGTTTCCTAAGATCAATCTTGTTACCAGTGGACCCACTCCTTTCTCTGCCTAAGGTATAATGTTCTGAAGTATTTGCAAATTCTATCGGGGCCTCTTTCTTTTTTCCCTCGAACCAGGGCTTAGTCAGAAGCCTCAGCCATTTGCCTTCAGCCCTAACTTGCAAATTCAAGGAATAAAGCTTAAATACCGCAAAATTCGTTCTGACTCCAGCACAGCCACGTTTTCTCTCTGAAATGTTGGATCTTTATACAAGCAGAAGAATCAGTGACATTTTGCTGTGTCACTAAATCCATGCAAGCAGAAGTAACTTTTGCCAAAGTGAAGAATATGAAGTTGTTACACACAGTTAAGCTTTAAGGGTTATGCCAGAACAATTCTTTGAGTCTTTCTAAATCCAGCTGAAGATGGCATCAAATTTATCTTCCCAGGCCTTATGCAGGAGGAGAAGACTAAAATATCAAATCTGTCTCTGAACTAAGTCTCTACATAGCGACCAGTATTCTGTCTACCTATACAAGGGATTTTATACACCTATTTATATGTATATGTATATCTGTATATTTTCATTAAAGTTGGAATTTTGTGAATTATTTAACCATGTATAGATTGATCATATATCACAGACTATTGAACAAATGACTCAGCATATATATTTAATTTCCTACATGAGAATTAATAACTATACACACAGATTGGATATTTTAAAAGAAACTATTGTGGCTTCAGCACTCACATCTCCTGGAAGAATTTAGGCTACAGTAATATAATTTGGTAACAGGAAGATTGTATTTGCTGCTGCTTATTATCTGTTGTCCCAGATAAATACTACTTTAAAGATGGTTTATTTGTCATTCCCCTTTAGAATATTCTGGCAGAAGAGCATTGAAGTTATTTGAGGAACTCTCTTTATGTGCTGTATGCCCAATATTTTTGCAAAAAATAGCAAAATTTGGATTGACTGTATTTCAGAATTTCCTCTTATAGCTCTTGTTTTCCCAGTTATTGCACTGTTTGTGTGATTTTTGCTGTATCTTTAGAAAAAAACCCTTATATGTTTACTTCTACTTAGCTCTCGACATGCTTTCATTATGTTCACAGTGAATATAATTTTTCTGTGTGGGAATGGCGTAAAGTAGAGGTAGGACAAGTGAAGTGAAGCCGTGGAAGATGAACACAGCCCACTGGGTGTTTCTCTCGTGACACCAGTTTGTTCTCCCTCCCCTTCCTGCCCCCTCTCTCACCTTCCCCTCCTCTCTGTCCCTTTGAGCCCAGTCCTGTGGGCAGTTCCCTGCGCTCAGGGTCCCTTGGAAGTGCGATTGCAGATGTACATTCCCCACCTGCAAACCCTTAGGGAATCGTGGTTTTTATGGGTGGTGCAAAGGACGTGGCTGTTCTTCAGCACTGCACGACGCTTAGAGGGCTGTGAGCGATGTCAGATGCTGAAATGATCCAGCAGCACTGCTGCTGAGGGTACAGAGAGATGGTATTTAAACCCTTAAAAACAATCACTTGGATGCGTGTTCTGAGATCAGTGCAGAGCGAATTCTGAAATACAGCATGTGAGAGAGAGAGATTCCTCCTCCTGCTGTCCCTTTTCCATGGAAGTAAGGCTGTAACAGCATCCCCCCACACTGCTCTGATCCGTGTAGAGGGTCTGGACTATCCGTGTCAGCTGCAGCTTGTGCTGTGACTTGTCCTTTGGAGGAACCTGCCTCTCCCACTGCCTGCATGGGGAGATACCATGGGGAGATACCATGGAGAGATACCATGGGGAGATAACAGACCGTGTTTGCCCCATCTCTGCAAGTGCTCAAAGCCAGCTGGGATGGAGGCATGAGCAGCTTGGTCTGGTGTGTGGCATCACTGTGCACGGCAGGGGAATGGAACCACATGATCTTTAAGGTCCCTTACAACCCAAACCATTCTATGATTCTATTATATTTGTTTTAGCAAATCCACAAGATTTTATTAGGCACATGATTAAGTGGGGGTTTTTTTGTTGGTAAGTTAATTTAATTTGGTTTGGGTTAATGAGTATTACAGATGGGCTAAAACTAAAGTAATTTTGAGCCCAGACTGAAATTGAGTCATTTTAAATAAGTTTATAAAACACTGTAAAAATCACCAATTGGCATAAAAATTAAAATAAATTAATATTAATAATTAACAGTTAATTTTAAGAGGATGTTTAACATATGGAAAGTGGGAAAACAAAATTAATTTTGGTTACATGACCACAAAACAAATCAATCCTATTCAGTCCCCAAGTGGTTTAGTCACACCACTAGAAAATAGTTTTTTTACCTAGTCCAGATTCGGTGTCTTTATTCATGGAGTTTCCTTCTCATTTATAACTGATTACTGCAGTTCTCAGAACTCCCATTTCACTCCATCTCTACACAGAAATAACTTCTAATATCATGTAGCTATTTCTGGAACAGATACACTTTGACTTAGCAAATGTGTTCGTGTATCTTACAGCCATGTAATTTGGTAGGATGTGTTAGGTTTGCATGTGAGACTTGGAAAGTCTCGTTCTGTTCAGACAGTCAAGGATTCTGGCTGAGGTGGCAAAAATGCTGGGTTTTGACCTATTTGTATTGAAGTATTCAGGAGCTTTCCAAGTGGTTCTCAACGGTGCAAAAACTCACTGGCAAGGTCTGCAAGACTGCGTAGACAATGGCAGTAAAAGCTTCAGTGTACTTCAGGAATGATCTGGAAGGACCATGATGAGAAAGTCATCATTTCTTTCTCCATTTTAATTTCTTTCCCCTGCTGAACCTGCTGAAATAACCCTTCGTTATTTCTTACTGGGGGGTGGAGATCTCCCTCATCAGGTGGTTTCAAATGGCCACACAATCTGGTGCTTCCCATCGAGGAGCCGGAGGTTACGCCTGGTTGTACGTCCAGATCTCTCTGTTTCCTGTGGTTCAACTGGAACCCAAACCCAGCTCAGCCTCCTGATCAGTGATGGGGGTTGTGTGTGAGTGGTGCCTGTGCCCAAGTCATTCCAAAGTGTCATATTCACTCCATGGTTTGAAACAGACGTTTTCATCAAAATCACCCTTGGGATTGTTTTGTTAGATTTGACTCGTCAGTTCCCGATGCAGACTTTCAAATAAATAAAACATAGCCTGGTATTACTTAATATCATTTCATACAATTGGTGAAAACTAATTTGATGATCTTGTAGAGGGATTTCTTATTTCCCCAAAGAGCCAACAGATGACATCTATCTAATTTGCCAGTTAAAACTCGTACATGCAGGTTCTGCGAGAAGATTGATTGGAACTCGCTTGGCTCTTGAATGAGATTCACATCAGTAAATATACGGACTGCGTTAGCACTGCCTAAACTTTCAAACCACAAAATACATTTTGCCTCATTTTATTTGTCGAAGAATGACACAATAATTTTGTGAATAATCAACTCTTCAATTTAGCTGCATTTACATCCTGTTATAATAATTAAAATTGCACCCTTCTATTTCGATTACTTGAATGGAATAATAATTTCTCAGCCCAAGATATAAGTAGATCTTTCTTTTTTAATCCCAACCTTCAGAAAATAAGATTAATTTATAATCATATGTGGGTTCTATACTTCTGTTCAATCTTCACCTGCTTTAGCCCGCAATGTTAAAATATGGATACTTCAATACACATGACTAAAATTCAAGGACTGTATTATTTAAATTGCTCTTTATGGAAGACACCTTTCCATTAGCCTATTCATTGGAAAGCAGGAATTTTCATCAGTCTGCAACTGAAGTTTCATTTCCTTCAGCATCTTGTGCTTGTGGCTGGCTGGCAGATAATGCAGAATATTGTGCAGTAGGCAGTTATTTTATGCATGGCATCAAGGAAAGCTCCTTAGGAAATGTGCAGGATTTATAAATATATTCCCTAATACTTATCTATTCACTATTTAAAACTCTTAAGTGTAAAGACTTAAATATTTGCTCTCTCTTCCTAAATGCACTTTGATCTGCTTATGACTCTCGATACCTAATTGCTGCGCTGGTCCTACAGCCGATATTCCGGCAGCAAGTGGGGTCTGTGGAACATCTGCTCAGCTGCAGACTTCAAGGGAGACTCACCCCTGTGTCCCCAGCCTGAAGGAGAAGGGTTTTCTTGGTAATCCTTTTGCTTCATCCATGTTTCTGTGCAGCATCGAAGCAGGCCAAAATACAGAAATGACACACATATGTCTTGTCTTCTCCACTTTGGGTAATTTCCTTCCTTTTTTTCTCTACCCATGAGTGCTCTTGTTCTCTGCCAAACAGCAGAACTGATACTTCACCTCTCCAAGTGCAAACCAAGAAGAGGATCTCTGCCAAGCCCAATCCATTATAAAACTTCAGCAGATCTGACACATATGGGTTGATGAATCTTCTGATGTCTCCTACTCTCACTTCTCACAACAGCAACAGGAGGAGATGATTGTCTCAACCTCCCCAGTTTCAGCTCACACATCTATGAGCCTGCTCTAAAATACTGTGGTGGTTAAACTGATATTATACAGAGATTTATTTGGGAATTTTAAGTATATGAAGTAGCTAAAAGGACACCTAGAAGGTCTCAGCAGAGCAAATAACCTGAATAAATCCCTACTCTGTGCTTTGGACACAGCTGTGGCCACCACACCAAACCCTAAATAGGATTAGTATTTTGTTATTTGTAACAGAGCTGTGAACAGATTTTATTTAAGGACAAAATACCATTGCAGATGGCAGGAATGCCCAGCACCTGGTGACAGTGGCAGGCATACTGCTGGACTATAAAAGAATAGACCTACCTTGAGAAAAATGCTTCTTTCTGCATCAGTAATCTCAGTGCCTCTCTAGGTACAATTCAGAGCTAAGTAATAAAAAAGCTGCAGGGTACATTAATATTCTATGATGCCACAGAGTTCTTTTTCACATTCATATGTATTATATTTCTGCATATATGTTTGCACAATTAAATAACTTATAATGGCACATTAGAGCAGAAAGAAAATTAAATATCTTGTTTTCCTTAGCTTCACTGTATGAAAAACTGCATGAAAAAAAAATCTCATAATAGCTGAGATATTAAATATTCTTATGAAGTTCTCTACACCTGGTCACCTGTTTTATGAAAGACGTGAAATCTAGTGTGTACAGTACCCAAACATCTGCAGCACATTAAAAGCAACACCCACAGCAGTGCATAATCAATTAGTACTTTCTGAAAAAGGTTCTTGTCTAGCAGTTTGTGCTGGAAGCACAATCTCGTGTTTGGAACAGTAGGACTGTGTCAGTTTTTGACCTTAGTGCAGATTTCAAGTACAATGACAGGCTCCTCTTTCTGTATCTCAGTCCTCCCTATAAAATGGGAGTAATAAAGTTAGTCTGTCTCCAAAGGGTTTTCTAAAATGCAATCATAGAACACATCTATGATGTCGAGATGGTACAGACACCTTCTCTTGATTCACCTGCTTCATTACAATTTTTAATCAGTGGAAACTGCACTCAATTTCCATGTAATTTTTGAAATTTTTTGTCCTTTTAGAGATGTTTTGAACCCCAAGCCTTTTCAGTATCACCACATATTTCTATAGGATTTGGAGAAAATAAATAGGCTTATCCTGGATTTCACTCTAACTTAGCACAGTAAAAGAAAAAATAATATTTTTATATGATCATGCTCAGTCTGAAAAAAACCAACCAAACAAAAAAGAGGATCCTACATCAAACATTTCTTTCTGTCCTAATTAATGTATAAAATTCCATGCTGAATTTCTTTTCAAGACTGAACAAGGCTGAAGATTTTTCTTCTAGGACTGTTCTTACTTTCCAACCTGACATACCCCGTTTATGGCTTGTGTATTTTGTTATGGTGTGCTATAATTGCCAGTAAAAGCACGGCAACTGGTGCTGAATTTCGTGCAAACCCAGAGACACCCATCTCACCTAAATAAGCAAGATGGGCACAGTGTGAATAGAAAAGGGCTGGTCATGATAAAGACCAAAGGCTGAAGGTGCAAAAATGGAATTTTTGGCAGAGGAATAACTTCAAGAAAAAGGGAAAACATGAACTGAGCAGGATTCCCTGGGGACTCTTAAGACAGACAAGGGGTGGCCTCAATGAAAAAGGACTGAGAACATGGGAGAAAGAAAATTCAGCCAACACTGCATTTACATTGCATTAACATTCCTTTACCACTCTGTAAAGGAATCAAATATTTACCTCCTTTTATGCTAATTTTCCTACCAGGTGCAAGCTCTTTTTCCTCTTCCTCTTGATGTTTTTGTTCACCTGTGACCGTGCAGGGAGAAAAGGTGCCATGGAGGCTCTGCTGCCAGAGAAAGGCACATGTTCCATACAGTTTGGGGTTAAACAACCCAAAGACAGGATTTTACGCTGTGTTTCTCTCCTCCTACTTCAACCATATCTATTTGACTTGGTCCTGCTTCTCAGGCTCCCTTCAGATTTTATTAATCTGCTGGCATTATTACTAAAAATGGCAAGCACTTTGAGACAATATCGACGGTCTCATCAGCGGTTTCTGCTTTAGTTTCTGAATTCCACCAGGTTGTTTGCACAGACCCCGCCTGCCTTAGCTAAGTGCAGCACGTGAAGAGAAGTGTTAAAGTAGGTGGAATTGCCCTTTATATCCCAGTGAAGCTGGCAGATCTGCTGGAAGTTGACATGATGGTAACCAAGGAGTAGTGTTGAATAATCCCCAGGAAGTTAATGGAAAGTTCTAGAAAGAAAAATAAGAATTTAAGTAGGAAAAAGTCACATTTTCTTCCTCGTTATTACTGCATTTTCAGTCAGGCACCATCATAATTTTTTAAAAAACCCATTAGTGTGCCTGCTAGGATATGGGCTCCCAAGAACATGATTATTTGGTCATTGTTGTTGCTATAAATATCAAAATCAGAAGTTGGTGATAGCTAATCTCTTGCTGTTTCTGAGGGTTTGTTTTATGATTTGGACTCAGTGGGGCTAATTTGACGTGGTTTGCTGCCTGCCAAAGGACTGCAGTCACATGGCACTGAGACCCAGCTACCTGCAAAGTTTTTCCTAGCTGGAAAAAGTCAGCACAGCACTGGAGCTTGCTTTGCACAGGGGCTGCTGGGTTTGTGACTGCGACCCTTGGCTGCAGGCCTTTCTCAGACGGAGTCTGTTAAAGTCCCTGAATTACTTGGTGTAATACCAGCTGGGTTTATTTCAGCTGTGATGTCAGGCAAGACAAAGTTCCTAAAGCCCCTAAAATTCCACCTAGAGAATCCAAGCTTTAGGCAAAAACTCATACCCCAAAGCCTCTTTTTACCTTGAAAGCTCAGCTGGTACAAAATCCCATCCTAATTTAGAGCCATCTAAACCTAACTGGGGAACAGACTACTAGGAAGCTGCTGTAGTTAAATGCCTGGTGAATTAAACTTCTTCTGTCTGCATTAGACTCAATGATATTGTTTCCTGACTCTCCTTGTTGTAAATCTGTCTGTTCTGTTGTTTATAACTTTACAAGATCCTGTCTGGTTTTGAGCTGAAACTTTATAGTCTCGCTGACTTCTCTGAGCTGAATATTTTTGTGATGGGTTTTGGAGAAGGAAGGGCAGCCACAGAGTGTCTACCTTTTCCCCCTACATTAAATACAAATGCAGACATGCTAATTTAGGGAAATCTATCTTGTGAAAGCACCTTGATAGGATTATAGCTTGAGGTTTGGAGATCAAGGGATTAGGATGAGCATCCTGATAATGAGAAAGCAGGAGAGAAAAAGAAAAGATCTGGGACTGATTGATCCTAAAGTGCTGGTTCAGTCCCGAGACTGTCAGTTCTGTGATACTCAAGGAAAAACTCTGTATCTCATTTGCAAAAATACCAAACTAAAGATGGAAATAGATTTTCTTTGAAGAGACAAATGCAAATATACTTAAAATATTATACGAATGTGTTTTGAAAGGGAGATCCAAAACCAGCAGTCTTGATCACCCTCTACCTCTGTTCCCCTTCAACAAAATAAGGACAATGTTGTTTTTTACAAAATCTCAGAATGAGTGAGTTTGGAAGGGACCTCTGGAGATCATCTGGTCCAACCACCTGCTGAAGAAGGGCCACCTTAAAACATTTGTCCAGGACCATGTCCAGATGGAATTAATTTTCCACAGCGATATTTTGAAAATTAATTAATGTTTTTGAAGCCTTTGGTTACTATAGTAATAAGCACTGAAGAATTCAGGAGGAGATTGAGCACTCTCCTCTCTGTGGAAAGAAACAGAAGAGAATTAACATATATTATAATTATAATACATATAATATATATTATAATTATAATACATAATTATTATAATATATTTGTTATAATAATATATATATAATAA
>VZTA01007300.1:42438-53026 GCA_013398855.1 Mohoua ochrocephala | reverse complement strand
CGCCAAGCTGCGCCGCGAGCTTCCGCCCCGCCTCTTTGCGCCGGTGCCGCACCATGGGTGAGTGGAGGGGCCCCGGGCTTGCCGACATCCGTCGCCATCCGCCCGCTGCGCTGCCGCATCCGCCCCAGTCCCTCACCGGGTGGCAGCGGGGGCTGCCGCTGGCCTGCGCCGTCCGCCATCGGGGGCGGCTGCGGTAGTGCCGAGCCGCTGGCGGGGGGAGGGTGAGCGGGCCCAACATGGCGACCGGTGGATGATGGGGGCGGGCGGCCTCTTCTCGCTGTGCCTCGATTTCCTGCAGATCCCGAGCGCTGGCCTCGCTCCCGGTGTCTGCTGCAGATGAGCAGATGCGGGTGAGGTGGAACAGCGTTCAGTGGACCCAGCAGGAGGGGTGCGGGCTGGCGTTGTGGAACACTTAACAAGTTGGCAGCTCGTGCCCTTGCAGGAGGTGGCGCGTTCTGCAGGGATGGTCCCCGTTGGGGACCCAGCAGGCTGAGTTGATTTGGGGTGTCTCTCGTAGGGGCTCAGCGGACAGGGGGGATGGGGGTCCCTTCCTATAGCGGACCCACCACATCCTGCCGGTAGCGTAGGATGGCTGCTGTAGCGTGCCTGTCACATCGGCATCGGGCGCTTCCCAGAGAGTGCCCAGCACGCGAGGTACGTTGGGAGGCAGTTCCCCAAAGAGGACACGGAAGAGGGGCTCTGTCTACTTTGTACAGCTCCGCTGGAAGGGATGCGTTCGGGGCAGCTCTGAGTATCAATGATGAAGCTTCTCTAACTGCTGCATAAGGCTGAGTGCGCTGTGCGGATACCAACCTTGGAGAGCTGAGGACTCAGAACCGTGCCCTGCTGCTGCAGCCAGGTGGGTTCGTGCCACCCTCTGACCACACCGCTCTCCATTCAGGTATCTCCAGGGACAACTGGCATAAGCGTCGCAAGACTGGGGGCAAGAGGAAGCCCTACCATAAGAAGAGGAAGTATGAGTTGGGGCGGCCTCCCGCCAACACTAAGGTGAGCGAGTGTGGGAGGGTGGTCGGAATCGTGTTTTGAAACTCGAGTTGCTGCTCTTGTGCTGTTAGAGGTTTAAATACACGTGAATATCTGACTTCTCCAAAAGGTGGTGTTTGCCCCTCTGCCAATGGAAAGCAGTGATAGGTTTTTGCAATAAGAGGCAATTGGAGTGATGAAGCTTTCACCTTAGGTAGATGCAACAGACCGTTCTGGTCATTTGCCGTATCTGCCGATGCTGGGGTTTGTCATAGTTACACTGACCACATTGCCTTCGAGATCGGGACTCTGCTGGGCTCCTGTGAGGGCCACGCAGCATTCCAGCACCAACGGTAGCCTGGTGTTTGTTTCTGAGTGCAGATTGGCCCACGCCGGATTCACACCGTGAGGGTTCGTGGGGGCAATAAGAAGTACCGAGCCCTTCGGTTGGATGTCGGCAACTTCTCCTGGGGGTCAGAATGTAAGTACACGGTGAGCCTGTTGCGTGGAAGGGAAACCTGTGCTGGTGCACGGTACTGCTGCAGAGTAGAGGGATGCAAGCGTGGATTTGTGGGCTTGGATTGAACATCCTGGAGCTTGCAGCTGAAGCAGCATGCATGGTGATGATGATAACTTTGACCTTATGTGGCCTTAGGGGATTTGGATTTCCACTAAGTTCACAGTGATGGGAGTGTCATAGTTACACTGAGTGACATGCTTACCTTACCTTTTTATGGGGGAGCGGGGGACTAAAGAGGGGCTGGAATCCTAAATATGACTAGTTCTTCATAAATGCAAGGTTTGTTCATCAGTGAATATGGTTACTAAGAGTTAAGTGATGTTGTGCAACAGAGAAAGGTGCTGAGGATGCTTGTGAGAAGGCCTGACCCGAGGACAGTGTTACAGTAGCATGCGCAGTTTATTTCATATTCCTGCTTTGCTAAGCAAAAGTGGGAAGCCCAGAAGCAAGAGGGGAATCTGTCATATTTTCCCTGAGCAAGGTGGGTTTTCTTGGATTTGCAAACTGACAACAGTATCACTTGAGCCTGGGCCCAGTCAGCGTTCCTGAGTAGGATGGTTAAACAGCAGCAGTAAGGAAGGGGCGGGTTAGTGACCTGCATGGTGTGAGGGGACAGGACGTGCTTTCAGTTATCTCAGAGCATTGTCTGTGCAGTGAAATGTGCCATTGCAGTCTGTATTGCACACGTGAAGAGGCTGAGCGTGCCTTGCAGCAAGGACGAGGTACCTAAGTGAAGGGAGAAGACCCATCCTGTGCGTGACCTTTGCATATGTGGAGGGCTGTTTTCAGGGCAGGTGACTGCTAAGCAGTCAAATCTGGTAGCTGAGACTGCGTGCTTCACGTGGGTCTTGTAAGGGTGAAAACACCAGCTTCCCCTCTCAGCTTACTCATAAACCCCTCATCCTGGAGAAATTATTTCTGGAATGTGTTGCAGAGCAGTCCTGCTCAGTACGGCTTAATTCAGTAATTCTAGGAAGTGCAGACAGCATTGAGCCCTGTGTGCAGTGTTGGTTGGCATCTGCTGATCTTGCAGTCTGGAAATTTCTTTTCTAGCATTGCTTAGATATTTTTGAGATGGGTTCCAGCAAGGCCACTGATCCTGGTTTTCACATAGGAGGGATTTAATTTCCAGGTGTAGATTTCTGTCCTAACAACAGAACGTTTGACTGATGAAAGATGGACGCATCTTTTAGTTAAATTTAATTCAGTGCCGGGCGGGCTGGTGGATACTGGATGGGGTGTTGAGTGCAAAGTTATTTAAAGGGTACGTGTGAGATGCCGTAAACTGTATACTCAGCTGTCTGATCCCTGTAGGTCTGAACTCATGCTCTTCTTTTGAAAGGCTGCACTCGCAAGACCAGAATTATTGATGTTGTGTACAACGCTTCCAACAACGAGCTGGTGCGGACAAAGACCCTGGTGAAGAACTGCATCGTGCTCATTGACAGCACCCCGTACCGGCAGTGGTACGAGGCCCACTACGCCCTGCCCCTCGGACGCAAGAAGGGCGCCAAACTGGTACGCCTGGGGTTGTCCTTTTGGCTCCTGGCAGAGCAGAGTGTGCCCTGCCAGAGGCAGCTACCCGTCCTGAACAGACAGAGCCTGCCAGAATAGGGTCGAGTACCCAGCAGTGCTGGCATTGGTTGTCCGAGCTGTGTTCCCATAGGTTCCCAGGATAAGTCTGGCTCTCTTAATGGAGTGCTCAGTACCAGGAGCTCTCCCTGAGGCATTACACCCATTTGCACAAGGACCCGCCTGTCGAGATCTTTGTCTTCTAATGATGATACCTTTGTCCAGTTCTGCTACTGAAGGGAGAGCGATGACAATTTAGGATGCTGAGGAAGACTTTGCAGGTCGGGTTCTTGTGCTGGCGAGAAGCTCGGGGATTGCTAATTAAACTTCAGCGTGTTTTTAAGTGTCTTGAAACTGTACTGAGCCATTAGTCTAAGAATCAAACCCTGAACTGCTAGAAGGTATTTAAAACCCCACATTGTAGCATTGAGGTTAATCCTTGCATTAAAAGCAAAGCGTTTCTCATCTGAGTGCTGGGTAGTGCAAGAAGCAGGGGGAGAGCTTGTAACTCGTCTGCCTGGACTTGCACCACACCCAAGCTCTTTCCTTATTTCTCCAGAGGGAAAGGGTATTCACTGCTTTTTGTAGGAGAATTGATTCACCAGGGAAACCTTTGCAGTCTCATTGGCTTGAGAACAGCCTTCCCTAGGGCACGGTGCTCAGGTGTCACCAGTGACTCTGGTTAGCCATGTTACATTTCTTGGTCTCAAAAGTGAAATGTAGCACCTGGTTCTGTGAGATCAAAGTATTTGTACCTGGGCCAGGTATGACTTGAAAAACAGTACAGTGCTGAGAATACAAGGGTCTCCTTCATGGTCGTGGAAAACATCTGTGTTAGTGGAAGGTGGCCATTTGTTTAACAATTTTTTTGCTTTTGGTCTTGGGTTTAGACTCCCGAAGAGGAGGAAATACTGAACAAGAAGCGTTCAAAGAAGATCCAGAAAAAATATGACGAGCGAAAGAAGAATGCCAAGATAGCAAGTATTCTTGAGGAGCAGTTCCAGCAAGGAAAGCTACTTGGTGAGTCCCTGGCAGCATTAATGTAACTTGTTCTTTTGTCTTCTCCAGAGATACCCCACTTGTGGCAGGATGGGGAAATCCGCCTAGCCAGGCTCCTGCAGTTGGTTATTCCTGTTTGGACTTTGAGAAAGAAATGGGGCTCGAGACTTGCAAAATGAGCAAGTGTGTGTCAGAAAAATGTGCTGCAGGCATCTTGAGAGCTTTGATGTTTCAAGCTCTGGCAAATAGTTGAGTGTTCTGAAGTCTTCTGGTGATGAGACCTTTGTCCAGTTCTGCTACTGAACCCGAGCGATGACAGTTTGGAGATCTGAGGAGGACTTCATTAGGGACTGTGCGGCAGCGCAGCTTCCGGAGCACGGTGCCTCGGGAGGGGGTGCTGATGCAGGCACGTGAGCTGTGACTCGGTTACTGATGAGCTGCTCGTCCGTGCTGCTTCAGGGAGATTGTGTGCGGTGTTTGTTCTTAGGTGTGTGCACCGGGGTGGGGAATTGCCAAACTTTAACTGGATGACTTCTCCTTGCAGCCTGCATTGCCTCCAGACCTGGACAGTGTGGCCGAGCCGATGGCTACGTGTTGGAAGGCAAGGAATTAGAGTTCTACTTGAGGAAGATCAAGGCCAGAAAAGGCAAATGAAAAACTATTGTGCTGAGAGAACGAATAAAACCCGGAGTCTACTACCGTAACAGGTTGTGTGCTCATTTGTGTGTGCAGCAATGGAGGAGGCTTCTGTAGCTCCACCTGCCTTGTAAAATGTGAAGGAAGGTGGAACTGTAGGGATCTCTGAGCCCTTTAATGTCTTCAGGCAACATTTGGCCCTGCATGTGCTCAACTAAAACATCTCCCTGGGTTCTAAGTGACTTACAGGACCGTGTGTGTGTGAAAAAGATGTCAGATTTGGCAGAAGTGGAGAATGTCCAGTACTGGAAACCTGTGAGCAGGAGGAAGGGGCAAGTGTCCCCCCCCTTTAAGAGTTCTGGGTTCCTGGGAGCTCCTGAGGTCTGTCTGGGCACACTTCCCCCCCTCTTCCTGTGCTGTTAGGTCAGCATGTGCTGCAGTTGGGATGTTGGAGAGGTCAGTGGGGAAACGGACTAAGTCTGGCTGAAAACTTGGCTATTATACCTTCAGCCTCTGCAGCTGCTAACTTGTGCCTCTGCCTTCCACATTGCATGAGCTCCCATCCTCTGGTTCAGGCCAGCAGCCCCTTTTGGCATTTCCTGCCTGGCTGTACAATTCCCTGCAGGATCCAGCATCTTTTAACCAAACTAGGTGGCACTGCTCAGTGACCAGCTGGTCTTTCCCTGACCTCCTTGGTCTCATTCCAGTGCAAGATCAATTCCTTCTAGCAGAAGGGCCAGGCTCACATCATGGTCTGTCCCTTTCGAAAGCTGGATACAAACTCCAGCTTTCTGCCCTGTCAGTTGTGGTGGAATTGGAAAGCTGTGGTGAACAAAAGCTTCTCTGGATGTTTTGGGCTGGTGGTGATACCGTTGCTAGAGGCTCCTGTTCTTAAGGAAAATAAATCTCTGCAAATAGTTGCCCTTTGTGCTGGTATTGGGGGAAGCCAGGAGCCCATCTGAGCGCTGCTCCTGTGCCATGGGGCAGGCCAGGCTCGCAGGCCAGGCTCGCACACCTTGTGCCTGGCAGGTGAACACACCGCACACTTCATCCCATGTCGGTATTTTCACAAAAGCCTCATCTATCCACTGGATCACTGGTGCAGGTCAGGCTTTCTGCAGCCCCAGCATCACAATTATTAGCTCTGAACTGAAGGAGGTGGCCCACGATCATCTTGCCCGAAGCAGAGTTGTGGTGAGACCCAAGTCTCATGCTTTAAAAATCCAACTGTCTGCCCCCCAAATAGCTTGGTTTTGGGGGGAGGGGCTTAAGGTGTTTTCCTGTGATGCTGTACCTGCTTGGCAGGTGTAACAGCAGGAGGTGCCCCGGGGAGTTTGGGTTCACCCTGCATTGCTGGCAGGGAGCTGAGCGTGAGTCGATGCCAGAGCTGCCCATGGGAGAATGGTACCTGTTCCCGACGGCTGCGGCAGCAGGTTGTGACATGGGTGTGCACTGGCACTGCCTCACAGATTGAGTCTATGCTGGTGTGCACTGTGAGCAGAGCCGTGCCCAGCTGGGTGCCACTGCCGTTCAGGAATCCCTGGCCGTGGGACTGGGCTGGGTGGGATGTTTGCACAAGCACATTCCTTCTCCATAGTGATCCGGTGTAAACTTTCCCTGCTCTCCAGCAACGCCTGCTTTGCAGAGAGGTGGGGTGGAGGCGATAAGAGCACTTGGCAGGGATGTGTCACGGCTGCTTCCTCTGAGTATGTTTCTTCTCTTCCCTAGTCCTCCAGAGAGTGCAAACAGCATTCAGGGCATTTCTGGGGAACTTTGTACAGATGGAGAAACTCGGGCTTATTGAGCAAATGCCGGTATGGTGTCAGAGCAGGATTATTAACCTGTCCCCTGATGAGCAGCAGGATTATGGCTCATCAATGCACGCTGCTTACAAAGTCACTGCTCTGAGAAACACAGCTGCCAAGGGCAACCGCCCACGGGAACGAAAGTGGCACCTGGAGCTGTGCTGGAGGTGTGACATGGGAACAGGACAGTGGCAGCTGGCCAGAGGTGTGTGGTGCTTCACTCCCAAAGTGGCTCAGGCTGTGGGATGCACAGCCCCCTGGATGGCACAGGGAGTGGGCAAACCTGCTGTGCACTGAGCCAGGAAGTGATGGGCAGGGGCTGGGGCTAAGCACAGCTTTAGCCTGGCTACCCTGAGGAAGTGCAAAAGCCTGGGCTAAGGACCTTACCCAGTTCTGATAGGTGCAGGGTCTGAATTTAAAAAGAAGTGCTTTCATGGGATGATCAGCCAGCAGCACTTCCCAGGGGGAGTCACTTGTTTTGTGTCCTGCTCCTTGCTGTTGAGTGGCTCTCTCAGCTCCACGCAGTATTAACTTTGGGGTATTTTCACAGGACGTGATCCAACCCAGGAAATGACCTTGTGGTTACACTTAATAGGTCCAGCAGTGACCAGGAAGGCAGTGGGGGAGAAGCGGGGGTGGCTTGTTGAGGGAATTCGGGAGCTTTAAAGGAAGGGGGACTTGCAGGAAAGGGAACTTTTTAACTAATGTACTTAGAGAAAGCACGTGTCTGAGTGTGCTGGGGCTGTCACAGGCAAAGAACAGGGAACACCGGCTTTGGTCACACGTCCCTGCCACCTGTCACAGATGGAGATTTGGGCAAGGGCTGCAGGTACCAGAGCAAGGGCTGGACGAGACCCAGTGGGGTGATTTGGGTCACTCCCCTTTGCAGCCATGGCATCTGAGTTTAGGCTCCATGAGAAGGAGGGGAAAGGACAGGACGTTACATCGTTCCCAGCAGCCCTGGGAATGGGATCCCGGGGTACATGAGCAGAGGGGGCACCCAGGGAAGGGCTGCAGGTATTTCTGGAGCACAGGTGAAAAATGTAGCTGTTGTTTACCCCAGTCAAAATCTGCAGCCGTGGGCTGGGCTGCAGCCCCTGGAGACAGCTGCTAACCCTGCCTGTCCTGCCTTTGCCCCGTGGCAGCTTCTGGTCCCTCTGTGTCCCTGTGGGGATTTGGGGATGGCACGAGCCAGGGTACACTGAAATACCCTGGCTGTAGTACTTGGCAGAGGGCGATGGAGGGATATTAAAGGCTGGGATACTTTCCCAGGGCCCAGGAGGGAGCAGGGAAGGAAAAAGTCCAGCTGGAAATAAAACTGGGAAACATCCACGAGTGACAGGAGACATGAAGGGAAATCACCCCATCCTCGTCCCCAACCCAGGTGGGGCTGGGACTGAGCAGTGCTAGGACTGAGCAGTCCCACCATGGCTGCTGGAAGCCACACTGCGCTCTGCAGGAAACACCACTTCCTTTGCCGGCCGGAGCACCACGTCCTGCCCTGCCCAGCTCCCTCCCTTCCTGCCTGGGCACCAGGCCCAGGACCGCTCCAGAGCAGACAGGGTGGCCAATGCAGCTTCCAGCCCGGAGAATGTCCCCCTGGGCAGGGGGAGCAGGACTTAAGGGTGCCCCCGTCCATCCCCAGGGAAGGGCTGGAGCACCGTGGGTGAGACTTGCTGGGGGTGCCTGTGTTGGGCAGTGATTTACAGCACCCCCAGCCTTTGCCCTGCTCCCAGGAGCCCCACGAATTCTTGTTTTGTTCAGGAACTGCGGCATTTACAGCAGGCTGACACCTTCCCCACCCGAGCTTTAAATCCTGGTACAAGGCAAAGGCTCTGCTGGCCTTTAGCCAGTGCCCAGCTCTGCTCTGCCAGGGCGACAAAGCGGCTCCAGGGATGCTGGGCAAGACCCGCACTGGGCTATCACCCAGGGCACGGGAGGGTAGATGGGGTAGGAGTGAAGTCCATCATCCCTGCACTCCCCGCATCCTACTGGCTGGCTCCCCACCACCCCAAACCGCACAGACAAAGGGATGGAGTCGCACTGCCAGGAGCAAATTGATTTATTTCTTACTGAGAGCTGGATCCTACAGGGCTGGCTGCAAGGGGCCCCTCTGATGCCGCCCTGTGCGTGTGTGCACTTCACACACCCACTCACACAAGTGTGCACGCACACTCCATGAAGCAGCACATGTGCATTGACTGTTTCAAGTCCCTGTGCCACGGTGGGGTGCGGGGTGGGCAGCAGGCAGAGCCACCACAGGCTTCCCCTGACAAGCCCAGGGCACCCCGTGCAAATGTGACACCCCCTGCAGAACACACAGGCAGGGCCAGCCCCGTTTCATGTCTCCAGACCCTGTTCTCTGCAGGTTGGAGAGCAGCAGGTCTGTGCCAGGTACCAGGGGGCTCTAGCAAGAGAGGAAGCCCTGGTCAGTGGGTCTGGCGCACACAGCATCGTCACTTGATCCCCAAAACCACCTTCCCTCCATGTCCTTCCTCAGGCACCACCGGCCTGTGGCAGGGTCCCCAGAGCATGAAGCACCCTTGCACCCTTGCCCAGCTGCAGCACATGGCAAGCGAGGGGTTCGCATGGGAGCGTAGGGGAAGGGATGGGTATTTGGGGGTTCAGCTTCGCAAAGAGTCACTGTAAGCCACGGCAGGACGACTCATGCCTCTCCTGCTCTGGCGGCTTTCGCTCCTGCCCAGCCCCTGCCATCCTGCTGGTGCGTCTCAGGCACAGCCCAAGTCCTGGCATCAGTGCAGGTCAATGGTCTCATACTCCAGGTTGTCTGAGTCCTCCAGCTCGATGCCAGGCACCAGGTTGTAATAGCTGGTTGACTGGCTCAAGTACATCTTCTCCCGGTCAGCAGAGTCCTTCAGGACTTCGCTCACGCTGACAGTGTCCACCTCTGGCTCACTGCCCAGCTCCTCTGCCCTTGGTGCTGGGGTGCCCAACTGCCCTTCGTGGGATGGCGCCTGGGAACTGCTGGGGGATCCCACCTGTATCTCCACCTCCTCATAGAGGTCTCTGCCACTCTCCAGTGGATCCACGAAGGGCTGGAGCACGACCTGTTTCCCCAGCAGCACTTTCTTCTCAGTCCTGGAGGGAGCGGCAGGCAGCTCATAGGGGATGTAGTGGTGGGGCTCTGCAGACACTGGCACACTGCTCCTCTCTGCCATGGCCCGGTGGCTCTGGGACCTGCTCTGAAGGCTGTAGTTCGTCTTTTTCTTCCGCCGGCAGAAGCACCAAGTGACGGCGATGAGGATGAGGAGAGGGGGCAGGCAAATGAAGAGGGCAGTGAGGCCGTGCGAGTGACACAGCTCATCCCGGGGGATGCTCCGGAGGCCCACACCGTGGTAGTGCTCTGGTGTGTGGCAGATAACCTCAGCAGCCTGGCTGGACCAACCCTCCAGGTTGGTGAGCAAAGCGCAGCTGCAGTCCCAGCTGTTGTTGGAGAGCTGAAGCTGGAGCAGAGATGGCTTCAGGAGGCTGGCAGGAAGGAAGGTGAGGGCATTGAAGCCCAGGTAGACCTCCTGGACCTGGGAAGATGCTTTCAGGAAGGACCTGGGTAGCTCCTGGAGCTGGTTGCTGTCCAGATAAAGAACCCTCAAATTAGGGGCATCTTCCAGAAAGCTTCCAGGGAGACTTTCCAGCAGGTTGTGACTTAAGTGTAAGATTTCCAAGGCAGGAGGGACTCCCTGTGCGTTGCTGATGGCCGTGATGCCGCAGTGCGAGAGGTAGAGCTCCCGCAGCCCCTGCACCCCCACCAGTGCGCCCCAGTCCAGGTGGGTGATGTTGGAGCTGGTGAAGTTGAGGCAGCAGCTCTCAGGGAGCGGAGCTTCCCGGAAAGCCTGGTAGTCCATGGGCTCCGAGCAGTTGCAGATTGGCGGTGCTGGGTCGAGGGCAAGGCCGGCAGCGAGCAGGAGGCTGCCACAGAAGGACACGGTGCCCAGCCCGGCGCCTGCGGGGAGAGCAGAGGGGACGGTGACTCCTTGTGCGACCTGCCCTCCCCCTCCCTTTCTCCAGCCTTCCCGGCGGGGGAAAGCGAACCCCACTTTTCCTCCCCACCACG
>VZTA01007300.1:20349-38528 GCA_013398855.1 Mohoua ochrocephala | reverse complement strand
CTGGATGCAGCCCCTCGGCTGCCGCCCCTCGCCCCCACTCTCCCCGCCTCTCCCGGGGGGCCCGCAGCAATGCTGGAAGCAGTGAATCACCCGGGCTGGCTGCGTGCCTCGGCGGCTATCGGAGCCGCATCGGTTTCGGGGCGCCCCGCGGGGTGTGCGTGGGCCGGTGGGTGCCCCGGTTCCCAGGGGTGCCGGCCCGCGCCGCTCCGCCGCACGCAACTTTTCCTCCGGCTGACAGCAGCGTGTGTAGGAGGAGGGTGCCGGTTCCCAGCCCGGCCCGAGCGGGCTCGGCGGCTGAGTGTGCAGATTGGAGGGTGACATCACGGCAGGAAAAACCTGTCTCCATGGGGCTGCCTTTCGATGGCCTCCGGTCCCCGGGCTTCCTGCCCTGCGCAGGACTTTCCAGGTTGATCTATCATGTGGAAAGATGCAAAGTCCGGCCGTGGTGGGAGGGAAAATGCCCTGGAGGTTTTACAAGAAATGGGTGAAGAAAATGCCTGGCTGAGAGCATCATAGTTCAGATCTTAGTGGGCGACGCAGCAGGAGGGAGCGTGTGACGCTTGCCGGGCTGTGCTGCCAGGGAAGGGAGGAGGAGGAGGTTTGTAAGCAGGCAGGGGTAAGGAGCTGTCTCTCACCCATCTGTAACCACCTCTTCCCTTGCAGGGCGGGTTTGCACGATGCTATGAGATGACAGACCTCTCCAGCAACAAAACCTATGCCGTGAAGGTCATTCCTCACAGCCGGGTGGCCAAGCCCCACCAGCGGGAGAAGGTGGGTGCCATGGGGCTGGTGGGGTGCTGGGCTGGCGGGGGGCAGCAGGGGCCCTGTGCTCACCCGACGCTGCTGCTCTCTTGCAGATCACCAATGAGATCGAGCTACACCGGGACTTGCACCATAAGCACATCGTCAAGTTCTCCCACTACTTTGAGGACTCGGAGAGCATCTACATCTTCCTGGAGCACTGCAGTAGGAAGGTCAGTGCTGCTGTGGCCTCCTTGGCAAAGGATCTAAACAGCCGTAGCTGGTTGGAGCAGGCCTCACCGAGGTGTTTTGTCAGCACTCCCCTTCTCCTGAGCTGTCAGCTGTCACGCCCTCTGAGCTCACCGTAAGCTGTGTGGTTTTGCACGGCACTGGGCACTCCATCAGCTCTCCGTGTTTCTGGGACCGCCTGCTCACGGTGGGGCCACCGTAAATCCAGTGGTTCCCATGGCTCTGCTGAGCAGCCTCAACCTCATGTGGGGAGTCTGCTGAGGTCGTGGCTGTGAAAGAAGGATTATTTGTGAATGTGCAACTTCTGGAAGAACTGGCTTTGACCCTGCCTAGCCTGTGCCTAGTCAGCAGGGCTGCCTGTTCTCCCTGCCTGCGATCACAGGCTGCCTTCTCTCCCTTTGCAGTCCCTGGCCCACATCTGGAAGGCCCGGCATACTCTGCTGGAGCCCGAAGTGCGCTATTACCTCAAACAGATCATCTCAGGCTTGAAATACCTTCACCTCAAGGGCATCCTGCACAGAGACCTCAAGCTTGGTGAGTGCTGTGGTTGGCACGTGGTGTTGTGTGGGGAGCAAGCTGTCCCCGAGGGACTTGTGGTGATGCATCGCTCTTGACTTGCAGGCAACTTCTTCATCAATGAAAACATGGAGCTGAAGGTGGGGGACTTTGGGCTGGCTGCTTGCCAGGATGTCTCTGACCAGAAGAAAAAGTAAGTTTGAGATTTTCCTATTCCAGAATCCTCCGGGGTTTCACTCTTCTTCCTCCTGCGGCTTCCCAGGAGGGTGGAGGGGCAAGGGGTCCCTCCTGGTCTTGGGAGAGGAAGCCTTAGGGCCCCTTCCTGGGGTGAGGGAGCGATTCCTGCTCCAGCTGCAGGCAAGGCGAGGGGGCTGGGGGCTTTGTGGCTCCTCCAGGAGTGAGCTTGCAGCCGGCGGGGAGAACAATGTGTTGACTATTGCTATTGTGCCTGCTCGGCTGCCGTGCCGGCTGCACAGGCTGGGACACAAAGGCTCTGTTCCTCCTCAGCTCCGGGACAGGCTCTTCCCAACAGCTCCCCAAGAGCAGCTGCTCCTGACCCCTGTGAGCTGGAGAGGAGGGAGTCTGTATGGGACTCCTTGTAGATGGAGGGGGGCTTTGGGCCACAAAGAGCAAAATGGAGCAGGGAGGACAAGGCTGTAAGCTAAATCCCGGGGCTCGGAGCAGGGGGAGGCTCTCTGTGAGGGGATGCAGAGCATGCTCTGATCTGGTGCTCTGCCCCACAGGACAATATGTGGGACCCCCAACTACCTGGCCCCAGAAGTGCTGCTGAGACAGGGCCATGGGCCAGAGTCGGACGTGTGGTCTCTGGGTTGCGTCATGTAAGTCTGTGCTGCTGTGTGGGGAGGGGTCCAGGCACCGTGCCTGGGGTGGGGGGCGGCTGCTCTGTGGGCAGCCCGATGAGGAAGTTTTCCTGTGCTTTGTCTCGTGGCTCTGCAGCGGTTGCCGAGAGGCAGGGGGAGGGGAGCGAGCGGCTGGATCCTGCCCAGCCCCGCTTTGGAGCAGGTGCTGCCTGTAGCCATCCTGGGATGCTGCGGGGACCGCGCAAGCAGGACCTGCACAAGCAGGACCTGCACGGGGCGGGTGTGCTCCTGCCGCGCTCAGCTCTGGTTCAGAGCGGGCTTGACCGCACCGTGAACCCGATAAACAACGGAAAATCTCCGTAGCTGCCGCGCTGTTTGCTCAGGGAGCGATCGCTGCCTCGGCACATCCAGCCCCTGGCCCGGCCGCTGCCCGCAAGCTTCCTGCTCCGTTTTCCACCCTGGTGGCCACGCGGGTGGGAGCAGCGGTAGCAGCGGGTGGCCTTTGCCTGCCGGCTCTTTGTCCTTCCTCAAGGCTCCTTGCCTGTTGCTCTAAACAGTTGCTAGGAGGAAGCGTGGCCGGATGTGAGCGTGGCTGTCCGGGCTGGAAGTGGTGCTCTCAGCCAGGTGTGGCCGGACAAATGCCAATAACTTCCTTGCTTTAAGTGCTGCTGAGTCACAAGCCTGGTGGGGATCTGGCAGTGGCATGCATGTCCTCTCCCAGGTACACCCTGCTGTGTGGGAACCCTCCCTTCGAGACCTCTGACCTCAAGGAGACCTACAGGTGTATCAAGCAGGTGGAATACACCCTCCCGGTCTTTCTCTCCCTGCCCGCCAAGCACCTCATTGCTGGCATCCTCAGGCGTAACCCCCAGGACCGCCTCACCCTCGATGAGATTTTGGACCATGAGTTCTTCAAGGTGAGTGGGTGGGCGCCTGGGTCAAGGGACCCTTCTCCAAGTGGGATGAAGCTCTTTTGGGCTGTGCAGGGTGCTGTCCTTGCCCTGTCCTAAGTGTCAGTCCTTCAAAGGGAGCAGCCGCTGTCCTGCCCAAATGCCAGCCAGAGGAACTGAGGGATCTGGTGTGCTTCTGCTGCCTTGTTGCTATAGCGAGGGGTTGTTTCCTGTACTGATGCCAGTCATGGTTCCGAGGCTCGACAGAAACACAAGCTGGCTGTCAGGAGGGATGTGAATGACTGCGGTCAGCCCGGGGCAGCTGCTCTGCCTGGAGCATGTGGCCTATGGAAACCAAACCTCTCCCTTGACCTCTCTGCAGGGCTACACGCCTGAGAAGCTCCCTCCCAGCAGCTGCGTGATGGCTCCAGAGCTGAGTCCCCCGAATCCTGCAAAGACTCTGTTTGCTAAAGTCACCAAGACACTCTTTGGGAAGAAGAAACCTAAGGGTGAGTTTGTGCTTTTCCAAGGAGCCTCTGGGTGACCCTTTCTTCGGGGAGAAGTGGATCCTGTCTTCTGGAGAGACCTCCTGATGGGTCTGTCTGGACCCCTTGCCTGGGGACAGCACAAGCTGGGTGTGCCCCTGCCCTTCTTGTGCTGGTGGCCTGGCATGGGTGTGTGCCTGGAGAGCGGATGCTGTGCCGCAACCCATGGGGCAGTTCCTCCTGGAAGCCCTGTGTTGCATGAGAACTGGGAAGTGAAAGTGGGAGGCAGCTGTCTGACACCCTCCTTGCCTCCGTGGGCATGGGAATAGATAAGGGAGAGCTGAGCTGCTGGGAGGGGTGGCCTGGATGTCCCCAACCTCTGTGCTTAGCAGTGTGCTCATCTCTTCTTCTCTCCTCAGCCAAGAAGGGCTCTTCGGAGGACAAGGATGACATCTCCAAGCTGGTTACTGGGCTGATGAAGACCTCAATCTGCCGGCAGATGAGCTATAAAACTGTGGAAGGGAATGAGGTGAGAACATCTCCGAGGCCATGCGTGCCTTTCTTTGGGGGGGAGCGGGCAGGAGTGTGATAAAGCCAGGTCTCTCCGCAGGCCACCCCTGTATCGTGCCGCAGTGCCAGCTCCAGCCCCGTGGAGACGGTGGTGGAGGAGACGTCTCACAAGTCTGCGTCCCCCTCCATCCGGGGCACGATGGCCAGCAGCTGTGAAGGTGAGCAATACCTGCCCCGGCCACCCCAGCCTGCCCCAAGCTTCCGGTGGTGCCTGGGCTGATAGCGGGGCCGGCTGACTCAGCCTGTCATCTTCTGCCCGCAGCCTTTGAAGATTGCGTCACCGCCTCTGCCATCATCGAGTCAGCTGTCCGGCTCCTGCGGACCTGCCTCTCCTCCATGCCTCCGGGTAAACTGGTTGGACTGCTCTGGGATGGGATAGGGTGCTGTGCATATCCCCTTCCTCGTGGGATGAAGGCATGGCTGCTATTTGGGGTACAAATCGCACCCTAAGTAGTGCCAGAGCCTGCTGTAGGGATCTGCTCCCCCTGGGGAGGTGAGAGGGACAGGAGCTGGCTGGCTGCTCTGCTCACCTCCTCTCTTCTCCCAACAGCAGAGAAAAACCCAGCTTCCCTGGCCCGCCATGAGCACTTTGTGTGGGTGAGCAAGTGGGTGGATTATTCCAACAAGTACGGCTTTGGCTACCAGCTCTCCAACCGCAGCATCGGGGTGCTCTTCAACAACGGCACGCACATGACGCTTTCCCCCAACCGCAGGTGAGCAGTGGGAATGGGGCTGATCTCTGTCTCTGGAGAAGCCCCCTGGGTGGGAAGGGGAGTCTGTGCCAGGGTGGACATCACCCAAAACTCGTGCTGTGCTCCCTCCAGGACTGTACATTACAACCCGACCAACAGCAAACACCTGGTGTTCTCGGTGGCCGCCATCCCCGAGCAGCTGCAGGGACAGATGAGTGTCTTGCGCTACTTTGCGTCCTACATGGAGCAGCACCTCATGAAGGTGAGCGCTGGGGCCCGGGGCTGGACATTGGGTCGTGGCTTGACCACGCCACTTGGGCTGGTTGGACTCCCTGCTTGCAGGCTGTGGCCAGGTGGACACTGAGTTGTGCCCTGGGAGTGGGCACTCCACTGAGGGGGTACCCAGCTTTGGTGGTGTGTGTGCTGGTGGCAGTGCTCCTGTGTGTGGGACCAGTGGCTTATGCAGACCCTTCTCTCAAAGGGAGGTGACCTGCCCAGCATAGATGACCTCGGGCAGCCGGCCCTGCTCCTCCTGCAGTGGGTGAAGACTGACCAAGCCTTGCTCATGCTCTTCAGCAGTGGCACCCTCCAGGTATGTGTGGGGCACGGTGGAGATGCCCAAATGCAAAATCCAGCTGTGAAAACAGCTGTGGGTGCAGGATGCTGCTCCAGTTCCTGGAGCTGCTGGTTGCAGCTTCCCCCGCCCATGGGGGGCTTCAGTTGGATGCTTCTGTCTGCCCCTGTGCTAGGGCTGGCTCATTCCTGCCGTGGGACATGGGCAGGGATGCTCCTGGGCAGGCTGGGGAGGAGGAACGGGTTCAGGCAGGAAAGGTGGCTCCATCCTGGCTCCCAGCATGCTGTGGGAAGCACGGGTTAAACCAAGCCCAACCTGTCTCCTAGGTGAATTTCTACAACGACCACACCAAGGTGATCATTAGCAAGCCTGACCACTCCTGCCTTGTCACCTACATCAACCGCGAGCGCAACTCCTACACTTACAAGCTGTGCAGCATCCAGGAGCTGGGCTGCTCCCCTGAGCTCCACCACCGCCTCAGATACATCCTCAAGCTTCTCCAAGAATGGGCTGAGGCCTAGCCTGGGACCTTGGGGGACCCTGTCTGGACATAGAGGTTTCCCCCTGCCCTCCCATGGGATGGGAGGTATGATGTGGTGCTGGCTACCCCCTGGGCACCCCGTGTCCCGGTGCTCAGCTGGACTCTGGACTAAGACATGTGGATGTGGTTACAGCAGCAGGTCTGGATATCCTTGCTGCTCCCTGGCTCTGGGCAATCGCTGTCTTCCCACTGGCAGCTCCTGCTCTAGTGGTGCTGGTCTTGATGGAATGGACTGGGGTGTTACAGGGAGGTGGTGGTGGGTGAGTGTCCTGCAGCCAGGTTTGGGGCTGGCTGGGTCTTGTTTGGGGCTGGCAACTGCCTGTGATGGGGCCTCAGGCTGCCCTGCCCTGGCTGATGCATCAGTTGCACAGACCCTCTGCATGGCCTGGAGACAGATGGCACAGCCTTGATCTCAAACTTTGGGTGCTGTAGGGTAGGAAAAACCCCTTCCCAGGGGTGGGCAGGGGTGAAGGGTGCTGCCTGCCCTGCCAGGGGCTCCGTGGGCTGGTGTGTGCCACTCCACAACTGCTACACTAAGGAGGGGGCTGTGCTGGGCCCAACTGTGCCCTGTCTCTTCCCAAATTGTGAATTGTCTGGTACAACCTGAGGTTTGATAAAGGGTGGGGGATGGGATCTGAGGACTCGCCTGGAGAAGCCCTCATTTTGTTGGGACCCAGGGTTGTTTCTTATTTCAAGGCAGTCTCTGCCATGTGGGACTATTTATGTATCTTATTTATATGGAATTATTTATTTTCCTGTTGGTCTGTCCATGTGCAGTTCCCCTCTCCCTGACTCGTCTCAATAAAAACTTATTTGTGTAAGGGCAAACTGTGTCTGCCTTGTTTGGAGCTGGAGTCACAAAAGGGTTTCAGCCTCATTCTTGCTCCAGAGCTGCTTCTGCCTGTCAGGGATGACCCTTCTTGCCACTGACTGTTGCTGGGGGACAAGGTCCGGAAGGCAGGATGGGTGTGAGGAGCCCATGTGCTACCTGCACTGCTTTCACGGGACTGGCACAAAGGGCAGAGTTAGCTTTTGCTGATGCTGGTGGAGCCCTGGAGCTGCCTCAACTTCTTGCTGCTGCCAAACTCATTCCCAGTCCTTTCTGCACTTGGACCCAAGCCAGCTGCTCTCCTGATTCTGCTGAGCTGCAGAAGGCAGGAGCTATGACCCAGGTGGTGGAGGGGGGTTGCCTGGGTCCTTGCACTGACATCTTGTGTGATGGGATATGAGCTGGGCACGAAGCCAGGAAAGAGCTCCGTGAGCTTGCTTTGAAGGTGATCTGTGTAATCAATCTGCCTGGGAGCAGCTTGTGCTGTGAGAAGCAGCCTGGGCTGCTCCAACAGCCTTGGGCCGTTGCCTGTTCCAGGGAAATCCAGCCTTTTGTTGTGTTTGCTGCCGCTTGGGTCTCTGCAAACCATAGCAGTGGGAACTGCAGCGTGGGTGTGAGCTGAGGCTGGAGCGAGCATCCATATCTTGCTCCCTGCACACACCCTGGCCCAGGACTCCAGGTATGACACACAGCTGGGCAAAACCTCTTTATTTCAGCTGCTCTCTCCCTACAGCTCTACAAGACTGGAGAGGCATGTGCTACTCAAAGTAGACACCATGCACTGTGGCCACAGCAAAGAGGGAGGCATTGGAGAAGGTGGCGGAGGCAAAGCTGTCGGTCTCGGGGTCCCATAGTCCCCGGCTGGCCACCAACAGGCTCTGCTGGCCCTGCTGCCCCAGCACCACGTGGCAAACCAGCTTGTAGCGGGGTGGCACCACCTCCTTGGCCCGGCTCTGCAGCAGCTCAGTCAGGCTCTGGGCTAGTGCGGTGCCGCCCTGGGGCCTGTATACGGCGGTCCCCAAGGCACTGGCCAGGGTCCCCTCCAGCACCCGCTGCACCCGCTCCGCATTGAACCTGCAGCCTTTGTCTGGCCCCAGCCTGTAAGTGTTTTCAGGGCGGGTCTTGAGGATGGGTTGGAAAATTGGGAGCCCAGAGAAGCTAACGCGTCTGTGGAGCATCCAGGGGCCAATGGAGGGACGCCTGCTCCCCGGGGCCATCCCGAATGAGCTGCGGCGGCTGAGGATGGAGTTGCGGCGGGAGAGCAGCGGGGGTGGTTTGCCGTCCTCGGTGCCCCTGGCTGGCGCTGGGGGCTGGGAGCCACGGCGCGTAGTGCGGAACGAAGGGGCTTCAGTGTTGTCTGCAGCCAGCACCTGGGCTAGCAGGGCCGTCTCTGGGAAGGGCTGCTCAGCCATAGGGGGTGGCCTGCAAAGGCGAGGTACCTGAGTGAGGTGTGAGGCAGGTGTCCTGTAGCCTCTCCATCCCCCTGCCTCTCTGCTTCACTTCCTCCTGCCCTCTGCAAATCCCATGCCTCCTGGCGTGTGAGTCTCTGTGAGGCAAGATGCAGAGGGGCTGGGAGATCCACAGCAGCGGTCTTCCCTTCTCCAGCGCCTCCATGCCCAGCAGACTTGGCCAGCTGGGGCTGAGCCAGTGCAGCAATGCATGGTCCACACAGCCCTCTGTTCTCCCATCCCCAGCCTTTCCCCCGGCACAGGTGAGTGGCTCCTTCCCCAGTGTTCCTGTCTGCATCTGATCCCACACTTACCCTTAGTCCCACTCCTGTCCTTCCAGAGTGAACCCAGGGGACTTGTCTCTGGTGGATGTCACTGCCCAGGACCAAACTTCGTCTTGCAAGCTGCTGTGAGCAGGGTCAAACCTGTTGTGCTCTGGAACAAAGCTGTTGTGCTCCTGGAAGGTGAAGTGTTGCTACGTGACACTGTAGGTCTCCACGGCTGTTCTGGGGCATGGTTTCTGTAACTCCTTGTTTCCTGGTCCCTGGACAGCCCTGCCCACCTTCACTCCTGCCCTCTCTGCATTTTCAGCTGTGCCAGCACAGGGACATGGTTACTCCAGGCAAGTGCCTTTCCAACCTCAGCTCCCTGCCAGCCCTGAAAGATGCAGGCTGGTGTTGGATATGCAAAAGAAGAGCAGGGGGTGGAGAATAGCCACTGTGATCACTACTTTGCGCCCTAACTATGGGATGCACTGGGACTGGGACCTCCAACAGCTTGATTTTGCTCAGCCATTTGCATCCTTTGGGTACTTACGCCCCACTGCACCAAGGGACAGTGTGGGTGAGTGGGCAGGCACCCATTGAATCATATAATCACATAGTGAGTTGTGTTAGAAAGGTCCTTAAAGGTCATCTAATTCCAAACCACCTGCAACGGGCAGGGATGCCAACCCTAGACCAGATTGCTCAGGGCCCCGTCCAACCCGGCCCTGAACACTTTCAGGGAGTGGATGGAGCACAGCCCTGCCACGTGCCAGGGACCCTGCTGCTGTAATGCCCGTGGGGGGAGCGGGTCCCTGGGAGCTCCTGACCCTGGCCGGGGGTTCTCTCTGCCAGCGGAGCCCAGCCCAGCTGGTACGACACGGCTGCTCCATCAATGTGCCTTTGTCTGGCCCGGCTGCCGAGCTATTTGAGGAAAGTGGAGACGGCTTTTGTGTTTCTATCGCCCGTCAGAGGTATTTATAGCCTGCCTCTGACTAGCGCTGCCAAGCGTGCTGCCAGCTGGACCCCATTCCCTTGGGGTGCTGCCTCAGCTCCGGGCCCCATTCCTGCCTCTCCCTCGCACCACCCACTGACAAGCAAGGGTGGATCCCTCCATGGGCAATCCCCTCCTTGGGCTGCTTGAGGCCAGCCAAGGGTTGGAGAACAGGGATGAGGCATCCCCTGGCACAGCACGTGGTCTGGGCTTAGGTGAGCGAGCTGAGCTAGTGGGTGGCATCCCTGCCCATGGCAGGGGGGTTGGAACAAGATGGTCCCTTTCCATGAGGCTGGTGATGCTTTTTTCTGCCTGCGCTCACCTGTGCCCTAAGCAGACATGAGAGCTGCAGGGCTCTGGCCTGGAGCATTGCAGAAGAGAAGGCTTCCCCCATTTCAGGGGACAAATCTCCCTGCTGGGCTCCAGTCGGCTCCAGTGCTGCTGCAGGGGACCCAGCCATGCCCAGTGGCTTTCCATGGGGGCTGTGCAGGTGGAAGCGAGGGTGATCTCCGTGCGCATGCTGCCTTTTCCGAAATCCCAGCCGCCTGCCTCTGTTCACCCCTATCTCTTTGCTCCGCAGCAAAGCCACCAGCTTGGGGCCCATGTCCCCGTGCCAGGGGTGCCAGAGCCAAGCCACGAAACGCGGCAAGGAATTCCACTCGCAGCAAGACGCAGCCGTGCTTCCCCATCCGGTGAGTGCCGGACGGAGCCGCCCCGGCAGCAAGGTTGTGCTTCACGCCTCGCTGTCCCATCGCTCCCTCCCTCTGCTCCCCCGGCAGCCCGGCCTCCAGCCCCAGCGCTGCCTGCCAGGTTTCCCTAGCAATGGGCCGTGTCGTACGACGCAGCGTGCTGGCTTCCTCCCCGCGGCCTCCCCAGGCTGGCCGGCCTCCCGACAGCCTCCAGAATCCCTCCCGCCATCCTCCAGCCCCGTCCCGCCTGCCCGCACCGCCTTCCGCCGCCGCGCTCCCTGAGGCAGCCCATGGCCGGACCCGGCTCGGCGCGGCTGCAGGGCGACGCGGCCGCCTTCAGCGCTGCCCTGCGCACCCTGGTCCACAACCCCCCGTTCAGGTGAGGGCCCGGGGCGTGCCGCCTCCCCCCAGCCACGCCGAAGCCCCCGGCGGCTGCTCCGTGCTGTTTTCTCGCAGCCCCGAGCCCTCCCTGCTGGGGGGATTGGGGCCCGCCGGCAGCTCGGGGAGCCCCGGGCAGCTGGTGGGGCCGACGTGGCTTGTGCGGCGCTCCCCACACACCCGCATGACAACAGGAGCCCGGGGCTGCCCGGGTGTAGCCATCGTCTCTCAGGAGGAGGGAAAGTTCCCGGGTGTGCCCAGACCCCCTCTGTCCCTAGGCATGGTGCCAACAGGGCAAGGTAGTATCCCAGGATCAATCCGCTGCTGGGGCTCCTGCCCTTGCCAGGAATGGGGCTACTGCATCCATTGAGCTCCCCAGGGGCAGCTTCCTCCCTGCTCAGCTCCTCTCCCACCCGGCTTCATTGGTGCTTTACTCCAACTTCCCTGGAGGGCATTCGACAGCCTGGCCGTCCCTCCTCACAGGATTTGGCATTCCTGCCACCTCTTGCCAGAGCAGGGCGCAGAGATGGAGATGCTGCCTTGGCTTCCCTCACCTAAGTGGTACGTCCTGCCTGGCTGTGGTCCTCTTCGCTCACTTCCTGCTGAGGCCTGGCCAGCCTATCTAAGGAACGCCAGACCTATTAAGGAAATCCCCATTCCTGCTGAAATTTTTGGCCACCCAGAAGAGAAATCCCAGTGAAAACTCCCCAGCCACAGCACCAGGCGGTGGGGGAGTGGCTGGCAGTGCGTGGTCATTCTCAGTCTACGTCCTGCTGCTTGCATCTTGCAACCCGCACCCCTTATCCAGCATCCTGCAATCTGCATCCTGCAACCTGAAATCTGTGCTCCGCATCCATCTGCTTCATCCCACATCCTGCATGCTTTCTCCTACAGCCTGTACCTCACAGCCTGCACTCTGTAGCCTTTGTTCTGCATCCCACGTCCTGCATCCCAGACCTTGCATGCCGTAATCACAGCTGGCATCCCACGTCTCACAGCCTGTATCCTGCATTCTGCTTGCCCCTCTTGGCCTGTGGACTTCAACCACAGAAGAGTTTATCGTGGTCCCCCTTGCAGCAGCAGTCATGGAGGACCTATCCTGCCCCGGCTGTGTGTCTCCTGATAGGCACTTGGCATGACCCAGGTGTCCTTCCTTCTGGTGGGCACATCCACCTCCTTGTGGGGCACTCTGAGGATCAGGCCATGGATTTGTGCACGTCCTCATGGCAGCCGGAGTTTGGGCGGCATCTTCTCCTCATTGGCCTGCTGGGATGGAGGAAGGGACAAGGGGATGGATGGGCCATGGCCACAGGTGCGCACAGGCTGGAGACTCCTTGCCCTTTGCCTGCTTCCTTTCCCCCGATCTTGCCCCCCTTTCCTGGGGCCATGGAGCTGGGTGTCCACCCTTTTAGGGAGGGGAGGATTACAGGGGATCAGGGCAACAGGATGGTCCCTGTGCTCCCGTGTGTGCCACAGGCTGCCGTGTTGGGCCAGTGCCAGCCCTGCTGGCAGCTATGCCAGAGGCTTCGCATCCCTGAGACGATGAGTCAGTTCCCATGAGTCAAGGAGGCTGATCCCGGTGACAGCCACGCTTTCCTTGCCTCTGCTGTGCCAAAAGAGAAAGTCACTTTCTCCAGCTGTCCTTGGCCTTTCTCTGCCCTGCTCAGTGCCAGCACCCTGGGCTCTCTGTGCCAGCGCCCAGGGCTCTCCGTGCTTGCCAGAGGACCTGTCTTGCTCACCTCGCCTGCAGCATTCAAATAGCTGGAAAGAGCCACCAACAAGGTCCCCTCTGTGCCCCTGTTGGGACAAACCCCTGGGCTAAAATGAAAGGGTACTGCCCCACTGTGACAGGCACTCAGCAGGTCCCTTCCTGTGTGCCCTGTCCCAGCCCAGGGCAGGCTGTGCCCTTGCTTTCCAGGCATCGTGTCCCTGACGGTCCCCTGTCCCCCGCAGTGATGTGATGTTTGTGGTGGGCCGGGAGCAGCAGAAGGTGTTTGCGCACCGCTGCGTGCTGGCGTGCCGCTGTCAGGCGTTCCGCGGGATGCTCGGCCAGGTGCCAGCAGGCAGCCAGGACTCCTCCAGCAGCGTCCCGCCCCAGGGCCCCTTCGTCCTGGGCAACGTGCAGCCTGAGGTCTTCCTGGCCGTTATCGAGTTCCTCTACACCAACAGTGTCACCCTCAACAGTCACATTGTGAGTGGGGATGGGGCTGGTGGGGGCGATGGACATGGGAGGGACAAGAGGGGGATGCAGGGGAAGGGGGTGCTTTGCAGCTCTGGGTGTGCCAAAGTTGGAGGAGATGGTCTATGTGATGCTCTCTGGCTGGCTAACAGTGCAATGAATGCATGGGGTCTCAACCCAGCACAGTGGGGTGTCCAGAGCACCTTGTCCCAGCCTTGGGACATCTGGCTATGCACACCCTGGGTGGTGGGAATGGGGACGCCACAGCAGGAGACCTACATTTTTCTCCATGCAGCAGCCTTATCTCCCATGCCCCACTCGGGAGCTCCCATGGAGGCAGGAGCACACCTGCCCTTTACCCTTGGGCTGCTGTGCCCGTCCATGCCCCTGCGCACCGATGCTCACAAGGTCCCTCTTGCCTGCAGGCGCTGGAGGTGCTGACCTCATCGGTGGAGTACGGCTTGCAGGACCTGTGCAAGGTACGGCCCTGTTTGGGCTGGGGGCGGTGGTCCCTGAGTGCCCCCGGGGCTGGGCAGCACCCCAAGATGATCCCTGCATGGATGATAGCTGGAGGTGCCTCTGAGGAAAGCACCGTGGTGCATCACGCAGGCTTGGCCCTGCTCCTCGATCCTGGAAGGTCTCTCCAGGGGGATCCCCCTTGAGGGAGTGCAGCAGTGGCTGGGAATCCCACAGGGGAATCCCGAGAAATCACGGGGAAGGACATGGAGTTTCACATCTCCTGCACAGCAAAGGTCAGAAGGAAAGCCCCTGTGCCATCGCCCACGCGTGCTCTCCGGTCATCTGACAGGATGATGCGGTTGAAGAGAGCCCTGATCCTTGGGAGCAATCAGCACCCCAGCTGTGGTGCTGCCAAGGAGATGCTGCTTTGGGTGGGAAGGTTTTGGGAAGGCAGCAGGGAGCAGAGAGGAAGGGTTGGGAGCTGGACGAGGAGGAGCCAGGGAGCTGGAGCAGCTCGGTGTTGGGGAGGGCGGCCAGGCCACGTCACGAGCCTGATTCCTGAATTACAGCCTGGCTGAACGCGTGACTCGCCATCTCACACCCAGACTTCCCCTCCCTCCTCATCGCGCCGGAAAAGTACCTCGGGAGCTGAGGAATCGTGGGCTCCTCTCTGCCAGGGCAGTGGGATGGGACCTGTGGGAACAAGCTCAGCAAAAACCCCGATGTGGCACAGAGCTGTCAAACAGCTGTCTGGGCAGAGAAGGGATATAAGGGGTGTAGCAGAAAGGGGGACCTGGTGCTCCCGTCACATGAGTCACATCCCACCACCCAGCGAATGCGTCCTGCCAGGGATGGCCTGCATAGAGGAGGGGTGGGAGGGAAAGGACAGCTGGGGAAACCGTGGCAGTGTGCCCAGCTGCAGGGTGACCTCATATCCCTCCTGCCAATGAATCAGGGCCCTTCTGCCCCCGGTGCCAGCTCCTCCCTGCATGTCACATCCCCTTGGGCTTCCCAGGGACTCTGGTAGGCAGCTGAGATAGGCAGGAGAGAGGTCCTACTCACTGATAAACATGCTGGTCTGGCTGCATCCCACCTGCATCATCCATGTACGGGATGCAGCTGGAGATGCTGGTCCCCGAGCAGTCACAGCCAGAGCACAGGCTGGCAGGGCTGGGGCAAAGCCGAGGTCACCCAATGCACTGCAGCTGGCACCAGGATTGTGCCCTATGGCAGAACATGGATGGCGTCTGTAGACAGGGTTAGGGGACCTGCTTGGGGCTATAAGATTGGCTGGGTTTGGTCACATCAATCTTGTTCCCTGGCTCCATCAGTGGCCAAGTTGGCTGCCCACATCCACGCTGCAAGACTTCATCCCACAGGCCATTGCTTATGAAACCCCGAGGGGCTGGAGGTGCCACATTCCATGTGCTGGAGGCTCAGGGGATGCTGAGAGTTGTGGGGGGGGGGATGGAAGAGTTGTGTCCCCCCCTCCGCTCACCCTCTCTCCCTGTCTGCCTTCCAGCTCTGTGTCAAGTTCATCAAGGACACACTGAGTGTGGAGCAGGTCTGCGAGGCCCTGCAGGTAAGAGTGACTCCAGTAGGGTCACAAAGGGTTAAAAATAACGTGTATAATTTTGGGGCAGGAGCAGGCTTGACCCTCCTGTTCACAGGACAGTGGGGCAGGATTTCCCATTCCCCCCTGGCCCAGCAGCTGCCCTGCCAGCTCCCAGACCAGTGGGATTGTACCAGGGATGCAAGGGACAGTGGGGCTGCCTGAGCCTGGCGGAGAAGTGTCTTCACACTGCCCTGAGCAGGGCTGGCCAGAACTCCCCAGTGCCAGGGCTTTGTCATCATCTGCATGAAACTGGGAGGCACTGGGTTTTGGGGAGCCAGTCCCAAAACCCCTGCTGAGAGGCGAGGCACCTAAAAATAGCCTTGGGAAGGTCCTAATGGCCCCGGCCATGCTACTTGGTGGGACCAAGGCTGCTCCCCTGAGAAGGGGGATTTGTTTCATCTCCCACGAGCTGAAACAATCTTGGGGTGAGGTGCCTGCTCCAGAGCGCAGAGCTCCAGCCAGATGTGATGCCAGACCACTGCGACATAAATAGAGCTAAAACTGGCCCAGAGGAAACAAAACAAGAAACCCCAAAACCCCAGAACAAAACAAACCTGAAGAAAACAGCTTGCCTTCCCTCCCCACTTACGTCAGCGCTGGTCCCCTGCTGTGGTGGCGGGGGAGGTGATGTTCACCCTGCCTGTGCTGGTCCCGAGTACCCCACACACGCAGGGGCTGCCATGGGGGGGATAGGGACATGCCCTCCTGGTAACCAGATGGGCAGTGCCAGCCCTGGGACAAGCATTGCTCAGTAGAGCTGGGAGAAAATGGGAGCAACCCCGAATTCCTGCTGCAGTGGGGGATGGCAGCTGTGGGCCAGGCTGGGGCTGGCACCAGGGGCATGGGGCACTTGTGGGGGTGCTTTAAGCTGAGCCTGTGCCCACATGAGGAGCACTGGGGACTGGTGGTTTCATGTGCCTGCAGTGTGACCTTGTGAGAGCAACAGCAGGGCCTCTCCCCCACTGTGGGCTGGGTGATGTCCCTGAGCAGCGGTGGAAAATCACACGTTCTGCTCAGGGCGAGGCTGGGTGACCATTGTGGGCGTTAGAGCCACCAAAACATTTGCTGTGGGGCAGGCCAGAAAAGGAGGGGACCTTGGTGCCCCTTCCTCCCCACACTCTCACCGTGGTACCCAACCCAGAGGGATGTCTGCCTCACCTGTGTCCCTGAGAGTGCCCGTGTTTCTGTAAGGCTTTGGTGGGGAGTCCCTCCTGCCCTGGACCCCCTCGCAGGTGTCTGTGTTGTCTCACAGGCTGCGGTGACCTATGGGCAGGCGGACCTCCAGCAGCACTGCCTGGCCTTCATCGAGGGCTGCACCGCGGTACGGCGGCAGGTGATGGGGGAGCATGGTGTGGGGTACCCCAGGGCATGGGGGGCAAGGGGGCACGTGGCACGGAGAACACTGCGTGAGGCAAGGGAGCAGGGCCCCTAAGGATGGGATGCCTGGAGGCTGGGAGAGGAGCGAAGGGTGTTTGGAGAGAAGATGCTGGGTGACAGGCAGAGGCAGGTTGGGAGGTACTGGAGTGCCAGGGGATTGGAGTTTGGGTTGGGGGATGCTGGGGTGCCAGGCAGGGATGGCACCGGGATGTGGCAATGGATGGGGGGGGTGGTTGTGTGGGGCCCTGGTTCCAGTGCCCGGTGGTGTGGCGTGCTGGCAGGCAGTGGTGCGGACACAGGGCTTCCGTGAGCTCTCCGACGTGGTGCTGGCGCGGGTGCTGCGCAGTGACCGCCTGGCCGTGGACGAGCTGGAGCTGGTGCAGGCTGTGCGGGAGTGGGCGCACGTCAGCTCGGTGAGTGTCATGCAGCAGGGACCACCCAGGGGTGCCTGGGCCCCCACCAGCCCGGGCTGGGAATGAGGCACCCTATCCCTGAGCCCAGGGCTCTGTGATGCACACAGAAGCTGTGTCACTCCCCCCAAGCCTCCCCCGGTGCCCAGGACATCGCCGGCCTCATCCCTCGCATCCTGATGTCTGACAGGCTGTCCTGGAGCGTCCGGTGCCAGAGGTGGCTGCCCTGCCCGTGAGGGAGCTGCGTCTGCCCTTGCTGGCACCCAGCGAACTGGTGACGCTGGAGAGCTACAACCAGCAGGACCTCCTCATCCCGGTGAGCTGCTGACTGTTCTTACGGTCTCCTGACTGACCTCCAGGGGCTGGAGGATGCTGCAGGATGGGCTGGGGAGGACCACGCTGTGGCCATGCTGATGCCCCCCCATCCCTCTCCCCATCCCCACAGGTGGAGAACATCGCGGCAGCCTGGCGTGCCCACGCACTGAGGAAGGGCAGTGGGGTGCCCTCCCGCCTCTGCCGTCCCCGCCGGGGCACGCGGCCCCGCGACCATCACCGTCACCTCGAGCCACACGCCAAGTAGGGGCTGGCAACGAGTTTTGTCCAGCCCAACCGGGGGCTCTGCAGCGGGGCAGGGTGTGGGGCTGGGCACTGCTTCTTCTGTGGCCAAGAGCATCGATAAGGTGCTTTGTCCCATGTCACAGCGTTGGGGCCAGGGCAGGATGCCTGGGTCACCCCAAAAATGCAGGGGGTGTGGGCAGGGTAGAGCTGGGCTACGCGATGGGTGCAAGGACACTGCAGGCGGCCCAGGCAGCGACCCGAGGGTGGCGGTGCTGCAGGGATCCCTGCAGGATGGGGACCCAAAATGAGCTCCTCCTTCTCCGGGGCCGTGCTGCCCTCCCCCGGCAGCGGGGCCATGCTGCAAGCGGGAGAGAGCGCCGGCACCTGCCCGGGCAGGGGCACGGGGACCCTGGGGCTTGGAGGGGGGCCGGTAGGAGGGGACACATCGGCATCTTTGCACCGCTGCACTGACGGGCTCCCAGCCCCCGCGCCCCCCCAAGCCCTGCCAGCAGGCCACACACACGTAGGGCAGGCCGCCAGCCCCCCATGTGCCACACACACTCTACACACAGTGTGCAGCCCCCCTTGCGCCCCCCGTTGCGTGTGTGCACACAGCTGGGTCTGTATCAAGCACACGTACCCCCCTTCCAGCTGTGTTCCCCAGGAGAAAGGGCCGGACACAGCAGGTAATTTATATATAATATATATATTTACTCTTTAAAAATAAACCTTCGGTCCCCACTACCGCCTGTACAAACTACAAAAATAAACCTTTGCTCTTTTTGATATAAATAACTTAGGTGGCGTGTTGGGGGGGGGGAGGGCTGCCCACCGTGCCCACGCCTGGCACGGGGACAGGGTCCCCAAGGCCACCCCTGCTCAGCGGCAGTGTCGGGGGGCC
>VZTA01007300.1:9771-20314 GCA_013398855.1 Mohoua ochrocephala | reverse complement strand
GGAAAGGGGCGGGGAAGGGGCGCGGCGGGTGCCGGGGGGGGGGAGGGGGGGGGGGACGGGGGCTGGCTGCAGGGACAGCCCCGTTGCACGGGGACACGGTGAGAAATACGGTTTCCCAGCAAGATGTGCCCGGTGGCACCGTGGGAGCCCACATCAGCGTGCACTGTCCTGTGCGTGCTCAAGCCTGTGCCATCCCCTGGGCAGAGCACGAGTGTGACGCGGGGGGCTGCGATCGTGGGACAGCTCAGGGGCTTGGCACAGCAAGGACCACTCCAAGGATCTCCCCCTTCCAAAACCCCGCCTGTGCGTTGGGGAGCAACAGGCTCCCTTTCTCCACTGTGGCACATCCACGATCTCCAGCCTTCCCATCCTTGCCGCTGGGGAAACTGAGGCACGGACTAGCACGTTGGAAGGGGTGAGCTGCCCATGGAGTGGGGGCATGGACCAGGTCTGCGCCCCCGGGTTCCTGCTGCCTCCAGTGGGCAAAGGGTCTGCCCGCTCCCTGCCTGCACCCTGGGCAGCCGGGCGAGGCTGTAGGCTGAGAAATAAATCTTTTAAAATAAGCTTAAAAATATATATCTCTCTATAGATAGTTTCCCTTTGCAATAAATAAAGGTGGGGGTGCCCACCCCAGGCCTTGCCCACGGCACGCCAGGGCATAGCTGGCTCTGGGGCTGCCCCCTTATCAGGACAGGGGGCATCAGGGCACCCTGTTGGGGTACCCCAGCTCATGGCCCGGGATGGGTGGTCCCAGGAGGAGGTGATGGGGAGCAGGCAGTGACCCCACAGAGGGGGAGCTGGCACGGCACCGAGTCCACCTTGCCAGCAGCTCCAGAAACAGAGGGGGGAGTTAGTGCTTCCATTTCTGGGGGGCAACAAGCCCAGGGCAGGATAACCCCAAACCCTGGGTGACGGGACACGGCACCAACGGTACAGCCTCAGGTGAGGGACGCACGGGCACGGCGTGGCCTGCACACGGCTTGCATAGAAGTGCCAGCCTGCCCTACCAAGCCCCGGTGCAGGGTGCAGGGGGCCGGTCCTCCTCGGCCAAGACCGCTCCGGCGATTAGCAGCACGACGCGGGCGACCCCGCTCTGCACCCTCCTGTGCCCACCGGGTGCTGGGGAGATGCTCTGCCCAGGAACCAGCAATCTGCAGGGAGAGAGATTCGGGGGGGTCACTTGGGTCCCTCCACACCCACCTCACACCCCCACGCTGCCGTACACCAGCCCTGGGTAGGGTGTCCCCGAGCTCACCTAGCGCCGGGCACCTGCCCCGTGGTGTCCCATGTTCTGCATCTCGAAGGCGTCAGGCACAGCGGTGCCGCTGGTGCTGGGCTCGTCCAGGCAGTCCCGCTCACTGCTGGTGAAGCCCTCAGGGCTGAAGTTGGGGTAGGAGCCGGGCAGTGTGGGGTGCAGGGCCACCGTCACCGACGCGGTGGCCGTGACGGTGGTGTAGCTGCCGGCGGGACCCTGCAGGTGGGTGCTGTAGGTGGGCAGGGCTGCGGGGGGGGCTGGCCGGGTGCCTGGCGGGCCGGGCTGCAGGTGCTCTCGGGGCAGTGTGGTGCACGGCTCCCCGAAGGGCAGGGGGGCTGCAGGCTGAGGGCCAGAAGCCTCTTTCTTCCCCTGAACCTCCAGGCTGTCCTTGTAGGGCTTCAGCACCTGGAGGGGGAACGTGAAGCATGAGGGTCCCCAGTCATACTGAGCATCCCTCTGGCAACACCGCCAGCCCCCGTCCCCCAGCTCTATCCATGACCCTCTCCCTGGGGATGCAGGGGAGCTGGCAATGCCGCAATGGGCGGAGACACTCACGGTGATGCGGGGGAAGCTGGGGTCCTTGCCAGCCTCCAGTAGGATGTGTGCCGGGGCGGGGGGCACAATGAAGGGTCCCTGTGGGCTGCCCGGCCCCACGCTCTCCGTGTAGTGCTCCGTGTCCGAGGGCTCAGGGAAGGTGGCGGGCCAGGCTGGAGCGCGCCGGACGTACATTCCCCCAGGGCCCAGGCATGGGGGTATCGACTCCGGTGGGGGGAGGCAGGGGCCATTATCCACCAGGGATGCCTGGGGAGAGAAAACAGGTCAGAGGAGCCAGGGACAGAGGAGCATGGAGAAGTAGGGAGTATGGGTTCATGTGAGGATGGGGATGTGGGTGATGCCAGGTGAAGCAGGGATGGGATCAAATGGGTCAGGGAGGGATGGGGGAAGTTGAGCGTGGGATGAGGCCAGAACGGGGTCGGGTAGGTATGGGGCAAGTAGGATATGGGTCAGAGAAAGCACGAGGTAAAGGAGGGATGGTACCGGGCAAGGGAGGGACTGAGGCGGGTTCGAGATGAGGTTGGGACCGGACAAGGCAAAGATGGAGAAAGGGTGAAAGGTGGGCAGGGCAATGGGGGATGGAGAGAGGTGGGTACAGGGTTGGGGAGGACCAGGGAGAGGTGGGATGGAGGGGTCTCGTACCTCAGGGGGTGGCCCGATGACAGAGAGCAGGACGGGCAGCAGCACCAGCCCGTTGAGCAGCCCCAGCAGCGTCAGGATGGTCAGCACCGCAAAGAAATACCTGGTGGGGCCATAGGCACACGGGGTAAGCAGGCACAGCCATCATGAGCCAGGTCCTATCCCAAACGTGGCTTCCCATGCCACACAGCCTGGCCCTGCCATATCTCTACAGCCTCCAGGGGAGATGGAATGGGAGTCCCCAGCAAGACATCCTCCCCAGCTGCCCCACATCCCCACTGCCAGACAGGGGGCCTGCCCCACCCGCCAGCCCCCACTGCCAAAGCTTTTGTAGGGCATTAAGTGGCTGTTTTACCCCTCTTCAGTGCTCACCTCATGATGAAGTCAAACTCAGAACCAGCCAGCATGAGGACACCCAGGAGGGTGGAGACAGCACCATCCATCACAGGGGCAAAAGTGTGCTCCAGCGCTGCGGCCGAGCGCACGTTCCTGCTCCCTGCGGCTGTCAGGAAGCCCTGAGTGGGATGGAAACGTCATGCAGGGCTGTCCCCGTGTGCCACCCATGATGGGCCATCCATTGGCACATGGCCAAGGGGATGAGGGTGCCAGGGAGTGGGAACTGGGATCTGCCTGTGCTCACCAGGGCCACGTGGACGGTAAACTCCACACCGATGCCCACCGAGGCGATGAGGATGACCACGGGGATGGCGCTCAGCTTGATGCCCATCAGCCCCATGATGCCAAACAATTCCACAGCCATCATGGCCAGGATGGAGACCTGGAGGGTGGTGGGGTCAGTGAGGGATGGCTTTGACTGGCTGGCCCCTCTCCCTGGCAACCCTGATCCTACTCCGCATAGGGCAGCCTCACCTCACTGACCCTTTTCCCTCTATTTGGGGTGTCCTTCTGTCCCATTTTCTGGGGATAGCCCTCACCCTGCTCTGCATGGATGTCATCAAACCTCTGCCCACTACACACATTCCCTTCATAACGGGTTCCCTGATCCCTCCATACGGGTCGCCCAACCAACTGCCACCTCCATATGGGTGTTCCCCTCACACTCTTCTACCCAGGTGTATCCAGGGCCCCCTGTTCCCTTCATCAGTGATAACTGATCCCTCCATACAGGAGTCCCCCACCCACTGCCACCCCCATATGGGCGTCCCTTCCCCCCTGGCCACTCCATAACCCAATTCCCATGAAGCAGGTACCCAGGGCCACTCAGCAGGATGTGAGAAAGGCTGCATGCCCCCACGCATCAGGGTGCGTACTCACGATGATGCCGGCGGTCCAGGGGTTGAGCAGCAGCAGGGCGCAGACGAGGAAGGTGCAGGCCAGCAGGATGCTGATGGCCAGCAGGAACCAGTGCCGCAGGCCGATGTACTGCTCCCAGAAGAGGAAGGGGTAGCCGCTGGGGTAGCTCAGCACGCCGTGGCGCTGGGCGGCCTCCCGGCAGATGGCCCGTACGCTCTCAATCGCCTCCACGAAGTCGGATGTGCGACGCAGCCCGCTCAGGTAGAAAGGGAACTGGGCGAACTCCAGCGGCTGGGCTGCTGGGACTGGTGAGGAGATTACGGGCAGTATGAGGGAACGGGCAGTGTGGGTGTACAGGCAGCACGAGAGCACCACAGTCACACCAGCCTGAGGGCAGCCTGGGCAGCCTGATGCCTGGCTGGGTACCACAGGTCTGGGGAGCGTGCAGGGAACAGACTGGGGCCAAGAAGGAGGGCATTTCTCTGCCTGCAGGATTTCTGTGCGTTAGCAGCTTACTCCTTGCAGTGAGATGCTCATGGGCTGGAGCAGGGGTGCGTTGCTAAGGGCACAGGGAACGTACGGTGGGATGCTCAGGGTGTGGGGTGCAGGAGGACGAAGGTGAAGCACGGGGAAGCAAGGCAGTTTACCTGATGGGGTAAGGGATGTGGGGGGTTTCCCTTCAGGGCAAAAAGGTGCGGGGAGTGGGGTACTCTGCAGGAGGATGCCGGGGGCAGGGGGGCCCTGGAGAGCCCACCACGCTCACTCACTTCGCAGATTCTCGCCCGTGGTGTCGTACTTGTCATGAATCCACTCGGGGGGCGGGGGGTAGAAGTTGGCCTGGGAGGCGGCAAAGCCCAGGGGGTCGTTGCTGGCCCACACCGTCAGGCAGATGTAGAAGGTGTCGGGGGGGATGATGCCGTTCTCGTCCACCAGCCGCCGTGTGGTCAGCTACGGGAGAGACCAGGAGCGGGCATGAGCCGGGCTGCTGGGGCAGAGTCATCCCCAGCCCAGTCAGCCCGGCCCTGTCACTACGCACCTGATTGAAGTTGAAGGGCTCCTTCTTGTTGCCAGTCTGGATGAGGAGCTTGTAGGCTAGTGCCCCATCCTCGGAGCCATTGCGGTAGCTGTCGTGGGTGATGCGCCCGGCCTGCCAGTCCCTGTCGAAGGTGGCCTGGAGCCCTGGGGATGCAGCACGGGGGGTGAGCATCCCTGGGGGCACACCGCCCTGCACACCACCCCGTGCGACCCATGGAGCGTGGTGCCAGAGGGATGGGCACACAGAAACCCCAGGGCTCAGCTTCCAGTGCCGGGCACCTTGGGACCACTCTCCCCAGGGTACCGCACACGAGGGAAGGCATTCCCAGGCCAGTGGGGAGCATGCAGGCTGGGGAGAGGACTGTCAGGCAGGGGAGGTCACAGAGAAGAGGCGTGTCCCTCACCTCGCAGCCAGTCCTGGAAGTAATGGAGCCACATTTTGGGCAGGTCGCGGTTGCCCTCCCGCACCACGTACTTGACGGTGCTGAAGGCCTGGTGCAGGCTCAGCAGGGCAGCCTGGGCACCCGGGTAGTGGAAGCCACCCTTGGTGACGATGAACATGTTGTAGAAGGAGAAGTACTTGAACTGGGCCGAGATGAAGGCGTGTGCCTTGGTGTCCCGTGGCACGATGTCCGTCAGGTAGAGGCCATCGTGCACCATGGTGGTGCCGTAGAGGCTCAGCCCCAGCAGCGCCAGGAACAGCACCACCACTACCGCCTGTGGGGACAGCAGGGAGGTCAGGCGGGACCCTGTGCCACCCACCCGCCTTGAGTGGCGCCATCGGGGCCGCCCCCAGCTCACCTTGGTCCGGGTGCGCAGGAGGAGCGGGGCGTACTTCTCCCGGGCGAAGTCGGCGAGGCTCCAGCGGCAGAAGGGCAGAGGGACACACTCCCGCCCGCCCTTGGCCTCATCCAGCTGGGACAGCAGATCCCGGGTGGAGCTGGATGGGGCGAAGACCTGCGAGCCCAAGGGGTCAGTGTGCGGCAGGAGGACGGCAGGTGAGGTGCACACCTGGGAGGTGGGTGGCAGGACGGTGACAATGTGGTGGCCTGAGGGGTCACACCGGGTGAAGGCTTGCACGGTGGTGGTGATCTGGGTGCTGGTGGCCACACCAGGGTGCCCGTAAGGAGACGGGTGGCAAGCATGGTTGTCGTTGGCGTCAGCAAGCTCTTGGGGCTGGATCTGGATGACCCGCGAGGAGCAAGGGCTGCGTGGAGAGCGCGAAGGAGCAGAGAGAGGAGGAGGAGATGTTCAGTCACCCCAGTGACAGAGAGAACACCGGGGTCAGACCCATCCCAGCCAGCCCGGCGCTGGTACCTGTAGAAGCAGCAGAGGATGTCGAGCCGGCGTTTCTCCCGGCGGTGCAGGTCCAGGCTCAGGATAGCAGGGAAAACAAAGAGCACCATGGCGAAGTTGAACACCACCACCACTGCAGCCTGCAGGTATTGGGGGACACGCATCAGAGCAGGGTCTGGCCATCCCTTCCCATCCCCTGGAAAGGGACCGTGGCCCTACCTGGAGGGAGAAGGCGCGCAGGGCAGGGATGGGCACCAGGGCTGCCATGAAGAAGGCGATCATGTTGCTGACAGAGGTGAGAGCCACGCTGGTCCCCGTGCGCTTCAGACACTCGCCCGTCCGCTCCTGCAGGGACAGAGAAGGGCTGGTGAGAGGGACCATGGGGAGGCAGGAGGAAGCCAAGAAGCCCCCGGGCAGCGCTCGGTGCTCACCTTGAAGGGGATGTGCTGGCTCGTCTCGGTAAAGGCGTGAGCCAAGAGGAACATGTCATCCACCCCAATGCCGAGGGCCAGGAAGGGCAAGACCTGCCACAGAGCAGTTGGCGTCAGTAGAGGGACACGGCCACCACTTGAGAGGGGACTTGGTCACCCCAGGGTCCCGCCCACCTCACAGTACCCAGCTCTTCCCCCAGCACATACCTGGGTGGTGGCTGCATTGAAGGAGATGCCCAGCAGTGAGCAAAGCCCCAGGCCAGAGGCGACAGAGAGAGCCACAAGCAGGACCCCAGCCAGGCCCACAGCCCCTTGGGACTTGGAGCAGTCCCACCGCAGCATGGTGACACAGGCGTAGGCCAGCTGGAAGAGCACAGTGGGTTAGCAGGGACAGGGGGGCGATGGAGGGACGGCGGACGACTGAGAGAAGGGGCACACGCACCATGAGGAGGTAGCCCCCAGCCACCCGGATGACGCTGACGTCAGAGAAGGACTTCATGATGTCGTTGAGCGTGGTGGTGGAGAAAGCGTGGACGCTCTGTGTGGCGTTGGGAGGGATGGAGTCCTGTGCCAGCTGCCAGAGGTGCACCCCATTAGAGGAGTCAGGACCCCCCTGCTCTACAGCACACCCGCCCCAGAGCCATTCAGGGCGTCAGCGTCGCCACTGACAGTCCCTAGGGACCCACCGGACCCACAAGAGAGTAGTGCCAGGACCCGTGGCCCCGTGAAAACCTGGGCACAGAGGGATGCCATGCACAGGCTCACCCCTGCCCAGCCCCATGTGGGGGCTGTTCCCGGTGCTCACCTCCACGAATTTCCTCTGCCAGGCCTCCAGGATGGCTCCCGCCTTCTCCTCGCTCCAGCTGATGTCGTGGATCTCGTAGTCATCCTTGAAGTGCTCATAGAGCTGCCGGGGGCTCATGAGGAGGAACATGGTCTGCAGGGCCTCGGCGCTGGGGGACAGGCATGCACCTCGCTGGGACCGGCTGCAGCGCCCCAGGATGCAGGAACGGGTCCATCCCCCACCCCACGGCACCCATCCCCACCACAGACACCCAGGAGAGGACCCGGGCATCCTGCCCCCTTGCCTTGCCCTGCCTTGCTCCAAAGTGCTGCCTTGCTCACATGCCTCACACACTCACCAACCTCCCAGACAGCCCCACAGCCCCTCCTGCAGCCAGGGCAGGTGTCCTGCCCTGTGCCTGGGGATGCCCACACCACAGCAGCGCTCACCGTAGCAGCTTGCCCTGGGAGTCTTTGGTCGTGCCGCCCAAAATCAGCTCCTGCTGCCAGCGCATGAACTTCCTGGAGAAGCCGTGGCAGCCCCCCGAGAGTTCGGCCGGGATGTCGGGGCTCTGCAGATGGAAGGGAGGTGTCAGGATCGTGGGGCAGGCAGTAAGCCCCCACACCCAATGCTGGTCCCCGTGGACTGTGACCCACCTGCTGGCTCTGCTTGTTGGGGGCACTGGGGGGACACTGGGGGTCCCGGGGGTCCAGGCAGGGCCGCTCCATGTAAGCCTGTCCCACCTCTGCCTTGTCTAGCAGCTCTTTGAAGCCTTCCAAGGACGTGAACTGCCCCAGCTCCTCCATCAGCTGCAGAGGGTCCAGGTTGCTCCACTGGATGTCCGGGCGGCCCCTGGGCAGAGAGCAGCGCTGGGGTCATGGGGGATGCCAAAACCACGTGCAGTACCACCACCACCGCTGCCAACCCATCCTGTGGGTGCTGGGGGTGCCCTCCAAGGCAGGACGCGAGGATGCAGACGAGCGGCGTCAGTCCCCAGCGCATCCCTTACCCCCTCCCGGGGCCGCCCGCAGCATCCCCCGTGCCCTGTGCGCCGCAGCGGGCCGTGCCCCGAGTCAAGTAGCGTGCCTGATCCTGTTAGTCCGGGACAAAGCGGGGGGAGCCGGCCCTGCTGCCTGGCCCCGCTTTGTGTGAGCAGTCAGGCCGATTACTGCCCGTGGGCTAACATCTTGATAGAGGGGAGCAGGCAGGCAATAGCTCCCGGTACCCCTCACAGCCCTTCCTGCCATCTTCCCCCAAGCTGGAGAGTTTGGGGCTCCGCAGAGGTCCTGGGGGCTCAGCACAGTGCTGGGGGCCGGGCGTGGAGTAGGTTCTTGGAGGTCCAGCAGGACCCCACGGGACTTGGGTACCCAGGAAAAGGGTTTTTCCCATTGCCTGCAGATGCTCTGCTCCCTCCACCCCAGCCTGGGGAGCTGGGGGCCAGCTTCCAGCCTCACTCGGCTTCTTTTTTAAGACAGAAAGGACACACAAAAAAGCCAATAACCCAGCCCAGTGCTCCAAAGAGGGGAAGAAAAAGCCCCGAGCAAGTGTGGGCTCTGGGGAGAAACACAGCCTAATAATTCATGAAGGCTGGCTGGGCCAGAGCCGGCCGCTTGAGATTCCCACATACCAACCGGAGCTGCTGCTGCTTCCAAAGAGAGCCCCTTTTATCTGCTTTCGCTTGCTTCACTGAGCCAGGGCAAATCCTTTTGTCTTTCCATAGATTGCTGCTCTTTGTTCTCCCAGCTCCCGCCCCGCTCACCCCTCGGCGTTAAAAAGGGGGACGAGTCCCCATGGGCTGGCCGGCACTCAGCCGGGGTGCCCGCCCGGGCACCCGTGCACTCGGCTGCGAGGAGAGATGAGTCCCATCGCTGCTCCGGTGCCACCCTGCCTGCCACGTACCCCAGCCCCAGGATGATGCCCGCCCCGGCAGGCAACGCCGGCAGCATCCCGTTTGGCACGGCCACCCTAGCCCCACTCGCTCCTGCTCCCGGCAGTTCCCCAGCCTGGGATGGGGAGAACCTGAGGTGTTGGGGGGGCAAAACCAGCCCCACAGTCCTGGCTGGGGATGCTGCGGCCCCTTCCCCCTCCTCCCGTCCGCAGCAGCCTGAATAAGGCCACTATTTCATCTATTTGGCAAGGGGCAGCTTTCAGAGCAGCATTAGCATGAGAAAGCACGGGGCTGCGTTTGCTGACAATGCACAAGCCGCCCCAGCTCTCCCGGACAAACACACGCGTAAACAGAAGGAATGTGGGGGAGGCTCCCCCGGCCCAGCCCGGGGTCCCCAGCCCCACCACCGTGGTGCGAGGAGCCGGCTGGGAGTCACTCGCCACCCAGCCCAGGGACTCGGTGCCCTCCGCGCCCCTGGACACGGCTCAGGAGTGTGGGTGCCCCCTCGCAATCGTGGCACCCACAAAGCGCTGCCAGGGGCGGGGGAACGGCCTCAGGGACTGCCTGCGGCACAGCCACCGTCCCCGCGTCCCCATCCCTGGGTGGCGGGAGAGCACGGCATGGCAGCGATGGGCAGCTCCTGCCTGCGGGCTGCAGCCCCCCTGCAGCGGTGCCGCCCTACCTGTGCCACCGAGGCCAGGCAGGGGAGGACAGGGACCCGTCCTCAGGGTGTTGACCCAGCAGGACAGCAATGGTGGTGGGACCAACCTAGGGCTGAGTGGGACAAGCTGCAGCAGCACCGAGGCACCGTGGAGCAGGCAGAGCCAAGCCGCAAAGGGAGGCCAAGCACAGCCCCTCGGCAGCATCCCCAGCTCCTGCTCCCACCCGTGGCCCCCCACCACCCAGGACAGTCCCACACACACACTCACGGGAGATAGGCTGAGCCTCCCTGCAGCTTGGAGCCTTCCCAGAAGCAGTCCAGTGGTGTCAGGATCACACAGGGGAACAGCTTCTCTATCATCTGTAGGAGGAGATGCGAGCGGTCAGCAGGGATGGATCAGACCCCCCCAGTCTCCCGCAGCCTTGCTGGGCTTCCCAAACCTGGGCCTTCCCACATCCAGCCAGCAGTGCCTTCACAGCGCCTGGGGCTGACAAGCCCCGACCCCACCACAGCCCGTCCACTGCCATTCCCTGATGGACTGATCCCGTGGGTCAACAGCCACCCCCTGGGGGCTCCGGGGGGCCATCCATGACCAGCACTTACCCTCTCGATCATGCCGTTCTCAATGATGGGGACACCCGACTTGTAACAGATCTTGTTCAAATCCCACGATCTGGAAAGGCAGAAGGAGGAGCTGAGAATGGGCATATCCTACACGGGACACGACGAGGGGTAGAGGGATGCG
>VZTA01007297.1:0-31800 GCA_013398855.1 Mohoua ochrocephala | reverse complement strand
GTAACACACCAGACAGCAGGGAGTTTGCTTTTGAAATCAGTATTGCTTGAAATGGTGGAAAGCTAGGAGGCGGAACTGACCTAGTGGAAATGTGTTACAGTACTCACGTGATTACTCCCTTTCCTTAGAGATGGGACTTTGTCATGGTCAAAGTATTGTGTTAATTCAACTGGGGCACTGTGTACATGACAAGAGCACTGGCTTTGGTGGTATTTATAGACTACTCCCAATGTTTGGTGGATGTAATGAAAGCGAGGGCCAGCATCTTCCAAAAATTTGGCCCTGATAGTCTTTTAAGAGGTGCTTGTGCTTCAGCACCAGATGTCATTATAAGAATTTAATGAATCCCTATGTATTTATTTACAGATGACACCCAAGATGGAACAGGCTGTGCACATAATCAACTCATGGTTTTTGAAGAGTTGTTAAAAAAAAAAAAAAAGAAGTCAATGTTTGGTTCTTGGGGTTCTTTTATAGGGGAAGAGAGGGACTTCTCACTTGTCTTATTCTAAGAACAGTTTCTCTAAATTCTCAGAGTGTTTTTCTATTCCTTGCTCACCCAATTGGGGAGTGAGTTAAGCTTGTGTTAACTAGTCCTCATTTTCAAAAATCTTTTCCTCCTCATCTGTGTTATTTTAATGAGGAGACTTTCATTTGTTTCATCATTGCTTTGCAGTGATACAGCTGTTAATCAGGTGTTAACCAGGGGAACTAGCTCATCACTTTCTTCACATATCTTTATCTTGAAGGATAAGCAGCCAGGTTTGTGTTCTCTGATTGCTCCAAATTTCCTATAGCAGACTTCTCCCCCAGCCAATATTTTTCTGGTTTTACCTATGTGACTGCTTTTCTCTTTATTAAGAGAGCTTTTGTTAGCAGTGCTGAGAATTGGGCTGCTTTACCCTAGGGTTAGGGACAGACTCATTAAAAATAAAAATTTTTTAAAAAAATCATCCAAGCAGAAGAAAAGCAACATGTTCACACTCAAAGAGCAGAGACAGTTGGCTAACTGGTTTTGCTTGGCACATGGAGTTCTTCTGCCTGCCACCAGTCTGTACTCTGCCTAGAAATAACATTCTCGCTCATGTTGCACCCTGATTTGGCTCTGTGGCTCTATTTGGTAAAGAAACTGCTGGAATATCTGACACCAGTCTTCAGCCTGGGACATAACACTCCTGTGTGAATTGGCTCTTATTCCCAACTCTTGCTGGGCCTGCTCTCTGCTGCCAGGCTACGTGCTTGTATTGCAACTTGCCACTAACAACTGGTAATAAATATAGAACTTTCTGCTTATTGCCCTTCACATCTCATTATATTCTGAACTGTTTTTCTTCAATGCACCTCATAATGTCATGCTACAAAAGATGAGCAGGACAAGTTTTAACAATTCCCTGAGTTAAAAGTAAAAGGTGATGCTCTCGGTGGTGAACAATCCTGACTGCTGGATTGTTCCTGTTACACTTCCTGCTGTGTACCCAGTGGATAACAAGGACCACTGCTCAATGGCCGAAGATGAAACTCTCATGATCACACCCTAGAGATTTGGTACTTTTCAGTTTCCCATAAAGAATTATGTGGGTTTTGTGTGCTAAGCACACGTAGCTTCTGATGCTTTCAGAACAGAGGATTTAATGAGGTATCTCAGCAGCTGAGTGTGTCCAGCCAGAGGAAGCAGGAGTTGCTGCAGCAGTGGGTTTTGCTGGAGCTGGGCATAACACACGGAGGACAATGGTACTTCAGGTAAAGAGTGGAAACTTGGGATGTAAAAGCTACCAAGCATCCTGCAGCCTGGCAAGCAATGAGGTGAGTCTATACCTGTAGCCACTGCAACGGGGATGGATCTGCCAGGAAGGTCAGCTGCAGTAATGTGACATTAAAGAAATCAATGTGACCTTGACAAGCACATGGCCTGGCCAGACAATATTGATTCACCAATGACACGCTGTTGCATAATCCTCTCCTATTTGCGTCTGATGGTTTCTAGACATGATTGAGTTCAATGTTTGCAAGGAACTACATCAGAAACAAAGAATATAAATTATTCTGTGAAAGTTGGTTCTTGAAAGTAAAAATGTTTTGGACAGCAGAGGAGGATTCTGTAGCAGGCTGGCAGACTTGTGTATGCTTTTTTTTTTCCCACCATATTTTCAATCTTAATGCTAACTTCTCATAGAATCACAGAAATGTTTGGGTTGGAAAGGACCTTAAAGCCTTCTCTTCTGCAGGCTGAAGAGTTGCAGCTCTGCATCCTCACAGGGGAGGTGCTCCAGCCCTCTGAACATTTTTGTGGTCCTTCTCTGGACTTGCTCCAACATGTCTGTGCTGAGTGCTCTGGAGCTGGACACAGTACTCCGGGAGGGGTCGCAGAGACCAGAAATAAAGGGGCAGAATCACCTTCCTCTTGTGCTCCTCAAGGATGATGAAAGATCCACTCTTCCTTCCCACCACACATCCACAAAGACTCCAGTTCATTGTCATAGACTTCTGGTACTAAATGCCCAATTATTTGTATGGCAAAGTACCAGAGAACACAGAAGACCTCAAGGTCTTTGTTAAAATTCTGTATCTGTGCAAAAATTGAATGTGCTCAAAGAGCTTCAGAATGACGACGACATCTTCTTCAGTGGGGATTCTTTGTGGCAAGGAGCTGAGGAAAGAGAAGAAAAGGTAAGAGCTGCAGATTCTAAACCTTACAGACTTCCTTTTTGTCTACTTCAGCAATCTCTAAGAAGTTCCTACCTGGATTATGTCAAACATTGTGTAGGGCTTGACCTGACTTAGCAGTTCTTCTCCTGCTTTATTGCCTTGTACAGTTTGAAGAACATCAACTTGATCCATTTTCTAGGGTATATTTTTCATTCTATAACTACCTGTCAATTTGTTAGTTCTGCATTGTGTTTTCAAGGAAACTCCTAATTCAGACTTGTGCAGCCATTCATCAGGTAAGGGACATGGATGAAAAATCCATGAAATGAAAATAGCTCAGTGTCTTCTAGCTGACTCCTTCCTTCCAGGCACCACATGAAGGCTCCAGTTCTCATTCAGCTATGGTCTGCACCACTGAATTGCTCAGATTTGTCTCAGGATATGCTGAGAATATTGAGACGCTGGAAAGCAGCTAGTAAGGGAATATAAAATGGAAGTATGTTTATAATTTAGTGGTTTGAGTTTAACCAGAAGTTCAAAAGTCATCCCATGCATTCACTGCAGAGTCAGTCTGTATCTGTAAAAACGGAAGAGCCATTGGTTTCTCAGTTCAAGTCCCAGCCGGGGCATTCTTTAACTGTATGAAACTCCTCAAATCAAATAGGAATAGAAACATTACATCCTGGCTTAAAAAATTCATTCAAAATGGTTTTCTATTTGTAAAATATTTAAACATTTGCCTGCAGTCTCAGGAATACAAGCAAAATTGTGCTACTGCATGAAAATCTTATGAACTAGCACAGAAATGGAAGTCTAGATGCAACTGCAGTTTAGTAGATGACTTGTGTACATAGCGGTGAATTATTCTCCAGAAGAATTACTTATTGAGAAATGCTTTCTTTTATGACAATTCCGTAATGGGCACATAGGAAGGAAATGCATGTCTCTATACAAACATATATATAACGTTGTCACATGAAATATTCTACAGCAGATATTTGAACCCGCCGAAAGCAGACCAGGGCTCTGCTTTCACTGGACCTCTCTGTGCCCTTCCATCCTCCTGAGTGTCTCTTCATCCTTCCTTCTATCTCTGCTCCTTTGACCAGGACTGTAGTTTGCTACAGACTGTGCTTTTGCAATGCATAAAACTTAGTGTCTCTGTGCTGTCAGCCAGTGAAGACAGTTCGTGTTCAAGAAATTGTTCTCTAAGTACTGCCCACCTGAATCCCTTTGCAAAAGTTCCTTTTTTACTTTACATGGTTTTTCCTAGCTTCTTGCTTGTTTGCTACCTAAATATGAACACAAGGGAGCACCAGAGGGTTTTTGTTATGTTTTCTTTGGTCTGTTTTTTACAAACAGAAAAAAGAAATCAGCGAGTGGGTTAGTTCAGGTATGATCTGGATGGGATCTCTGGCTGAGGTGGACAACTAAAGACTATTCTTCATTATTCTTTGTGGCCAGTCCTCTTCAGAGGACCTGGGCTGTTTTACTTCCCCACCCAATGGCCACATCAGCCTCTGAGGGAGATCTCTAGCCATCACCACCTCCCGTGTTGGCCCCATGTGGTTTAGCAGTGGCCCAGGGCACATTTGAGGTGCTGTGAGGCTGCTGTGCCGGTGTCTGTGCACAGTTTCAGGTGGGGGGCCAGAGCGACAGCCCCTCGCACTGAGGTGTGCGCTCGCCTTTGCAGCCGAGAGCAGAGGCTGCTGAGGAGCTCTGCAGGACACAGAGCTGGCTGCATTAACATATTTATGTTGTTCTACAGCCCAAAGAAGCGAAACTATGATGTGTTAAAGCTACTTATCTGTTGCTCATGACTACTGCACTACTTCTGTGTAATCAGCCAGAAAACTATCTTAGGAAGCCCTATTTTGCTTCTTTTGATGTCAAGAAGAAAAATCCCATTTACAGCAGTGGTACAGAAACAGGAAGGAGCAGATGCTGGAAAAAAATTCATTTGAAAATTATCCTGAAGAGGGAGAGAATGTGTAGAAGGGACTATAGAATAAATTTACCACATTTGATTAGGTATGTGACACAAGAAGATCAGAAAATGAAGAACCCTTTTAAAAGGGGTTCTTACAGGGCTGCAAATATTGAAGACTGATTTCTGAGGGCTAGGGGTGACATTAAGTAGAAATTTGAAATGTAATGAATCTGGGTCCTCTAGCAGGTGCTGCTGGGAATCTGGTGACTCTTCAGTAATGCTTGTCCATATGAAGGTACCACAGGGCTTCATGTCATCTTCCCCCGGCACGTGCAGGATTCCTGTGCATTAAGTGGCCAGCACGCTCCTGCTTATGGCAGGGTGTTTGAACCTTCATCTGCTGCAGCCTTGGACAGAAGGTTTTGGGAAAGAGGCAGCTCAGTGCACAGCTCTCGGGGGTGAGCATGCAGCTGTTTTCTGTCTGTCTCATAGCAAACTTAAAGGCTTGAGTTGGGTGCTCTGGTTTGGCTGGGATGGTGCAAGGCTGGGAATCCACTATGTCACTCTCCTGCCATGCAATCTCTCTCACGCAGTCTGCAGGCTGCCACCCCCAGCCAGCTCCCCCCAGCTTTATTGTTCAGCATGATGCCATATGACCCAGGATATCCCTTTGGCCAGCTGGGGTCAGCTGTTTTGGTTGTGCCCCCTCCCAGCTCCTTGTGCACTCCCAGCCTTCTCGCTGGCCGGGCAGCAAAGAATCTGAAAAGTCCTTGACTTAGGGTAAGTGCTGCTCAGCAACAGCTAAAACATCAGTGCGTTACCAACGTTAGTCTCATCCTAAATCCAAAACACAGCACCGTACCAGGTCATAGGAAGAAAATTAACTCTATCCCAGCTGAAACCAGGATCAGCAGTGCCAAAGGCACTGATAAGTGCCGAATAAAGTGACTACTCTTAGCCAGTTTAGAACAGCTTGCACAGCATGCTGGATTCACAGTTACATTCTGGCCTGCTGCAAGCTTGAGAGAGGCATTAACTTTGCAGATCTCTTTTTAAGTGTGTGAGTGTTGTGCCCTTTCCTTGCCTGCCTGCTCCTGGGAGCAAGGGGCAGCCCAACTGCATTTCTTCCCTGTCTGTATTGACTTACCGTTAACACTTCTCAAAGCTTTTTAAATACGAGTAAAAAACTCCTGGCCCCTTTGGGAATGCATCTGATTTTTCAGGTTTTATCTTTATCATTGATCCCTTTCCAGTTACTTCAGCCAAAGGTGAGGAAGTGATGTGTGAAAGATGGAGCATCTCTTTTTGTAACTAGGCTGTATGCAAGGGTCAGCTGTTAAGCTGAGATTCTTACAGAAGCCCCAGAAATAGGTACTTTCTGCTTTTGTGCAGCCAAGACAATTACACCAGGGAGGACACTCTACAATGCACAGAATTCTCATTTTTGCTCTTATACTTTTTTCAATTCCTCTCTTGCTCCCCAGAGGGTAAACTGGACAAAGACTACATCAGGGATGTATCCTGTGAGGTCAAACCCATTGCAGACATTTAGTGTGGCCTCTGCAGGAAGAATTGCTCAACTCCAGTTGCAAGAAAGTGTCGATAAATGATTCCTGTAAAGAGTTTACTTTTAAAAGCATTTGAAATTGGTTCTGAGCTGACTTGAAGTAGAGCATAGAAGAGGAGAATAACTGACCAGTAGTTTCATCTGATAAGGGTCTTCAGGTCATCATGACATAGCAAATGGGCCTATGTTTAAGTGGTGAACACTGAGAGAACAGAGAAAGCTTCCTATCCTTAGTTGTCAGTGATGCTCTAGCATTGCTTGTAGTCACCCTGTTTCTCTATTAGTTGTAAATCGGGTTGATAAAAGGTCCGGTATTTTGGTGGACCCATTGGTGGGAGAAAATGCATCTTTCATGGTGCAGGACAGAGAGGAAATTAAAGTTTTTCCAGAAGTTTGCAGGAAATATTTTCAGGACATTATAATGCCATCTGGCATAATGCACTTTCTAATTCAGAGAAAGGAGGCACAAGTAAATGTGCAAGAAGGTTACGGTTTGGTGGTAAGTTCCAGGCTTGTTTCTTTGGTTAACCAGGTGCCACACTGGACAATGTTTTGCATAAAACCATCATTTCAAACTTAGAAAACACACCTGCCAGACTTCTGAGTGTTAGAGAGAGGAGGATGTCTGTAGCTGATCTGCCATCCTGCTGAGGCCGACATTCATTAGCAAATGAATCTGTTGGGGGAAGGATGTAAATATGCTGGTGTTCTGGATGTTTGGCACCACGAGTTCAGCTTCTCTCTCGTATACAACAACAGACAGGGGCTTCAGCCTTCAAGGACTCAAGGCAAAATCATGCACTTGGGATAAGGTGATGTCACCTGCTTGGAAGGACTTTTTTCCCACCTGCCCAGCAAAGTCCAGCTTAGACTGAACAGTCTGATTCTTCAGTGCTTTCCTATTGCTCTTTAGGCAGTACTTATTACTGTGGATGCTATGTGATCATCTGCCTTGTAAAACAGTCTCTGATATGGGTATGAGGGCTTAGTCAGACAGAAAGATGTCTGGGAATTTTAGGCAAACTGTGAAACTGGATCTGTGGTTGTGGTCCATTGTCTTGAACAGCATACCTGTATGATGGGATTTCTGGCCCATTTTCCCCTGACAAAAGGGACATTTTAAATTAGGATAATTTACTTTTCCAGTTTCCAGGAGAACCCCACAAACAGCCTTATTAGCAGGCCTGAGAAGAAGGTGGACCTCCTCACGAACTGGAAGAGGCAGAATTGGTGAGAGAAAGAGAGGAACATTTTAAGCTGCCATCAATGCCAAAGATGTGATGCTACATCCCAGTATCTCCACAGAGTCTGTGGTGAGACATAGATGCTTCAAGAGATGCTTTAATTCAGAGCTTTCAGTAGGTACCAGCAGAATGTCAGCCCAAATGAGTCTCTGACTCATTCCTGGTTTTTCAGTCTGTGCCTGGTTCTCTGGGTGCCCTTTAGCTTGACTGTGCTTGAAGATGTAATTTGATTGCCAGGGCCACCTCCAATCCCTCCTTTCTCCTTTGTGTGTGTGGAGTTCTTCCACCCTGATTTGTTCCTCCCACCCAGCTTTTGTATAGAGCAACCTCCAACACAAAGTGCCCAAAAAAGGATTGTGCAGTTGTGAGGTGCTTGTCACCATTACACCTCGTCACAGCAGGGAGGTGACTCAGCTGCCACCCTACATGGCTGGGATGTGTCACCGAGAGAACGATGACATTTTCAAATGCAGCAAAGTTTGGACGTGGAGTAGAGGAGAGAGGAGGAGTTGGGCTATGAAAGGACATTGGGGAACATCAATGTGTCCAATAATTTGAAGCTTTTAGTTTAAGAAATGTGCAATTTAGAGAAGTGCAATATTGTCACCTGAGCACAATGTGATCTGTTCTATTCTTTTTTTGTTACGGTAAAGGGAAGACTGGTCTAGTGCTTAGAAGTTTTGCATGTGACCTGAGTAATTTAAATTCAACGCCCTGTTCTGCAGCGAATTTCTGCGATTTCTTTTACCCCAGCCTTAAAACAAGGTTGAAAATAGTGCTCCACTCATGAGACCATGGGGAGATTTCAGTCACAGTCTATATACGTTGTTGTCATGGAGTGGATCTATTTGATGGACCCCCCGGTGCATCAGTTTGTGCAGCATTGGGAGCTCTTTTGGTGGCTAAAACCACGAAAGTACAAAACTTTATTCTAGCTGTTATGGAGGACAAAATGGATTCATCGGTGGCATAGCTTAGACTAAAAATAAATCTACTGTTTTTAAGTGATATATAGACAAATGGGTGTCAAGGCTGTCATGGAAATTAACATATGGAGGCAGCTTTTCCTGAAAGGACAGGGTACTTGCATCCTTCAGATACTAGAAATGGTGAAATAGGAGTTGTTGAAACCCAAGAAGTTAGTCTGGGGTTTTGGGAGAGACACTTTATAAGCATGGGAGTTTTTCTCTTCCATGGATAAACCTGTTTATTCTTTGCAGCAATGGGCGGCTTCATGAACAGCTAAAGGAGGAACAGCTGGGGTATAAACTGATGTTCAACCTACCACAGACTTCTTTTCCTACTGTGTGGAAGTTACTTAGGTAGAGAGAGCCTCGTTTTATTTGTAAATGGGGGAAAATATCCTTATCCTGCCTCACAGTGGTCCTTGGTCCTAATGCTAATTTATCAAGTTTTTTAATGGACCATTTATGTGCCATCCTGATGTCTGCAGTTCTAGAGCCTCACTTGGATATAGCCCAAAACAAACTTCCCTGTTGCTTCAGAGATATTATGGGACCATTTGGAGGTGTAGACATGAGGTCCTGGCCAGAGTCCAAGTTTAGTGTAGTTCCAGCCTGTTTAGCAGAGAATCTCCTTGGTGTGTTCAGGAGGACATGCTCTGTCTGTTACGTGTGGCTGTTGTGGGCTGTTAGAACAGCTGACACGGAGCACCCCAGAGGAGCTGCATGCTATAATTGGTAAATCTCTGTTTACAGTAAACCAGTGCATGGCACTTAAGTGTTTTGAGATTCCTCTGGGGAGAAGGAAACTTACATAACAGGATGAAAGAGCATTCTATTTAGATGGGAAGAGCCTAGATATGTTCTTTCTTTGGTAGAGCTGTAATTCCATATCCAGTGCTTAATGCACAGGTGACAATGATAAATGTTGGAAGAATATTGTTGTTGAACAAATGTTTCGAGCCAGCAGATGGAAACATAGAATCATTTAGTCTTTAGGAGTTCAGAAACATGAAAGAAAATTTGTGGAATGAATCTTCTGTGTCAAGAAGTCCAGGTCTGTGCTGTCACAGACATTAACTGTTTTACTAACCGATTAAACTCACTGTGAAACAAGGTGGGAATCACTGCTACCAAAAAGTTGTTTGATAGTCCAACACTTGTGATTAGAAATCGTTGTGTATTCCCCAGCTAAAATGTCAGTGCATGTTAATTCTTTCCTTAGGGATAATTACCGAAGATTTACATGGAGAATGATCACATTCGTTTTCGCTTTTGTTTTTATAATCAAGGTTCCACTTGTGGGATGGTTTTTTCTCTTCCTGATCATACTGTTAGCCCTGTTTCACACCACTTCTGATCTTAGTAGCTCTTTGTGACTGTAGGTGATAGAACTGTCTGCTTTATCCCAGCAGAGTTCTTGTAATGGTCTAACAGCTCTCTCTTACTGGAAAGAAGGCACCTCATGTATTACAAAGCTGGTTTTTTTCCCCCCTTCCTACATTTTGTTGGTGTCGTCTTCTGAACAACTAATACAACATGCTCTGTCTTTTCTTTTGATTAGATCCTGCCTTAAAGCCACAATTCTTATTAGTCTTTAACTGCATGTTTTGACTGTGATCCTTCAGTGCATTCACTATGATTCCTTCATTCTTGCCTTTGGCCAATTTCTGTCACTTTTTAAGTTTAATTTTGTAATTGGAAAGGCAGAGTAAGACTGCTCCTTATGGGAGTTTACTAGTAAATTCCCAAGGCAATGAGAGTTTTATTTTTCAGTGGGAAAAAGAAAGCAGCTTCAGTTGTGGGGGGAAAAAAAAGCAGAAAAAGTTATTCTGGTAATTGTTGAAGAAGATTGACATTGCAGTGCAATAATATGTAGCCCCCACTACGCCTTGTAGAGTCAGAAAACTTCTTAAGGTGTGCATGTGTTGTCAAATTGCCTCAGCACCAAACTTGAGCTTCTAGTTATGTATGACACAGTAATAAAGATGTGTCTGGGGGAGGAACCGGGGTGCTTTTGAGTTAATATAGATCCGAGTCCACACAGCATCCTGACTGTCAGACTTCAGTGGCTGCTAGTCCAAGTTCTCTGAAGGAAAACCTTTTGCTGAATGGTTATTTACTTCAAATTTACCTGTGAAAATTTTAGTTGCTTCTAAAAAGCATAAACACAATGCAGCTTTTCATAAAAGCTTTTTAAGTAAGTTCTCATTATCTTATGAAAAATATGTTCTTTTAAACCTTCTGACAAGGCTGGGAGGAGTGAGCAACTTGCATACTTTTCCAAGTCTTTGCATAAATAGGAGCAGACAGGAAGAAGTGGGGGGAAAAATGGAAGTGCTCAGAAAAACTTGTAAAATAATTGCCATTATTAAACATGCATATTTTACTTTTGAATCTTCTTTATGGGAAAAACAAACTGCCTGCCAGTTGTTACAAATTTGAAGCGAAAATATGCATTTTATTTAAAATTTTGAAAACACTTTTTCCCCAAACTAGCTGTATTTTTAACCAAAATTTTGTATAAAAAGGTGAAAATGTGGCAATCTAGCTTCTGCAAGTAATAACATAGTGTGAGTTAGCAGGAAGCACGAAGTGCAGGGAGCCCTGAGCAGCAGCTACCAGAGCCTGCTTGGGAAGATGAAAAGCCACGATAGAGCCTGAAATCTGAGTAGTCTCCCAGACGGGGCAAGGAAAATGGTGCTTGTAGAGTCTCCTGCCTTCTGTTGCTGTCCCAGCTCCGTCTGGCTGTGGTTTTGTGGCAGCTGTGATGGAGAGATTCTTGTAGCATGGGGATCTTTGGAGCTGGAGGAAGCTGGCTGGCACAGAGGAAATTGTGTGCATTTACCCTTGACTTGCTCCACAACCAGTGTTAAACTGTATGACAAGCAATTGTCAGCAAATCTAATAGCAACGTTAATTAAAATCATTAATAATTACATAAATTATTGATTTTCCTCCTTTGGACTTCTCAGCAGACTATAATGCTGGTCCTTAACCCCAGAAAGGGGAGGGAAATGACATAAATCCTGGTCCTAGAGTCTGTGCTTTTTTTGTAGATCTACCACCTCTCCAGCCTTTGGTGATGCCTGACAGCGAGCTGCACAGAGGTGCGTGCTTATAGCAGGTGCCTGCTAACATCAGGGAAGGGAAGGCAGCTGGAGGCTTGGAGTTACCGTTTTCTATCAGAGCTATAGACTGTAATTCTCTGCCTCTGAACATGTGAGTAGGCTTACTTGGTTCTTGTCATATTCCCTTTCCCTCCTTACTAGGGAGGTTATAACATCCTCCTAAGATGCAGTTTCTGAAAATGCTATTACAGAAATAGTCCTTGTGGTGGAAAGCCAGCCCAGCATGCCCATCCTGCTGCTGCTGGAATCTGCCTCCCCTGCTACCACAAGCGCTGGGAGCTGCTGACTTAGACCTGACATGGAGATACAAAGCTCCTCACATACCCTGTCTTTACAGAGCGTGCTCCTCAGTTTGCCTGATTGCTCTGATTGCACTCCAGGGATCACTGTCAAAGGGGTCATCCTGAGGAGTGTGATCCTCCCACCACAATCCTGACAGTATTGAAGTCGGATCAGAAATCAATCTGTAAGAGCTGAGCATTTAAGACTGGAGTTTTTTGTTTGGATGGCTGGGAATTCATCTCCCTTTCTGGTCCGAGGAAAGAGTTCAACTCTCGTTCTGTATGGTCTGGTATCAGACATTTGGGCTAGCGGAAGGGAGCATTGCTGACCCTGACCTCGGTGTTGGGGAATGTTATGGGGCAGTGACATCACACAGCACATATGGGGCAACCAGGGGATCAGCCCCAGCCAGCATGGGGCTGGGAAATGCAGGTCCTGCTTGACCAACCTGTTCTCCTGTTACAAGGTGACCTGCCTAGTGGATGATGGAAAGGCTGTGGATGTGTCTGCCTGCACTTTAGTGAAGCATTTGACACTGGCTCCCACAGCATTCTCCTGGAGGAACTGTCTGCAGATGGATGGGACGGGAATACGCTTCACTGGGTTAAACACTGGCTGTGTGGCTGGGCCCAGTGCGTGGTGGTGAGTGCTGCTGTGCCCAGTGGGCAGCCAGGCACTCCTGGTGCTCTCCAGGGCTCAGAACTGGGGCCAGTCCTGTTTAATATCCTTTTCAATGATCTGGATGAGGAGATCGAGTGCACTCTTATCAAGTTTACAGACAACACTACGCTGGGCAGGAGTGTTGATCTGCTGGGGAGTAGGAAGGCAGAGGGATCTGGACATGCTGGGTTGAAGTGCCAGTTGTATCAGTTTCAATAAGGTGAACTGCCAGGTCCTGCACTTCAGTCACAACAACCCCACATGATTCTGTGAAGACTGTGATGTGTAATGCTTATTCTTAACTTGGTGTGCTGGTTCATGTGCTATGCTAATATGGAGCTCTTTAAGCATGGATGCATGAGACAGGCTGTCAGGTAGTTTGCACTGTGTCTGATACCTGCTGCTCCTTCTGTGCACAATATAAAATCTGCATTTGCTCTCCAGCTCTTTTTAGACAGTGCTGGTTTGATGGCTACAAATTATTCATTCCTCTTCCTACCCTTTGTAAAGTCTGCTTAGTATGAAAACAGTTTTTGGCAGTGACAGTCTCTGCATCATATCCAATATCACAGAGTCCCAGGTGGGATGTGATCTTTAAGCGCATTTTCAGTACCTCGGTAAGGAGTTCCTGCCAGAGTACTAAACCAAATCCTGTTGATGTGGGTGCATTTGTATTACAACGAAGTTCTCCCTCTTCTTCTCTCTCAACTTGGTTTCCTATTTCCCAAACCCAGTGCTGACATCAGGTACACGTATCTCGTCACATGGACAATGGCTCCTTCTCTAAGCTGAACGATTCCTGTCTCAAAAGAATGGAGAATTTTGTGACTTACCCTAGGGCATTGCGGTGTAGCTGGCAGCGATGAAAAAAGCTACAGCAGGGAATGAAGGAAGGTCTTTTCTAGATGATTTTAAGTTCAGGATGTACTCACAATTGAGCTTTTGTTTGCTGTTGTTCTTTTTAAATAACTAAAAATTCAGGGAGTGTATTGGGGGAAGCCACTTCGGTATGTTGGGTGCTCATCTGTCCCGGAGGATGTGGTGTGAACAGGGTGGACAGTTTCCTTCTCTGTGCAGAACAGAGCAAGGATTGTCTGAGTATGAGAAAGGCAAAGCAGTGATCCTTCAGACCACGGCCTTGTTACTCTGTGCTTTTATGTTTGAAATCAGGAGATTCTTTAGCTCAGCAATTTGTACTGTGCTGTAAGACAAAATGAATGAAAAGTGCAGTCTAGGGAAAAGACTGAGGCTTTCTTGGGTTTGCACTGAGGTTGCCCCCTTGATATCTTTGGGTTTTGTTGTTTGTTTTTTTTTTTCCTGAGATTTGCCATTTCTGTCAAAATATGTAGGGAGGTCTGGGACTTTGTTTTCAGAACTTGAGAGAGACTGGGATTTGAAGGAATACATGCCATCACTCTTAATGTATATATAAATTATGTATAATACAAAGCTGAATTTTTCACCTTTTAGCAGCATGTCTGGTTTGATTCCTACCACTGTGACACTATTCTTCCACTTCAGAATGATGCACAGCTTTAGAGCTTTGGGAGGAGGGAATGGGTTTTCCTATGATGTTGCTGGTAACAGCCTTTTCTTGGGGGTGAAATAGTGAGTAGAAGTCCTGGGTAGCTCGATCTCATTTGTCAGATTCCAAACTCCAGTGATGTCAAGGAAAGGAGACGTGGAACTAGATAACACCCCCAAATTATCTTGTGTATGTGCCTGTGTTCATCAGTCCAGTGAGCAATCTCTCTCCCTCACACCTGAGGGTTACACTGCACTGCTGCTGTGGTGAGGTCCCACATCTCCACAAGCTGTCCACCTCGGCAGCATCTCTCCTCAGGTTTGTGTTGCTGAGGTGTGCTCCTGGCTGGTAGCTCTGCCTCAGGCCCTTCTTGTACTCAGTTCAAATGAGACAAGAAAGGACAGTGGAATTATTCCAGCCGCTTCCTGACTCTGCAGGGTTTTTTAAAGATGTACTGTTTTACTTTTTTCTTCTAGAAGACTCCACGCACATTTTTCCTGGTTGCACGGGTTTGGATTTGCTAAGCCGGTTCCCTTGCTGGTGGGCACACCTTTTCCTGTTTGAAACACAAGCTGCAGGATACATATTCTATTTGTTTCACCACCTTTGTAAACCTCATTTCAGGAAGATGAGCTGTGGAGCTGGTGCTGGATGAGGAGTAAATGTGATGAATGGCATTTCTTACCCTCATGTTCAGGCAAACATTCAGGTTTGTTTCATTTGCATGGAAGTAGAAGGGTATGAACAGCAACCTGAGTGCTGCTTTCTCTTCATTATTCACCTAGTTAAGTCTCTATTTTGCTGTGTTTGCCTTTCCTGTAATCACGTATGTTCCTACCTCCACACGCTTTGGATTCAGCTCCTGGTGTAAATTTTGAGTAACTGCCTTGAGTTTAGCGGAGCTGTTATTTAGCTACAGCTCTCTCCCGGGCCATGGAGTTAGGGCAATATATTCAGAAATGAATCAGGAACAGTGTTCTGGTAGCTCTTGACCTCCCAGGGACAGATGCTGAACCCATTGCCTTTCCTCTGTTATTGGCTTAAAGTTGCTCTATTTTACCCCCCTGTACTACAGAGATCAGAGCCCGACTCTGCTGCCTCTTGCCCAGGGCTGTTCCAATGCCACAGGAGGGTAAAAGGAGGAAAGAGAGGCACACCCTGGAAAAACACTGCAAGTCTTCCTAGCATTAAACTTTGAGTTTTTACCCATCTTTCTTATGTGACTTTTAAATTGGCCATAGCCAGTCACATTAAAGGTGAGGCCATGCCCTACATATTATACACGTGAGTTCAGAAGTGACAGATCTTTTCTGGGGAGCTTCCAGCAACAGCAAACACAGAGCAACTAGAGGCGAATGAATGGATGAATGTTTTATTGTCGGGCTGTGTAATGCTATTATTGTGGCATGGGACAGGAGTATTTGATGTTGTTCTGGTCACTAATTCATGTGTGAAGCTTCAAGCATTGATCTGTGTGGATTAAATGCATGCTGGAGATATTTTCTGTGCTGTGCCACTTCAAATTCTCTCTCGTGATTCAACACATTCAAAGGAAATAATTTTCTGTTTCCCATTTGCCAGTGAATGCGTGCCATTTAGTTTGTAATTGGAACACAGTATGCTGCGTGTGTCTCTGCTAAATCATGAAAAGTGGTCCATTTTCTAAATTGCACAAGTATTTGTCACCTTTGTTTTAAAATGAGAGCCATAAATTTTATGGGGCATGTGAATATATGTATTAGTTTCCCCACACAGGTGAATAAGTCATACCGTGATCTGACATGGGCTTTATGATCCTGCTCAGGTTATGTTCTGTACTAAATTTTGTCTGTTCCTTCTATATTTAGAATTGAGCTTTGATTTTTTTTTTTAAGGAAACAAAAATATGGAAAAAGTAGGCATATCAAAAGGGCTGTGCTTCTCTACGTGTTTTTCATAAGCCAGGAGGTGCAACGAGCTGTGCCAATTTGGCATGCTGGAGGTGCTTGACAGTCCATTGCCTATTAAATACGGTACATTTAAAAACTTTGATTTTACACAACTGCGGATCCATTTGATTAATGTGTTTTCTAGGGAGTTTTTAAATACTTGTATTGGCTGAGCAAAGTCCACTAATGCTTAATGGGGCGTGACAGCGGCCTCAGCCTAGCTGTGATGTGGAATGTCAGCTGACAGGGGAGACAGAAAGGGTTATGTTCCTAATCTTATGGGGGATGAAATGCAAATGAATTAATGGAACGGAATTCCTTCACACTTCTGGAAATACAATATTTTTTTTCAGGTCAGCAAACATTATGAAAACCTTACCATCTCTGCCTCTGAAGAAACATGTGCCCTTCAAAAAGTGAGAATGAAACTTCTCTAATTTTTTCCTTTACTGATACTACCATTTTTCCTTGAATATGTGGGGATGTTCTTGGGTGTGTTTGGTGGAGAGGCTGAGGGAGGGAAATGGGGGCAATTTGCAAACAACGTGAGTTAACATGATAGGAGTTAATCAGAGTTCCTGTGCCAAGCCAGCATTAGTCAATAAAAGCACTGCTCCTCTTTCTGAGAGAATAAACATCTTTGTGCTCTTCAGCTCCCTCTGTATTTTGGTGGGGGGGGAGAAAAAGGGCTCAAAGAAATGGTGAAGGATTCCTGTCTGCCTATTATTTGTAATATGCTTGGCACCTGTAGTGCAAAGAGGATGGCAAAGTGCAGTGCAGAGAAAAGTGCCGATACAGAGTTGGAGTGAGGTTATCTGATATGCCTAAAAGAGCTTTTGGTAAAATTTTTTCACAGTTGCTCAAAGAAATTGAATTTAGGCCACTGCCGGAACTGTTGAAAACTCCATTTTGGGCTAAGATCCTTTTTCTGAGGTTAACTTAACAGGAGCTTTGTGAATTTGTGATGCAGGATTGAAACCAATGAGGAAACAGGAAATAAGAGGGAATCTGGAAATGCTCAGAGTAGTTAATGGGTGCAGTGTGGTTGGGAGAGGGGATGTAGAGGGACGAACCTCTCTTTTCAGTGCATTGGTCCGAGGGGTGCTAAACTGAGGGGTGGGCTGTTTTGCAGGAACAATGTGAATGTTGGCTGGAATAAGTATGAGGACTACAGACAGATTGACCCTGGCCTTAATGAACTTTTGTTCTCATGGACTGAGCACCTGGGTAGTGGGATCTTATCCTAAAGGGGAATTAATTGTTGGTCTATTTAAAACATGACTCTGTGCTTACTGCTCTGGGTTTCACTGGTCTTCTCTCACTATTGTTATTTATCTGTAAGAAACAAACTTGACTGGAGATTTGGATGCAGTATGCACTCAACACTGACCACCTTTCGGTCAGGGCTGTATCATATGAAAGCTAGGTTTACTTTACACTTTAAAGAAATATTGCCAGCATCTTGTTCTGTCCGCACCAGTACATTTTCTAAGATTCAGAGACAGTTTCTGTCCTGTTCTATCTCTTCTTGTCATCAACAGCCAGATTTTCACAAGAGAGAGTCACTCAGCAGGTCTTATTTTCACACAGACCAGTTTCCTGTTCATTTCTTAGGGTGTCATAGGGTGACTGTAATTTGTGTCCATACGAAGGAGGCTTTACAGGGGGTTTAAGCTGATTTGGCATAGACAGGACCAGACAAAACAATGATTTGGCTTCCATTTTTGCAATTACACAATACAAGAAGGATTTTCTGAGCCAGGTGCCCAAGGAGTGTTGAAACCTACTCTCCTCCCTTATAAATGGAGGAGTTGCCTCAGAGCACACAGGTCTCATTAGATCTGGAAATTCAATGCCTTGATCTATCATAAATGTTTTAAGATTAATATGGAGGAGGCTAGCTTTCTTTTAGTACATCACAATTTGATTTTAGCCTAGATATTATTTCCCAATGGAGGAAGAGTTGTTTACTTTGGAAATATCATAAGTGGTGGAGTATTGAGACTTGAGCAATCGTTTTTTTGATGCTTACACACAGACATCACCAAGATGCAGGGAGACTTACAAAATGCAACGTTCAGGCAGAGTGACCTAGAGAAGTTGTTTGATTAAACCTCAGTAACTAAAGGAAGGTGAGTGCATACCTAGGAGTTACTATGCATAACAAAGGAGGCATCCTAACTTTTGTCTTTGAAATGTATTGTATGATTCAGAGGTACTAGAGTGTAGAAATGATACCACCTTCGTTAACTTAAAAACTGCATCTTCTTGATTCAATTCTATGTGTTTCCAGTGCTAATTAAGAGCACATCCTTTGACTCCTGGAGAGTTTCTTTGAAGTGGTGCAGCTTAGAACAGGCTGTGGGTCTGAATTTCTTTCATTCTCATTTGCTTATATTGACAACTAGTATAAATCGGAAGGCAAAAAGTAAATTTGTTCTCTCTTTAATAGGACCACTCATGCAAGGGCTCTGGGATTAGATTTTAAATTGGCACTTTTTAAACCTTTGATACAGTTACAGACTCAGTGAGCCATGTTCACCTTTCCTACAGCTAGACCTAGATGGAAATTAGTTCCCTCCGTTGTCAAAATATTTTCTAATAAACATTTAGCCTTTCTTCTAAAAACAGTGCAAAACACTCAACAACTAGTATAGTTTAGCTGAAAATATACAGCTTTATTTCCTCTTCTAGAGAAACAAAACAGAACAACAGAAAATAGCTAGGAAAAAGTAGAGAACATCTGGGAATGCTGTTTAAAAGAAAATCTTGGGGAGGGGAAAGAAGAGGAAAGAAGCACCACATGAGCAGTTTCACGCTTCTGATCACCAGTAAAGACATACCTCCTCTTTGCACCTCCTTCTTCACCTTCCTCAGGTTCCCTTGCATTATCTCTTTGCTGTAAGAAAGAAAACAGTTAAAGTCAGGTGGCAGATACATCCCTGCTGTTGTGGCTGTGAGAGAACTGCACTTCCCTTGTGACTCTTGTGGTGACAATCAAATGAGGGGGGCCAGGGCAGGTGCCCTGAGCATTCTACAAGGAAATGGAGTGCATCAGTCTCTGCTGGGTTTATCAGGGGTTTGCATGTCTGAATGTGTTGTCTCTGGAAGAGATAAGTGAACTTCCCTCTGTGAACAAGGGTGAGCAGGGGCTGGAGGTGGGTTTGTGTGGTAGAGAACTGTGTAGTCATGAAATGGCTTGATTTTCACACTGTATCCTGGGTGTTTGAATCTTCGGCATCTCTAGGTTAGGACTGGACCTTGTATTTAAATAGCAGTGCTCAGATATTTAAAAAAGATATTTCCAGTATGAGACCCTTTTGTTAGTGAGAGTATTGTAACAATCTAGGCTTTAATGTTGCTTCTCTCGGGAGATATTGGCAAGGAATTGCTGATTGCACTTTCGCTGAGTACACCTTTATAATCATTGCTATGCACACCACCATAAATGCTACTCCTGCAGGCACCTATGTCCTTCAGCCTCAGCAAGAATAGATCAATGCACGATGCAAGATGAGCAGGGTTGTGGAAAGCCAATATGCAGGTCTGGGACAAAATAAGACTTCTGAGGCAGTAGAATTGGGAAAGAGAGCATACAAATAAGGAGGAACTCCCTTTGGAGGTGAACTGCAGTCCCTGTCAAAAATAAGTAAGTTTCAGACCTCTGCTCAGAGCAGTGAGTGAAATGAATTTAAGGTGCAGAAAACCTGACCAGAAGGCAGAGCAGCATCAGGATTTCTGGGCTCTTGAGCTAATTTTGCCATTGATACTATCATAGTTGCCCAGCTGATCCTGTTCTAACTTTACATCCTTTAAATAATTTTAAAAAAATCAATGTATAACCTGCATTTCCCTTCAAGACTTATACAGTTTGCAAAGCCCTCTGGGATCTGCTGGAAGAAGGAGACAAGAATGTCATACACATTCTGTTGGTTCCTCTCGTGGCAGGGTATATTCAGAGCAGATGGGGTTGCCAACTCACTGGTTCATTGTGGAGGTATTTGTTCAGTAATGAATGAGGCAGAGGAACAGACTGAGAATTCTGCACTCTGATACCCCACTGAGTCTGCTCAGATGGTAATGTGGAATGTCTGTTCTCTTCAGGGATGTAAAGTACACCATCTCAATGCAGAAAACCAGGCCTTTTAGAACATTGTGCCTCTACATACAAGGAAAATGGAGAAATGAAAAATTAAATGAAACCAAGTTTGGTTTTATTTTTTCCCCTCAAATGAAGAGTGATCTCTCCTTACAAATGATGAGAAGCCTGAAGGATAATGCACCCCAGCTGGGGACTTCTGTATGGGTTGAACTGGAAAGAGGACAACTAGCAGCAGCCAGTGCATCCCAGAAAGAAGGTTGATAATAATCCCATGCTGGCATCAATCCTGAGCAGTAGAAATTAGGGAAATAAGGAAGAAGATAAAAGTCAATGATCTTCCTTACATCTGATGAAGTCCTTTTGGACATGTGATTCCTTCTGGGCTCTTCTATTGCATCCAGGTTCATTCTTGGCGCTGCAGCTGTTACAGAGCACTATTGCTCTGGTGTGCAAAGAATGCCTATGTCAGGTTTCATAACGTGAGGACTACAAAGAAATACAGTAAATCATCACATCCTCCAAAACCTCTTTTGAAAAAGGTAGAACTAAACTATCTTTCTCTCTGGAATTTACCTGACACTGCTGACGTTAGAGAAAGAAGGAAATCCTAGAATAATAGGCCACACTGTCAGTGCCTACTCCATTCTTTACAGAAATGTGTGCTGAAATAAAATGATGTGCTCTTTTTGGCCATAGTCTGGCAAATGAGCAAACACTTAAACTTGGTGTCTGCTCACAGGTGTTTGACTTCGAGGCAATTCGATCAAAATCTTCATTTAATTATGTCAGCTGCCTCCAGGGCTCCCTGACCTCATGTGTGTGATGTGGAAACAGGTGATGATAGCTGCTGAGGGCTATGGCTGTAGATTCTCCCTTTAGTGAATTCATTTTAGGTGCCTGTAAGAATTTCTTTTGGATTCTCATGCACTGCTTCTTTTTAAATGACGACTGTGAACTTGGGTTAAAGCAACAGTTTCAAATATTTTTATTTTGGTGCTGAAAAACTGGACATAAGATGGTAATGTGTTCTTCCAGCCCAGAAAGCCAACCTGCATAAAAAGGAACACGGCCAGCAGGTCGAGGGAGGTGATTCTGCCCATTTATTTCTGCTCTCTGAGACCCCTCCTGGAATAGTGTCCAGCTCTGGAGCACTCGGCCCAGGAAAGGCATGGACCTGTTGGAGCGAGTCCAGACAAGGTCCACAAAAGTGATCAGAGGGCTGGAGCACCTCTCCTATGAGGAAAGGCTGAAACAGTTGGGGTTGTTCATCCTGGAGAAGAGAAGGCTCCAGGAAGGCCTCATTGCAGCCTTTCAGTACACAAAGGGGATTTATAGGAAAGGAGAGACTCATTACCAAGACCTGTAATGACAGGACAAAGGGAATCAGTTTTAAACTAAAAGAGGATATTTTGTAATGAGCATAATTTTTTTATGAGGAAAGTGGTGAGACACTGGCAAGGTTCCCCAGGGGAGCTGTGCATGCCTCGTAACTAGAAGTGTCCCAGGCCACGTTGGATGGAACTCTGAGCAACCTGGTCTAATGAAAAGTGTCCCTGCCCATGGCAGGCAGGTTGGACTTAGATGACCTTCAAAGGTCTCTTCCCATCCAAACCATTTCATGATTCTATGAAATATTCCTATGACGGGCAATGGGAAAGGGAGACAAAATTAGGGGGATGAAATATGTTGTAGAAAGGAATATAACGGGTAAATGAGCATTACCTTCAAGAGCTTTGCCTTGGTGGCTGCACAAATAAAAAATCCTCTGAAGAGAAGGAAGTCCTGCTCCCTGTTCCCCAGGAGATGTCTTCTGCTGCACCCATGGATTTCCAGCTCAGGCAGACTAGGAGGAGGCTAAAGAAGAGGAAGTCCTAGGGCTTTCTTTGTGAGGTCTAGCAAGGAGAAAGAAGTAGACAAGCAAGAACAAACATAAAAGGCAGCTGAAGGTTCAGCCAGGAGTACTAAGAACAGCGTTACATTGCAGGTGTGTTGCAGCCACCTCTGCAGCTGCCAAATCTGGTGAGCAAAGATTTCATCCCTCTGGTCTCAGCTCAGCCAACGCTGCTACAGATTTTTCTCTTTCTGGTATGCAGGGGGCACATATCGGTTGTTTTGCTACCTAAAAAAGGAGAGTTCTGTTCTAGCAGGTGTGGAAATCTAAGTCCAAGACCTAAAGGAACCCCAAATTGAGAATTAGAGGTATTAAATCACTTCAGCTGCTGCAGGGAGACACGTAACCTCAGCGTGAATGGGGTTGCTTGAGCTCCCTCCTGTGTCTACTTGTGTGATAAAGGTGGGCCTCAATGAGAGACCTAAGCAGGGATGACTCTTTAGTTGCCAGTTTAAAGTACTTCTGAATCTCCTGTGCTGGTAATGCAGTGATGAAGAGAGTATAGAGGAAAGTCTAGCAGGAGGAATAAGAAATGTTCTGTTCAGTCTGGGATGGGAAAAGTTAATTGCAACACAAAAATGCTGTCATGGTAATAATGAGAAATCCACCTGAGGAAAGCAAAGTGTCAGGCTGAACCTACTATTTCTAAAATTTACACAATAATTCAGGGTTTCATTTAATAAAAAACCTTGTTTAAAAATAAAGAAAAAATTTAAAGATTTAAAGAGATTATTATCTCTGTTAAGGTATTTGTGATTTTTTTTTTTGGTCTTTCCTTTCTCAGATTTTCACTGAGACCAGAAATCTCAGTATTTCAGAATCTGAGATCAGTGGTCTTTGAAGATGATATTTTAACCCCGTTTTGTCCTTTTTTCCCTTCAGTATATTATAGAATACTGGAATGAATAACTTCCAGCTGATTTCTTGTTCTGTTTCTGTGTTACTTTCATTGTTTCTTTTGCCACATTGTAGAGCTTCCAGGGCTGACAAAGTATTGAAGAGGTGCACTGTGAGGAGAGGGAAAACAAACAGACTCCACAATGGAAAAAGAACAAAGCAAACTGAAATCTTTAGTTTCTCTGGGTTAAACTGCAAAATGTAGAAAGGAGGAAAGAGAAGAAGAACCCTTCCTTCCCTCAAAATAAGAAAATGGAACTTGAGACGCTGTGTGGCCAAATGAAGGGCTTGTGTGCCTTTAAGTTCCTCTTGTTCCTCGAGGTACCTGGCGAGACCTATGAGAAGCTGCCATTCCCTTCCAACAAACCTTGCTTTCAAGGATCAACTGCTTGTAACTTTGAAATGATTTTTGAAGAGGGAGGGTAAAAAACCAACCCAAAAAGCCAACCCTGTGAATGGAGAGCATGTTCTATCTTGGGATAAATTTGGGTCCAGATGCTCCCAACCTGTTTTTTTTCATCTAGATCTGATTCAGTGTTGTGCTGTTGCCAGCCGGAGGGCAAGTGAGTGGGGTCAATAGCAAGGTGTGGTCATTGGTCTCGTAACTGGCCCGAGAGAATTCCCTTGGGTATCAAACTTATGTTTCCCAATTCCTTACAAAGGACAATCCTCTAAAAAGGAGCGATAGTTTCAGCACAGCCACTGTGAGGAGCAGGAGAGTGGATGCTTTCTGTGGAATGTGTACCAGTATAAAGAGGTAGCAGGTGTGGGATGCCCAAAACCCTGTTCAGAACTTTGCCTTTGAAATGGTGAGGTAATTTCAGATCTATTTTACAAATGGAAAGAGGTTTTAAATTCCAGGGGAAGGGAAATCGGTGCTGGTTTGACCACTAGAACAATCACCTTTCTCTCTGTTCGGACTACAGTCAACCCCTTCCAGATTAATAATCATAATAGAGCCTTTCAGCTTTTATCAGACCATCTGATCTGATCTAACCTGTGGATGTGAAGATGAAAGGTTAATCCCCTGGGCCATCTGCTTTCCTTTACCTTTTCTGTCTGGATGCATTGTTTCTTTGTCTTGCCTGCCCACTTTTGGCATGTCTCTTGCTGTCTCTAAACACTAATGCTGGTTTACATCTGACTCTGTGCAGAGGATGCAGCCTCTTTGAGCAGCAGCTGCCTATTCAGAGATGCTTGCAAGTTTCCTTTAGTATTTCCTCTCCTCTCCTGGCAACTCCTCTCAGTATGATTTATGAATTGCAAGCATAGCTGGGGGTGATGCGAAGTATCAACACCTCTGAATTCCAGTGAATAGGAGCTGGGTAATTAATAACAACAAACCAGGAGTGTTTGCTTTGCATGGAGATCACGTAGCAGAGAAGTGTTGTTCTGTATTCTTTGGGAATGGGGAAAGTGAGTCCTAACCCTTCCCCGTGCTGTTAAATCTGCATGTCATTTTCCTTGGATAATTAAGTAATTCCAGCCTTTCCAGGAGAGAGGCTCCCTCCATTTCCCCTGTTAGCTTGCAGATGTAGTACATGCACCTTGCGGCAAATCAATGCTGACGATATTACCATGCATTATTGCAGCAATGGAGCAGAGGAAGCCCAAAGAAAAATGCTCAGCCCTTGCCGATTGCATTATGAGCATGAGGATCTTTTATGCAGCAGACTTATTAATTGCATTTTCATTTGTGTCCCTGAATTTTAACCCTTTTGAGATTGCTCTTCTGCTTGTGAGTACCTCTAAAATTGCCAAGTGTTGGGCAGATTCAGAAAAGGGAGGAAAGACAAGGGTGGTCTCTGCAGTACTGCACTGGAACCTGGACATCTGCAACAAAGCTAAGGAATAGATTTAAACCACCAACAAAAGAAGGAAGCTTTTAAATCACTTGGTAGAACACAGAATAAATACACTCTGTGTTGGAGTAACAAATGTTGTGGTCAGGTGGTCTTTCAAGGGAAGAGGTCCCCTTGAACCTTCCCAAACCCTTCAGGTTTTTGGCCTCTCCACTCTTTGCCTGCACCAGGTTTTGCATGGCAAAAAATCCCTGTGCAGGTTTTTCCTCCTCCTTCCCCAGATGAACTCCCTGATTTGTCCCAGTACATTTTTATTTTATGAAGATCAGTCTCCTTAACTGTTCTCATTTTCACTCTGTCTTCAAGGCAGGGCACTTGTGTGTTGTCTTCAAGTCATAACCTAAACTTCAGAGAGGGGATTGTCTCTGCTGCATTTGCAGGCCTTTCCCTGGAGCCTGACGGGAACTCCAGGCATTCCTAAAGTTTAAATTATTATTAATTTAGTAATTGGCATTTTTATCACGGAACTACATACAGCTGTGATGCCTGGCCTTTGCCAGCCAGAATTCATTACACTGTGTGCAGGCTGCATGTTATTCTCTTCATGGGGCCGGTGTTATCTTTCCTAATTTCCTTTGGTGGTGTGAAACTTCAGCTGGTCCCCTGTGAATTGAAGCTATTGGCCAAGACAGTCTAGCAAAGGCTGTAAAAGCTGCCACTTAATTCTGTCCTACTTCCTGTCTTAGAGGTGCTGGGAGCCCACGTTTGCCTGAGACTCCCCCCTTCAGAATGTTTCAAACGCTGTTTACTTGATATTTGATTTAACCTAACTCCTTTTAGGAGTTAGTTATTGCTGATTCAGTGCACAGGAGATCTGGGGACTGCCAGGACTGGCTTGGTAAGAAACACCTGCCTACAGCCGGCTGCCTACTGCTGTGGTTTTGTTATTTTTCTTTATTTCCTTTTTGGTTTGTTTCTTCCGTGTTAAGTATACAACCTTCCCTTCATGTTGACTAGTATAAAGTCTTTCCTCAGTGCTGTAGTTCAATTTCTATCTTGTTTGGAGTTCTTAAAAGAAGAGAAGGAAATAGCCATAGGTGAGAATCTTAAAAGGTGGTGTGTGTTGTGGGAGAGGAAACAGCACCAAGCTGTTGCAGGTTGAACATCCTCCTGTGAAGTCCTGCCATCAAAGCTGGGGTTGCTGCCAGACTTGTTTCTCTCTAACTTGCTAAGAAAATTCTACCTTTGTGCACTCACACACAGAGAAATCACTTTGTATTTAGCTTGAGTAGAGGAGAAACAATACCAGCTCCTTCCCTTTCTGAGTCTATCTCAAACTTAGAGGAAAGGAAGAGTAGAAGAGGGAAAGATTTGTCTGGAGGAGGATAAAAAACAGAAGAAGGTGCCTGGGGAGGGAACAGTGTCTTAGAGAACTGTTGCTGTGTCACTGACCACATCAGCCTCATTCTCCCAGTGTGTGCTCTGTGGGGTGGGAAAAGTGCTTTATGTCATTTTTCTGTCTTGTTTCTGCAGGAATGGGACAAGCATAGGGGAGGTTTCATGTTCACACAGATTGTCTTTTCACAGCAAGGCAGGATTTGCACTCTGCCTTTTAGCAGCTATAAAGCCAATCCTAAACCCTCTTAGGCATGAGGCTTCATTAACAGCCAGGAATGAAAAGGTGATAAGAAGTGCACAAAATTTCTAACAGTAAGGAGGATTCCTTTTCTTCATGGAACCTGCGAGACTGAGGCACACCTTGGGACAGGAAGGGAAATGAGGGTCATTTAGTTTTTCTGAATCAATGATCATATGGCTATTAGGCACATTTCTGGTTTTAATCAGTTTTTTTCCAAATGGGGTATCTCACTACTCACAGAATATTCTTAGATATTGTAACAAGCCATGATTCTGCCTCTCTTCATTACATGTGGCATAGTTGGACCCAACTTTTAGAGGAGCTCATTGAATTCAGAAAACAAAGAGGGGCTGAAGGTTTAATTGTCCTGATCCAGAGCTCTCTAAGTGCATATTTTCAAAAACTTGGCAAATGCTTCTGAAAATCCAGTGTCTTACTGTGGTCCTGGATGATTTGAAATCTGGGAGACAGGGAATCCTGGGTTTCTGACTGGGATCTCTAAGAGAAAAATATATGGAACCTTCAATATACAGTGAATTCAACACGGTGAACTTGTGTGCTGCACAACTTATCTTTGTATATGCTGCAAATCTGTGCACTCATTTCATTCTGATAAGCTCTTTGGCATTCCTGATGATGCTGATTATCAGCAGAAGGGGATTTTCTTATCTTGGCTTTAAGATGAACAACAGAACCCAACCTTAACTAGAAACATGATTTAAAACCTGCTGAATTTCCCCAGATAATGGAAAACGCCTCTGCCTGCTCTGTGCCTCACCAAGTCTCTCACCTGCACTGTGCAGGTTGTGCACCTTTCGGGCAGCCTTATCAGTGGGTGAAGATAGTGTAGCTGTCTGAGCATCCCTCAGTGAAAGGGCTCTTCTTTCTCCCACAGGTCTGGTGTTCAGATAGATAAAATCAAAAGGAGGGATGCAGTCAGTCTGGTCGCCAAACCTGGCAGGACATCTGCTCATGCTGGTGAAGTTCTGAGCCTGAGGCAAGATTCTCAGAAGTGGTTCTTCACTCTGCTAAGGCTCTGCCTGCCGCAGTCCCAGTGTGGCCTGTGGCTCCCTCTCCTGCTCCGGGGCGTTGTGTCAGCGGTGTTGATCAAAGAGACAGTGGTGCTGCGATGCAGTGAGGGGATCCACGACTTTGTGAGGAGCCTGTTCCAAGATCAGCCGAGATCGAGTAGTCCCACCATCGTCCCATGATCCCGGCTGTGTAAAATGCCTCCCTAGGTGTGCTGCTATGGGGTACCTCTGCTTCTTGCTGCTATGCTGGGCTCCCACTTCATCATTCAGTGCAGGAACCAGACTCCCTCTTGCAGCATCTGAACAGTGTTTTCTGCAGCCCATGGTTAAGGAGCTTTGCAGCAAGTCTGTCCGTGCCATGGGCCTGCTGTGCTTCAGAGCCAGACTGCTGCACACCCTGGCTGGCTGTGCTCAGGGAATATCTGTCCCATAATGGGGGTAGTACTGCACCAGCAAAAATGGTGGAGGCCCTGCCTGCAGGTGATATTTTGTCTGAGGGTATAGGGACACTTCAGCTTTTAATGACTTTTGTTTAGGTAGATTCAGGCTTTTCCTTGGTAAACAAGACAGCATTATCACAGAGCTGCTTTGTTTTCCAGTGACTGGTCTCACACATAATAAATAGGTGAAAGTTAACTGGAGCAAGCATTGATTTTTCTTTTAGTACGTGTGGGATTTCCTCCCTTGGGAGGGCTTGAGTAGTGCAGGAGACCTTCAGGGGAGGATATGAGTGTGTGAAAAAAGTGCAGTGTAGCTGGGACATTAATTTCTTTCCCCCTCTCTAAATTTTCCTCTTGTCATCTCTTTCTCAACTTTCCCTCCTTTCTTTCATGTTCCAGCTCCCAGAAACTTCCTGGGGTGATAGTGACTGGGAGACACGCTCTGGGCCTCCAGGGAGGTCTGGGTGTGTGCAGTCCTGCAGGAGGAGAGGGACATGGAGCAATGACAGGCAGAGCCGGGCAAAACAGAAGGGCTGGGGTACTGGGGATCAGGGATCAGGTCTACAATCAACAGTGGAGGCAGTGATGGTGAAGTTAGTGATATGTGTGATACGAGTTAACACTTCATAATTATTTTTTTTCCCAAATGAAAGTCACAGAATATGAAGAAAAAAAAAGAAAACCCCAAATAATCAATGCTGCTTTTGAAGGCTTTGGCAATTGCCAGGCTCTATCTGTTTCTTTCTTTAGATGGTGTCATTAGTCTACTTCCATCCAAATCATCCCCTCCAAACAAACATAACTCCCCCAATTGCTTTTCTCTCCTTAACTGAACTCAGCTCCCCCTTGGTTATGGGCATGTTCTGCTACTTTATATTTGTGCCACAATTTGCCTTCCGGAACATTTACTTGCTTGCTTGCTTAGAAATGCTCTGCATTGCCTGGTGTTAGGGCATATGGTTGTCTCTCATCAATTAAAAATCAACATGGTCCAACAGAATATAACACCAACCCCTGCTTCTTTGAATGGATGTTTGCATCTGGGTGGGGATTAAAGCAGCTCATAATGGATTAGATCAGGGATTAAAACAGCTTGTAATGGATACTGTGTTGAACTATTCCATTTCTATTCTTGGATATAGACTGTGCAAATCTAGGGTTGTCAGATGACATCCTCACTGTCACCCTGTCATGCAAGAGGCCAGGTTTTGAAGTAAATCTGTTATTCCTGCAACAGGGATGGTACAAGCTGGAAAAGCCCCTTTTTCTGTGTGCTGGTGATGGGCACGCAGTTCGCGAATCGTGCAGGAGATGGGGGTGTTGCTCACATTACCTTTGTTTTCTGGAGAAGGAAAGATATTAGCTCTGCTGCTGCTCTCTTTGGCACGGCGGCCTCTGTTAAGGAGAGGGAGCCGCAGAGCGGGGAGATCCTGGTACGTAGTCCCACATCATCAGTGGGACTCCCCCAGCTGTGCATCCTGTTATTTAACAGTAACAAGCAGGCACTGGTGAAGGCATTTTAGAATTTGCTTTAGAAACACCAGAGCTTCCTGTGGGCATCTGTCTGAGAAATCAGGGCTTGGGGTAATCTCACTGACATAGCTTGCACTGACTGTCTGGGACTATCCCTGAGTGTGGTAGGTGTGGATGACATTCACAGAAGGCGATTGCAAGTAATGGCTCTTCGGTCTGCAGGGCAGAAAAAGCCTGCCATTGGAGTGGTGAAAGTACTGCCCTAAATAAAGTGGTAGGCTTCATGGAAGTGTTCACCATCACATTCTGTGCCATGTCCAGCACAGCTGGGCTCTTGTGGTGACAAAGAGCGATGTGGTGGACACAAAGAAATGCCTTGTGCTGGCAGATTTGTGAAATGAGGTGTGTCCTGTCTTGGTGTGGTGGGCTTTGGCCATGAAATCAAAGATTCTGCTGCACAAAGGAGTGACTGATCAGGATCTGAACAAGGACTAGGTCTTAAGCAGTGTCCAGCAAGGCTGAGACGATAAATGGGACTGGGCAGACTGCACTGCAGGGGACGGGCTACGTAGTGGCAATTGCTAGCACCACAGTAGCTTTTACTCTGTGGTGCCTGGGATTCTGGATGTTCAGAGATCTTCAGGAGCAGCAGAGAGCTGCTGCTGGGTCCAGAGGGACTGCAGAAAGTTTGATTGTAATTTAAGAACAAGTTCTGCCTGGCACAGCTGCAACCTCACTGCTAGAGGATGGCATTAGGTGGGCAGTGCCTCCCCTCACAGTGCACAGCAATGGCAAGACACTGGGGTGGTGGCACGTGTGCTGCTAATGCCACATACCTGGGGACCCTGTTCCTGCAGCAGTCGAGTTTGGGGGACAGTGAGGTCCTTCCTGTTCCCCGCACCCTGCTGTTTGCTTACAAGCAGCAGCAGGGTGCAGCCTCGGGGCTGGCACGTCCCTGTGCATGTAGGGTAGCACCTGTCACGAGTGTGTGCAACTTGTAAAATCCCCTTGCCTGAGGTTTTATGGAGCAGCTCTGGCTCAGGCCCACGTCACTGCTCCCACACAAATAAAATGTCATCTAAACATTTTGGCAGCACGGTACAAAAGGGAGCCGATTCCAAGCCAGGAATACCATCCGTTGCGTTGGGAGTGGGTGATTCGCTTCCCCTACCCCCACCTCCCACTTTCCCTCTCTGCGTCGGGAATTGTGGCTAATAAGGGGCCGTGTCTGTGGGTAGGGCCCCCGCCGCCTTCCCGAGGCTGTCAGCGGTGTTCTGTGCGCACCGGCTGCCACCCCGGCCCCTCTTCCCACTCCTGCAGGGCGCCCCTTTAGCGACCGCTCCCCCGTTTGCAACAGGCGGCGATGTGTGCAGCCTCTCTTCCCTCCCCCGGCTCTCTCCTCGCCCTCCCGGCGGCAGCCGGGCTGCACGGACCCCCCATCCCGAGCCGGGCGCTCTGCAGCAGGCGCTGACCAAGCGCCGGGCAGCAGCTGGCCAGAAACCTCCCCGCTCCCCAGTGCGGGCAGTGCCACCTCCGGTCCTGCCTCTGTCCCCCGCTCCCGCCGCTCCCTGCCGGGCTGGGAGACCCGCGATAGGCGGGAGAAACTGTTGAGCCGCCCCCGCACCGGGCCTGGCGATGGGGAGGGGGGAGACCGCGGGCAGAGCCGTGTAGTTGGTGGATCCGTCCTTGGACGGCAAAGAATGGCTGATGCGGGAAGTGGGAGGGTGGGACCATTAAAAAATCGCTAATTATCGACACTTTTCAAAGGGAGGAGGAGAACGGGAGAAGGTCGACCGTGGGTTTGATCCGAAGAGAAAGTGCCGACGTGTTGCTGCAATGAATCGGTCCGGAGGGACGTGGCACTGGCACAGATGGCGATGACAAGGGCGACCCACGGGGACGCCCCGCAGCCGCGGGAGGCGGCAGCCTCCCTCTCCCCTTCGCACCCTGCCATTACTCACACCTTGTCCGGGGGCTGAAGCTGCAAAGGCTTCTTGAGCTTTGCCAGCAGAAAACAGGTGTCCTGGCCAGGGGAAACGCATCCGTGCGATGGGAGCGGGAGCGCGGCACTGCCGTGACCTAAAGAAATACATCTCCCTCGCTCCTTCTCCCGACACAGTCCCGAGATGCTGCTGCAGGGAGCTGCCTGCAGATACTGCCCTCTCTTCGTTATTGGCCCCACACAAATCCCGCTAGTCTCCCTTGCTGGACGGTGGCAAGGTTGCTGGGATTCCCACGCACACGCGTGAGTTCCCGCGGCCGGGAGGCTGAGCTTGGGACGGGCACATCCACACGCACGGAGCCGGCTCTGGAGGGATGCTGCTGGATGGCCGGGTCCGTGGGTACGCTGTTACACACGGGAGGCACCCAAGAGCCGCTCATCCCAGCTGCGTTCCCTTGTGCCCCCTTACCCATGGCTGACATCCAGCCTTTGTGCGTACATGTACACGCACACGCCCAGGGCGAGGAGTACCCACACCGCTGTAAATACGAGTCTATGTACATATACAGCAGGAGAAACGGGGAATGACGGCTGCTTTATCTCGGCCAGGAGCACACATACCAAATCAGGAGAAAAGGCTGGGTGATGCTCCAGCTGATTCGGTGCAGCGCGGTGTCCCGCTCCCGCCCCCGGCCCCGCTCCCGGCCC
>VZTA01007296.1:27456-41043 GCA_013398855.1 Mohoua ochrocephala | reverse complement strand
ATAAAATTACTCTATCATACTGATTTTTCTAGTCCATTGACAGTTTCTGATAATGGCCAGTGCTGTATTATCCTGAAGGTGATAATCCTGGAACAACCTGACTGCATTGTTCACACATTAGCAAAACTTGGAATTTCCACTGAAACATTAGCTTCCTTTCCCCAATAAACCAGTGAAAACAAATTCATTTTTTATTTGCCTGTCCTGTGAGAAAGGAGAGGGAGATATATTAAACAATCTGATATATATGTTGTTATTATTGGTTTTTGATTTTCTGTTTGCTTTTTAACAAAGGAGCAAGACGTTTTTCCTTGAGGTTTCACGGTGGTGAAACGGAACAGCTGTACATATAGAATGGTGTAGAAATACTTAGCAACAGCTGAATGACCACCTCTATCTATCAAGTGGGACTCTTTAAAGGGTCAACCAAAGATAAATCTTCTACTCTGGTGGGTGCTAGCCCGCTCAGATTTATTGAACGCTGCACTTCACCTAACCAACTGGCTTTTGTTACTGTAGCTTTTGTGAAAAAAGGCACTGACAATGTTATCAGTGTTCCAGGGTGACTTGGGCAGACAGAATGGATCTGTTATTTCTTTTCAGGTGTGGACATAGGCACACATCAATACTAGGGCAGAAACAGGGGGGTTGATGTAGTCTCATCTGGGATCCTTGAAGAACACTGCAGTTTCCCAGGACAGGGATAATAGGGGAACTGGCAATGAAGTGTAAGAAATACCTTCTTAAGACTGGACTGGATTGTTTCCGAAGAGTTGGTGGATCTCTTTTTTGTATTCTTAAGAACTCTTCTGCATCAGACTTACTAAATGTTGAATACGAGTCTGAGTTATCCTGACATCTGGCTCACAGGAATAATTTCACCCTGGTTTGGCTTGATTCAGTTTTCAGGTGTTTGGGGGCATGTGTGTATGTGAAATGGTGGACGGAGATTGATGAAAGAATAGGCAAAACATGTTTGTATGTTGACCACCTCTTCAGCATGAGAGGAGGAACAAAGTGAGGGGGTAGAAGAAGGCCACTCCAACATGAAAGCAATCAAGAAGATAGGTAGAAAAGGGATACAGTACAAGGGCTTCACTTTGCTTTCATGGAGTTGCTTTATGCTGAATGATTAATGCTTTCATAGCTCATCTTTGCATGCCTGAATGCAGGTGTATTGATTCCTGAGTGAAAGGGTAATTGATAGTGAGCTGTGATATGTTGTATTCTTCCTTCAAGAGATAAATACAGTAAATCTGACTGTGACTCCAGTCGTGATATTAAACTAGAATAAAGTGACAAGCAATTTTAATACCTTTAAATTCCTTTAAATTCTTCCTCTTTTCGTTTGTGCAATGATATCTTCCCCCACTCCCCTTTACTGGAAAATCTGGGTTAAAATGAATACTTGTTGTTTGCAGTTGTAGATCTCTAAAGCAGCTAAAAGTTTTTGTTCAACTGTGACGCACAAACTGTAACAACTATGACACAAAAACCAGATCTTGTTACAAGTGCTTTCATAGATGTTGTTTATAATGGTAATACAGGTCCTTTGCAATTAAAATGCTGTTTTGTTCTGCTTCTTTCAGGCAATGCTGATGAGTAACATCACAGTAAATGATCGATTGATTCAGAGTCTACGAGGTACGTTGTAGTACCCCTTTGAATCTCTCTCATACTGTTTTTTAGGCCCTCTGTTAATAAGGCTTGCACGTTTCTGTGGTCTTTTGAGAGTGCTGCATTTTTTCAAGTCATGGGGGTGGTGCAGGAGCTGCCATGACTTAGATGCTTCCTCTGCACAGCTCCAGTCAAGTGTCAGACTAATCTGCCTCAACAGTCCTTGTAGTGCTTGATGTAGTACTCCTGACTCTTGTGATATAATACAGAATAGAAGTAAGTTAATATATTTATTCTTCATTCTACCTGGCAACGTAGTCTTGCGTTCTTCTCTGAGTTGTGGGGTCATGCATTTTAGCACCAGAGGAATTCGCAAATCCTATATTAAAGAAGAAAACTCAATCTAATTCGTTTCTATTCATGGTGGTGCTTCAAAATTGTCGTTAGCAATGTATTCCTCTGGAGGTTCTTGGGAATGAATCCTGTAAACAAGTAAGTATGTTGTGGTGTCATCTTCTGGTACCTTCTCACAAAGCTTTCTATCAGGAAGAAAACTCTTAAATCACAAATGTCTCTGTTGCTGAGGAACATGGCTGTAAATTGCATATTATTCAGGGAAGCATTGCAAGCTTGCCTTTATATGGCTGATGAATGTGAATGCTGTTTCATACTGTGTTCTGATTATGATTTCATAGACTTAAAGATTTACCAGACTGCAACCTAGCAGGGTTTGCAAATCAGTTCTGTGTATTCCTTAAGAGGAAAAGTAGGTAAAAATATACATTATACTGTTTTTGCTCATATATTGTCCCGAAAGGTTATTCTTACCAGATCCTGTGCACCCTTGTTGAATAAATTCAGCAATTATCTATGCATTTGTATGCGACATGTAGTTTGCATGACAGATGGATTAATTTAGCATGCTTACTATAGATTTGTTGTTTGATATTTCTGTTGTAGAATATGTAGGTATATGTGTACTTTAATATGTACTTTAATCCTGTTTGATCAGAACACTTGAAAGAATTACAGACGGAATATGGGAAGCTACAGCTGGATGTTTACTGGTTTCAGAAGAACCAGACTAACCTTCAGAGGAAGTTCTCATATGACCTGTAAGTATGTTCTTTAGGAAAGATGACTTCCCAAATTAGAGGGGACTTGGTTATAAGTACTCTTGTGTTAGCTGTAATACTGTTAGTTAAAATACATTATTAAGGAGAAAGTAACATCTGACACGTCTTTTAAAATTGCTCACAGTTGATCTTGGAGAAGAGCATAAACTTTGCGGTGTTTTTCATCTCTGTGTCCATACACTTCTTGATTTTCCTTCCATTGCAGGAGAATTAAGGTAGCAATATTTTCCCTTAAGAGTTGTGGGGGGAAATTGAAACACGAAGAGGCTAAACTCTGAAGAAGTTCGAATTAAGATAGGGGAATACCTGTTGAGAAGCTGTACCTTATCGAGCTGCCAGAGCAGAAGTCTTGGGACTTTCTGGTACCATCAGACTCATGTGTTCTGCTTTACATGACATACCTAGTCATGGCTTTTTCTTGAGATTTCCCACTGAATTTTAAAGCGTGGATAACTGAACAAAAGTGCTTATCAGTATCCTTACATTAAATACACATTCCTGGTCTTTCTAGGAAGTTGTCCTCAGTCCTTTCTGCTCAATAATATTCTTGTTTCCTCCACCTGCCTTCGCATCCTATAGTACCTTCCCCCTTGTGCATAGATATAAAGAAGCAATAGGATTTGCTGTTTGCGTGTTCTCATAATGGTGTTCCGTCAAGAATGTAACTGTTGTAGTGATAGGTATTTTTTCAGCAGCCATTGTTTAGCCAGGTTTTGTAAAAATTACGACTAAAAGTGGACCATGGCACTCAGAGAACTTGAATTCTGCAGGCTAAACTTAAAGTATTTTCTTCTTTTTGTTTTTCCACCTCCTTAGAATTAAGGATTAATGTTAGTGCTTCTGTAATACTTACAGATTACCAGTTGGTTGTGGCCTTTATTTTGAATTATTACTCATGTAAATAAGATGGATTATATTAGTGGAGCTGTAATTTAAGACTTCTAGCAGAAAAGTAGAAGGAAGTTGGAAACTTTAGTTTGTGCCTACCTTTCAAGAAGCTGTGTTGTTAATGTGTCTGCTAAGGGGCTTTTTCCCACTCTGTGTTTGTGTACAATGGCTGCTAAGCACCATCTGTTTGCTGTTTAGTTAAATGACAGACCTGAGACTCATGGGCCTCTGTTGATAATTCTGCGCTAGTCAGTGAATCTCTTTGCCAGTGTCTTCCTTTTAAGTCTAAGTTCAGCAGGAACAAATGGATCTGGATATAGCACAAATATATCTGTCTGCTGGGCAGTTGTGCTCCACATGAGAGGTACACCCGTGAAGCACTGGATTGATACACACATGCAGGGAAATAATACAAGGTAAATGTAGTGAGTCTGGCTTCTGAAAATTTGGAGGTTTATCACCCATGCCTGGTGAAGTGTTTACAAGCATGGCTCTGTTGAGGAAATCACTGACAGAGCGCCCCTGTTTGTGGTGGTGTACCATAAAGAATCCCTCTTCATTTAGCAGAGGAAGGTTGTATTCAGACAGCATACTCCAAGGTCTGGGCTGGCTCAAGGTGAAGTGGTAAAGATGGGTTTGCTTTTATCAGGGGAAGTGTAGAGACAAGATAAATCAGCCATGTGGTAGCTGAACAGGGACTCAGTCTGCTGATCTGCCTCCAGTTGGTCCTGAGGCGGCTGTACCGTTTTCTGCAGAGCCTCCATGGGAGTCTGTAAAAGCAGTTATCTCAGCCAAGGAGCTATGCTATCTTCACTAACTTTGCTGCATAATACTTAAATGTTCATTTTCTATTTCTAGACTTTTTTCCTAAGAGTGCAAGTGAGGAAAACAAACTTTGCACTCAAATTTTCATGAAATAATTTATAGCTTGGGTACTGTGCAGCATTCACACAGTTCTAGCAGGAACATATATAAATGTGTTTTTAAAATGTTGCTTGTTGTGCACCTTTAGGAAGGATGTTGGAATGTTACTATTTCTCAGTTGTGGTGTTCTGGTAATTGCAGAAATGGATATTTGATGGTATTTGGCCACATATGTTCCTCTTTGTTATATGCTCACTTAATACTGTCACTTTAAATGCTTACTGACAACCTTTTCCCAATGTGACTGTGGACCTAGAAAAAGAAGAATTATTAGAAAGACTCCAGATGTTATTTTTAATCTGCCTTCCTTCCTCCCCTCCACATTAGGAATAAATCACTGTGTCACCCCTCTCTTCATCTGCCTTGCCAGGAGGGGGCATTAGACCTGATTACGTGCTTCTTCCTTTTACCTGGATTTGCATGGATGAAGGTTTTGCACCTTAGGTAGCAAGTACACTGTGCCCAGTGCAAAAATGGAGAGATCATGTTATTTGTGTAATTGAAAATGTTATAAAAAGATGACAGAAGTCAAATGTCTTTTTTAAATGGCACATGTTGTAAATCACTCTTTTTTTTAATTCAGTTACTACTCTGTAGAAGACAGTGGTAAAAGCAGTTGTGCATATGGAATGTATAAGAACAAAATCTGTGAACTTAGAAGAAAAAAAAAATCATCGTTTCTTCTTGTACCTACGTCTTGAAGTTGCATCTTACCATTTTTTTGCGCAAGCTTAGTGTTTTCGGTGCAGAAGCCAGCAGGAGCTCTCTGACCTTACTGGTGGTGTGTGCAAAACGAGTGTGCCTTTCTCAGCAGTCGACTTCACAACATACCCTTGGTGCACACTGTGCCCAGTGCTGTGTGGTCATGGTTAGAGCTTCTTCAGCAAAGGCTCACTGGCACACTGACCCTTCTCTCCTGCAGCAGCCAGAGTGAAACAGAAGCCTCTGGACTGATCTTTTGAGATCATTATTAAATACATTCCAATATTCAAACACATTTTTATTCCCAAGACCTTTGTTTGTCACATAACTGCTTCTTTAGAAACCTTACTACGTGTAGACGGTCTGATAATTAGTTTGCTATTTACAGACCTGACAAGTGCAAGAGTGTGAGTGCAGGAGTAATCTTTTTTGGTAAGGTTGAAAGGAGGAGATGATAGATGCTCCCAGAGAACAAAGGTACTCTGTTTCTCATGCTGGGGATTGGCAAATCCAGCAGCCCAGGAGGGGAGAGGCTGCACACCTGTTCCTGTGCAGAGCACATCTGTGTGTGGTCGGGTATGCAGGCTAACACAGAAGACCCAAAGCATGAGCACAGACAACACCGACAGCCTCATCCCTCTGCCCTGAGAGTGAGTGTCTGCTAGTGCAAAACATGCTGGGGGGGTTGTCTAGACGGGCTGCCCCTCATTCTGAGTTTGTAGTTAGGGCTCTCCTCCACCTTGTGCCTCTGTGCTCTTTTAGGCTCATGGAGATGATCCTTGGATGGGCTGGTGGCTCCTTTGATGGGCCTGGGAGCAGCTGGGGAGGGTATTATTTGGGCTCCTGTGTGTGTGCGCAGGTGAGCTCTGTGTCACGGAATTAACTGTGTGGTGAAGGAGAAAGCATGCCACAGAGATTGAATTTAAGGGCATTAGTTTAGCACATTTGAAATGTCCTGGTGATGGGATGAGGAGGAGAAACTAATGCTGTCCCTGTACTCCAGAAGTTGTTGTATGCTTAAGTAGAGCATTCAAATCTGCTTTAAAAGAAGGGAATTCTGTTGCAGATAATAAATTTAAAATGGTGAGGATTTGTCACAAAGGTTAAATGAACTTTATTTTCATGTGCAATGTGGGATGAAAGTGCAACCTGTCACAAATGCTCTGACTTCAGACTGTGTACTGCATCTTTCTCAAGCTTGCAAACTGAGATGCAGACAATTAATATTTCCTTTTATTTCCTAGAAAATACTGAATGTGTGCATAACAACACACAAGCCTATGCTGTTTTACTGTCTCTGATGTTCACCAGTTTGAAGCACTGCTTATTTTGGTGACTCTTCCATGTATTAGCATTATCAAATCAGACTTTAGAATAATGTCTAGTCAACAAGAAATCGTAATAAAGGTAATTAAAATTTGTCAGTTCATAGCATATCTGTCTGCTACTGTTCTTCCTTTCTGGGTGTGAACTACAGAAGGGATTTTTTGCTTTTGAAAAGCAGGGGTGGAGAAAGGTGAAAGTGCAATAAAAATGAGTTATTTGCCGTGGTAGAGTGCACGTACCCCAAGAACACCTTTGGATTATGAAGTAGCTTGTTTGCAGCTTGAGAAACTGCAACATGCCTGTCTGAACCAGCTGCTGTTGCACAGAAGGTATTGGCACTCTTAATAACACTGGTCAGAGCCAGCATCAGGGGAAGTTTACCCCCCTTCTTAGTCTTAGTGAGGGGGAGGAGAAGCTTGCAGTATGTTGACCATGCTGTTTTACAAAGGTTACTGAAAAAGATTTTGGATGCAGAAAGATGTGTTTCCAAGGTCTGTAGCAGATTTTATATGTAAAAACTGGAAGTTACCTTTGAGTGGAAAAAACAGAGGAGAGAGAGAAAGGAGAACAGGTTTCAAAATCCCAGCAAACTTCTTTGCTGCTAGACCAGCAGGGAAAAGCAAATGTGGTCCCCAGCCAAGAGCCTGCTCTTCCTTGGGCAGGCTCTCCAGGGCAGTGGGTACTGACAGTGATGGTGATTTTTCACCACATTTTCCCCTAATGTGACGCTCTTCCCACTGGGATGTCCTCAAATAAACTGCTGTTGCTGTTCATAGTGAGGTCAGAGCATACTTGGGGGTCATATGATGACTAGTTTCTAAGACTTCTGCATGTGTATTATGGGGTAATGCTTATATTGCTTTGTTATTCACTAGGTCTTATTTTTCCTTTGAAATAAACCGAAAGCTGTAGAACAACTTAGGAAGAGAGTAGGAGAGAAAGGAGGATCTTGAGCTGACTGTGGCCACTTGCTGTGAGAAGCTGAGATTGACAAAACTCCTGGGCTTTGCACGGGATCCCCAGCACATCCACAGAAGGGGACAACACTGCCCTGGCAGCCTTAGGAAAAACACTGCTGCAAACAGCACGCCTTACCTAGGAGTTAGGGAGCTGTGCGGGAAAGGCAGGCTGCAGAGATGCAGGTAGAAGACTCCTGCTGTCACAAAGGTTACGATGCTAAGGGTGCTGCGTAACTATTAAAAATATGTAAACAATACACAGTGCTTGCATCTTTGGGATATGTTCCTTCCAGAACTTAGAGTAGCTACTCATGAACTCCATTTCTGTAACATGTTTTGTTATATCTTGCAGCGCTGTGCTTTGCTGAAATATTGAGAAAGGGTGTTCAGTTTGCTAACAGTAGATTACACCTGTTTTCCTTTTCAAGGGGTACTTCTCTGTTTCCTCTTTCTGGCTGAAATCAAAATATGGATTTCTGTAATCATACTAGAAATGCTTCAAGGATCAAAATTGATTTTAGCTTAACTGGACTTGACTGGTTAGCAAAGACACAAAGAAAATCATGTAGCTTGTTGAGCTGGTCAAACAAAAGTAGTTTAAATTAATTTCTTCCAATAGAACTTGTCTGCACTATGAATTTGTCCTTAGGTCTTAGGTTAAGGCCTCATTTTTTTTCTAGTGACTTCTAAAATGTAAGCCCAGGTAGTAGAATTAAGGAAATAATAAAATGTAAAGGAAAAAAANGTCCTTAGGTCTTAGGTTAAGGCCTCATTTTTTTTCTAGTGACTTCTAAAATGTAAGCCCAGGTAGTAGAATTAAGGAAATAATAAAATGTAAAGGAAAAAAATAGATATGTGAAAAAAAGAATTAGGTAATTTTGCAAAAGTACATTTTAGAAGAGTGTGGATGAGAGTTTACGGTCTTGTTCATGTTTTTTCAGGTCACAGTGCATCAACCAGATGAAAGAATTAAAAGAACAGTGTGAAGAAAGGATAGATGAGCTTACAAAAAAGAGTAGTGATGTACCACAAATCAAAGAAAACAAAGACTTCACAGAAGATAGCCAGGTATGGTTTGGATAATTTCTTGAAAATACTTTTCTTTGTACTTCTTAAGTGTTTCTTCACCTTTCTGCTATCTCCTACTAGCATTAGCCCATCTCATTAACTTTTTCACTACTTCAGCATTTGTTGAATGTTTCTGATCTGTGGGAGATGGGGTGATTTCAAGGACAGAACAAGGACACATCCTGCAGGAGACTCCAAATCACTGTGTCTCTGAGATGGGCAGAATTTGGGAGGTGATGCTGGGAGCAGTGTGGGGTCCATTAAGGAATATTTACACGACTGAACTTTGGTAACAGCACCTTTTGACTTTGTTAAAGTACTTGGTTGCTTTGTGTGTTAAAAATGAGGATAAATTGTGAATCCCGTCAGAGAAGCAGCACGCCCTGAATATTGTAGTCCCAGGTTCATCAGCTATGAATTTTCACAGCAATCCTTTATGTTAGCATTTTACTGTAGGACTTAAGAGATAATCAAATGTCTTTGCTGTTTGCTGTTGGATATTCTTAGCCAAAGAACTGCAAATTCATTGTCGTACCTGTTGAAGGCTCGCTAGGGTAGGGCAGGCTTGGCAAATAGGGTGGCTGCGTGTCAGCTGGCTTTTTCTCCTGGGGTGCAGAGGGTGGGAGAAAATCCGAAGAAAAGGAAATTTCAGTTCATCCTGTTGTCTTGGCATGTGATTTATTGATGCTTCTTCATTGATGCGGGATTTGGTCCGGGATAGGATTTGACTGGTTAAGCTTGATATGGACGGCCCTGGAAAGAAGCAGTCAAGCTCTTGGATGAGAAAGCGCCCAATTTATTTCTGTACCAAAATAGCCCTTTTCTTCAGGATTACTGAAGAAACAGAGGTTTCAGAAGTTAGACTTTTTACCTGTGACTGCAGTGGGGCCTTTCCCTCTATCTAGGTGGCCCGCTCTCATTACAAAGGCAGTGGGGTTTTGGTGGCATATAGCCTTTTCTCTTTGTCTAGGAAAAGGCTAAATTTGTTGACTTTAGAATTGGAAAGGGTAAAGCATTGAGGGATGAATCTTGGTTTTACAAAGAGCTGAAAAAAGGTGTGAGAAAATGGCTAAAACCTCTGCCTAGAGATTCCCATAGGTAATGGTTTCAGTCTGTGTCCAGTCCTTTATGTAAAAAGGGGGAGGCAGAACTACTGAAGAGTGTGACTTTTTATCCTGGCAACCTGCACTGTGTGAGAGCTGCAACCTGAATGAAGCATTAGAAACAGGAAGTGCTATCCAGTTATGCCTTAAAATAAAAGTTACAGGTCTTGTCAATAGTTTTTATCAACAGTATCAAATAAGTAGATAAAAAGTAACAATAATAAATATATCGTTGTAAGTAAATAAAACCCTCATCATTTGGAGATGATACATTAGTTTGTCAAATGTATCCTGTTCAAGAAAGTTGATCTAGGGAAGACACTAATATAAAGGTGATCAACTTAATTTTTAGTGTGGCTTGGCAGCAGATTTTAATTACAATTACTTGCGCTAGGTTCCTTTTCTTTGTTTGTTTGTTTGTGTGTTTGTTGCATTTTTCTTTTTCGTTTAACATTTCCAGTTTGGAAGATAATCATCTTAGGAGAGGAACCTGAGGAGTTTGACTGAAGCCCCTCTGCAGGACAATTTCAGTCTCCTGCAAGAAGGTGCATAGCTGGAGGCAGTTTTTACTCAAAGCAGATTATCTGTAAGGCAGGGCAGGTTTTCTCTTCTCCTTTTTATATGTAAATGGGATGATCTCAGATGAGCTACGGTACTATAGCTACTGCCTGAATAATTTCTGGCTGCTTGTATTCCCTATTATCTGTGGCAGTGTTTCTTTGGCCAAGCTGTAACTTTCTCAGTTGTTTGCTTGCCCAAGAATTTCAGCTTTTTGCTTTTATAAAAGCATACTTAGTTATAGTTAGTGCAAGATAACCCTGACAAAGTCTATGTATGTTTTTATCCAGTGTTTTAAGCTGGAATAATTCCTGTTTGTAAGATGTATGTGCTTGTGTAATAGAAAAGGCTGACTTAGAAAGAAAATGGAGTGTTGGTCAGTTAATAACTGAACAGCTTTACTTAGAGCTCTGTAATTTGAGGAATGATGTATACTTATTGGCTGAGGAAAATACAGCATATTCAATTACTATCTTTTTATCCAACTACTTCAACTTTAAAAAAAATCAGCATATACCCTTTGAATCTTTTTGACATTAAAAATTACTAAGCTAGAAATTTAAGATAAGTAAAGGGATTTTGCATGTGTAGTTAAGAGGTACTTTCTTGCCATTAAGTCCAGGCTCAGTATTTTTGCAGAAGAATTCATTAGCTGCAGTTAAATAAGGTATGTTAAAATTCTCCTGGTGTGCCATGCTGTTACATAGAAACATTACTGCATATTCAGAATTGTATGGTACTTCCATCAGCAATAAAAATTTCAGTCCAAATATTTCCCGGTGCGTTAGGATTTTTTCCCACGCTGAATTCTTGCCTAAATTCTACTCCCCTTTCCAAATCCAGGCGCAGTTATATAGACCAGTGCTTACCTGCTTACATTCACTTTATAGGTCGAACCTCAGCTGCCAGCCTTGAAGCAAACAGAGTTCAAGCAGGCTGACTTGGAACAGCAGAAAACCAGTGAAGATGCTCCTAAAGCAGTACCTACAGTAAGAAGGACAGACGTGATGCAGGCTGAAGGTGAGATGGAAATCCCTGTGTCACTAACAACTGGTTAAGAATGGTTGTTATTGAACTGAACATTTAGAAACATTCTTGTATGCAAGATTAAGATAAAAAAGTGACACCAAAAGTCTGAACATCAATCAAATTTCCAGCTGAAAGAAAACTTGCTAGGATTTCTGTTGGTTCAGTTTTGTTGTAATTGGCATGTTGCACATAAAGGAAAATAGAAATATTTACAGTTCTGGAGTCATATTCCTCATTTAGTATGAAGAAAATACCCAACTTTTGGAAGGAATAATTTTCAAGCATATTTAAATTTGCTTTCTGAAGAAGTTTGACATATTCAGCCTGGTACCACTCCTCCTTGTGGAATAGCTGAAAGTTAGGCTTACAAGAAACACACATCCATACTTCCCACGTGTTGTCATTGAGCAAAATGCAAGTAAGGGAAATGATACATAGGTTTATGTTAGTTAACCTAATGGTTCCTTTTGGCACTAAACTTCAGAAACTATTAATTTGAATAGATGTATCCTTGTGTGTCCATCTTGCATAGTGGCGTGTGTGATAGAAATTCATTTCTTAAATTTAATTATTCTTACATGCTATCTTAAATTACAATCTTGTGAGCATGCAACTTTCATTTCAGACAGCTAGCAATGTCTACATATAGTTTATTTGGGAAAATTTTATGGGGTTTTTTTAATTAAAAATGCAGATACACGGGAAAAAAGAGATATGTTAATGTCAGCTAAAAATTATAGCACTCCTGCACTTCCCTCTTCATGTTTAAAAATAGGAACAGACTTGGATACTTGCAAATCTGCCTGTGTGATGCTTTGTCCTGAGCTACTTTTGAACACCAAATCAGTTTTATTGTTGGTAACAAGATGTAACACACAGAAACCTGATGCTTATATAGGACACAGCAATTTTATTTAAACTTCTCTGTTTCACTTGCCCAATTTATTAAACACACGTACCAAAATTTTAAGGATGTAGAAGCATGAATCTGTTGACAGCAAATAAAGTTCCCTTCTTTAGCTGTTCCCAGTAGGAAAAACATGAATTGTCTTCCTCTTATCCCTGGAACTGATGTGACTGGAAGATATTCTTTCAGAGGAAAAGCGAATTTAATGAGAAATATAAAGCATTATTTAGTAAAGGTTTTTAACTTGTGCCACCACTGAAAGGCATTATTTTTTTCACTCAGAATCATTTTTGTTGTTTTCAGAAAGCCTAAGTGACATCAGAAAACAGGAGCCTAAGGCAGAAGAGGAGCAGCTTTCTAGTCAGCTGAAAAAGCCACAAGAGCCACTCAAGGCTGCTGCAGGTCACAAGGAGATGCTGCCTGAGTCAGAGAAGGAGCCAAATCCACCTGAGGATGAGAAACATGAAGCTGGGCAAGATGCCTTACAGCTGGCAGCAGAGCAGGCTGCCATTGAGGAAGTTGAGAGGGAGCAGCTCCTAAATTTCGATGCCAAGCAGGATGACTTGCCCCCTGGAAAGGCTGGTTTGTAGCATGTCATGTATTGTTAAAAACAGTAACCAAATGAAAATTAAAGAAATGAAAGTGTGGAATAGGGCATGATTTCTGCAATGGTGGTGGAAGCTGGCCAGCCTTAGTCCAAGTTTTCATAAAGGTCAGTGTGATGTGGAAGGTGTCAGTCCCCAGCAATCACCTGCAGTCCATGAGTCAAGATGGAGGCTTCTGATTGTGCCACATGAAGCTGCCAGGCTGAGTTCCTCTGCATCACCATAACAGCCCTACTGTCTCTCCATTAGCTCTAAAAAAGCCTTTAGGGAAATTAGCCCCAAAACTTTTTGGTATTGGGGCTTTAAAAGAATATAATGCATCTGAAAAGGATGAGTAGAGAGGTACTTATGCATGGATGTTTTGCAGTTAGTCGTTTTACAATGTCAGTGTATAAATGCTAGCTATTCCTATTTCAAAATAAGCTACCATGAGTAAAACTTGTAACTCAGACTTCAAGTATCTGAAGTTTATTATTGTGAGTCTTCAAAAACATGGATCAGATACTGTAAAGGTGCCACTTTCTGGCATCTGTCAAGTGACCCTGAACTACACATCTGGACAGCACCAAGCAGCAGAGTATTGATGTTGTGTCTAAACCTGACCAATGTCTAGACATGCCTCTGTCTTGAGGGATTTGGTCTCAGTAGCCCAAAGTAATCAAAAGGAAGCCTTATGGCAGTCAGAGCAGGAATTGATGCCCACAAAAGTGCTGTTTATGCTTTTCTAGTAAACACATCCTTAGAATTATAAGTTATCAGTGTTAA
>VZTA01007296.1:0-27440 GCA_013398855.1 Mohoua ochrocephala | reverse complement strand
AATTATAAGTTATCAGTGTTAACATTGTTGCTAATTTGGCAGGGATAAATAAATAATCTCATCTGCATTGCTAAAGCTATGTTTTTCCAACTGGTCCAAAAAGTTGCTGGCCAGAGCAGGCTATACCCCAAAGAGATGTGATTACGAGTTACCTAAACTGCTTTCCTTTTAACAGAAAAAAATAGCAGAAAGATAAGATTTAAAAAATCATCCCACAATTAGTACAAGGAAAATCTCTGCCATGCAGCCCATGAAAGGTCAGTTTCAAAGGTCTGCATTTCTGTGAGCCAAAAAGGAGGATGTTCTTCAGGCTTAATTGTTCAATCTTACCGCACAGGTTCCTTGGAGCCAGAGGAGCTTAAGGTAGAAAGACTTCTTCAGTATTCTCTGGGCATCCTCTTCTTCAAGAGGACCTGCTGCTGAAATTTGCAGACCTTTAGGTCTATAACTGTAAAACTCTATTTGATGTGGTGGTCTGAACATGAATGACATAAGGCTTACAATTTTCAAGCCTGTTTCTTAGCCACTTACTAACTGGAAGGCTTGTCTTAAGAACATTTAGATCAGAGGCTGTGATCCATTTTAAGTGGGGTTTGCTTACACCTCTCTGCTGTTATGTTTTTTTCTGGTTGATTGTTGGAAAAAGAAGGATAGTAGTTTGGCAATCAGAAATGTCTACATTTATGTCCGAGTCCTCTATCTAATGAAATCTTACGATAGTCAATAAATGTTGCTTGAGAGGAGTTAATGACTGGGTGAAGAAAATCTCTTCTAGGAGAAAAGTACTTTTGTGACAACTTAGCACATCGTAAAACACTTTACGCTATAGTCATAGCATTCCGCTTGCTGGACAAGCTAAAACAAGAAGGGGGGAAGCTGAGATGTGTTTTGGTGGTGGTGGTGGTACATTTAAAAGCAACATCAGAACATCACAGTCGAGTTTTCAGCAATGGCTTCAGGTTTTGCTCTTCCTTAGGCTGTCCTTTAAAATATTCTGAAATTGTTTAATGCTCTTTCTTTAGGTTCATCTGAGTGTCGGCTGATTTTGCTATGCTTTCCAAATCCCAAAAGATTCTGTCTTTTATCTAGTTCTTTTGACAGGATTTACAGCCAAGGTTGCTCTGAAATATAACACTTCAAAGGAAAAATAATATAAAAACCTGCTCTGAACAGCAATTCATTCAGCAGTAAAGTAATTCTGTGGAAGACGTTTACAGTCACTCTTTCTGTGTGCAGATGACCTTATGGTATATCATAAAACGACTTCATTTTAATCTTCTTCCAGACAAACAGGAACAGGAAGCAGTGAACCAGGACAAGGATGTTGATTACAATTTAGATGTGAATGAAGCTGAATCAGAAACAGACAAGCAAGCAGCACTTGCGGGGATTGAAAATGGTAAAAAAGAAAAAAACCCAGTTTTAAACCAAATATCGCATGCTGAAAATGTTAAGATCCTATTTTGCATGGTATCCTGTAGCAAGCTATACCAATCTAATTTCTGTTTGTTTTTTGAACTTTCTCTTATGTTTACTGTGTGACCTATTTTCTGCATAGCACCACTGAACTTGCTCTTTAGTGGAGGGTGTGGTATCTGTAACTTTACTGTACTACGCAGTATTTAACAGTCCTTACAAAACTTCTCCTGTTGTTTTCTAGATAGAAGAACTTTCTATATGAAGAACTTCTGCCTCTTTAAGAGATTTCTGTACTTTTTTCTCTTTTTTTCCCCTCATTAGTTCAAAACCCTGAAGACATGAAGAACCACTTACTTGACCATGGTGAAGGACGACAGAAGTTGTGAACAAAGGAAGTTCATGATACAACTTAGTCACCTCTTCATCTAAATGTAGCAATGATCCGAGCAAAGTGATCTTAGAAGTTTTTTATTGTCTTCTAAAGGCTTGACTAAGGGCCCAAATGAAGTAGTATTTTCTTGTGAAGTTTCAGTACTGTTGCAGTGGGGAAAAAAGTAAATCTCTGGAGGCTTGTTTCAAAGCAGTTTGGCCTCTGCAATGACTTTCTCCTTCCTATCAATTATAAAATTGAAATCAGGTAGCAATAAAGATAGTAACTTTGAAATTGCCTACCTTGTATAGCCATGCTACAGTAAGAGTGCATGTGGATCCGTGGTAGATGAGGAGCAGTCCTCTGCCAAGGATCCATCTCTCTCCTGAGCAGTGCACAGTAGAGAAATCCCCAGCTTAGTTTTAAGAACTTAAGAAGGAGCTATGTAACTGTAACAAAACAGGGGAAGTATGAAAACCAGTCCATGCTGCAATCTACCCTTGTGCCTGTTCTGGCACCTTTTTACTGCAACATAAACTAGAGAAAGCACAACTGTAGTCCTCAGATACTATGCAGAATGATGTATTTACCTGGGCCTTCTAAATTAAATTCCTAGATTACACTGTCGAGATGTGTTTTTAGTTTCAAAGTTAAAAAAACCAAGAAGGATCCTGCCAATAGCAGCTTCTTGTTAAGAGAGTAGCCAGGAAGTTTTTTCTGGAAGCTTTGTTGGACTCCACAAGGTCAGTACTACAGTTTGGTTTGGTTACCACTAACTTGCACAAGTTTAGTGTAAAAATTAAAACTCATAAACTTTTCATGACAGAAGCCCTCTGAAATGGTGTGCTACAACTACCCTTTACTCCACCCAGCCACTGTCTTCTGCGAAAACCGAGAAATGCACATGCTTGCCTTGTACAACAGCAATCTCAGCTGTTCAACGTGACTAATCTTCTCTGCTGGACTTCTGAAGGAGGTAATCAGATTATGCATCTAGAAGACATGGCGGTGTCTCCCACAGGTGAAGCTTTAGTTGTTGTGAAGTCCTATGTTAGTCACAATGTATCATCTTAATATCCTGCAGTCTTTTTCTTTTCTGTAACTTGTTCAATGTAAATTATAAACTAGTTTACTTGCAACGAGCTAGAAACACCCTGTACTTACAACTAAGGCACCCTTAACTGCAGTCCAACTGGCATGTGTAGCCAGCTGGTTTGAAGAAATTTTTGTATTTGCGTCTGCTCCCAAGACCGACACCTGTGTTTGGAGCAGTCTTTGTCAGTAGGAACCAACCTTTGTCCAGACAGCACAACAGCAGACAGCTGTGACTGACTTGCCAACCAGCATTCCATTTAAGAAAACACAAATTTGTCTTTGCTTTCCCTTAAAGTACTTCCCTTTTTAACTCCTTTTCTGGTGTGTCATTCTTCAGTGTACTAGTTTACATCTGCTGTACCTTAAGATACCTAAATATGCAAGTGGAAGGCTGGCTCTTTTGTGTATGAAAAGAGCATGAGTTGTCATCAAGTGAAGGTCAGAGTTTAAGTTAAATGATGCCTATTAAGCCTAAACACAAACTGTTCACTAACAGTTTTTCACCATTTAAGTAAGACTTAACTTAAGGTCTGGGCTAATACATAGGAGGGAAAACAAATGCTTGTAAGCAGGAGAGAAGAGGAATAAGCATCTGTTCTGACAAGTATTGGGAAACTTGGGTTATTGGGATTTTTTTTTTTGCAAATAATGGTATGTTTTAACATCAAAGTGTTTACCTATAATTTGGATAAAAATATTTACCCATCTTCTGAGCATTTTCCTAGGACTTAATCTGTAAACAATTATACAGCTGAGATTTAAGTTGATCAGGAATTTAATATTGATTGTTAAAAAGCATATATTCTAACAGTATAAAATAGACAGTGAAACATTATATTCAAGTTGAATGAATAGCTTTACCAGTATCAAGTTAAAAATTCCAAAGAATCAAACACTTTATGGTAATTAATATATTAGACAGAGAATTATTTTAAAACTAATTGTTCTGGCTGTGCTTCTGTACATTTTTGGGCTTCTCCCAGCCACCTGGACATTGTGCTCCATAAATACAACCACCTCTGTACAAAGCACACGTGTAAACCTCCGAGGGCAAAGGGTCTGAAAAACTGCTTAAGAGCAATGTTCAAAAGCATGAAGGACTACGGTTCTACTCACAATGATTTCAAGTGCTTCAGTCTAACTCGAGTGACAGATTTCTAGTAGGCAAGAGGCCTGTATGTCTACTGTATAGAATTTTAGAATTAAAGGACCTTTAGTTGAACAAGAGATTAATTTGGAACGGTGGTGTACATAGTGTTGTCTCTCACTAAAGTTTTTAGTTCTGTGAGGCATTACGACTTTGCTCTAATCATCTTGGTGTTATAGGAACACTTTTTTTTTTTTAAACTACACCTAATCCATTCTAGGTAAGCATTTAAAAGTAATCTTCTACAGTGTATTCACACTATTCTGTACAATTCATCCAGTTCTAATTTCAATGAAAAGGGGAAAAAATATTATTGCTATTTTCGTGGTTCCACAAATCACATGTCATTTGCTTTCTCTTTTACTTGCTGCTTGCTTTGGAGAAATAGCAAAGGCTGTCCTTGAGCTATTGTCATGTAGTTCAAGATTTTTAAGATGGGAAAGATTTTGTGACTATTTACAAGAAGCTAGATGACTTCTCTGTGCCATTTTACATCTACGTATTCCAGGCTTTTTATTCCTTTGGCAGCTATGTGGAAGCATTCAAGTATATTAATCATGATGATAAGCAAACATGTAATGTGATATGCCATCTCCTTAGCAGAGAAATTTGAAAAAAAACATGTCTTTAGGACAGTACTTCTGTTAATTTCAGGAAGCTGCAAATTGCTGGAAGACAAGTGGGTGTTCCACTTCAGAGGTTACTCATTGTTTTCAAGCTCTAGGTCGGCAGTGCTGCTGCTCAGGGGATGAAGCGGAAGTGATATTAATCCACAGTAAAACTAGGATTAACACCAAAAAATGTCTTGCATGGTCAATACGGAGTTACAAGCTCATCCCTACAGAGGAAGTCATTGTATACCAAAGTGAAGAATTGTCCTGTCCAACAAAGAATTTGCTTGTATGGCCGATTATGATTTGGCCTTTAGTAGGGCCAGGTCTGCTTTTTGAACATTTTTTCCCTGCTTGTAGCAAAAGGTTGCTCATTTGCTACAACACAAGGTCTTACCTCTATTATTTCACATCTGAAAGCCTGGGAGGCAGAACTATTCCAGGAAGGCAAGGATAGGTTTGGGGCTTCTCCTGTTATGGATATCTACCTGTCAATTACTACAGAACACAGTAGGATCCAGCTGCCCCATTGCAGTCAAAAATGGAGAATAAAGATCATGCAATCCCTTGTTTGCAGGAACAAATACCAGGATTGTAACAAAGTTGCAGACTAGGTAAAATAGAGTCTTCAGTGTCTGGTGCTACTGCTAGTGACTACTGCAGTGTTTGCTGTGCAGATTCTCCCGCACTTTGAGAACAAAGACAAAGGAACAAATTCCAACTAGGAATCACTCACTCAATAGCTAAATGACTAATTTTCACCTGCTCTTGATCTCTGTAAAGATCATTTTAGCTTGGAGGATGTGGTGAGAAAAAACCCCACCATTTCTCTACTTGCAAAATGAGCAATTCTGATACAATTAAGCAAAAGTATGGAAACTCACAATCTCTCCAAGTGACTTTGTTCAATGCAGAATTGCAGTAGCTCAGCTGTGCACATCAGACATGAGGCTCTACTGCATGATTTTTATTCAGCTCCTAACCCACCACTTTGTCAGAACACACTAATAAAAATTATTTATGATCAAAACCTATAATAAAATCAACTAAGATACAACATTCTTTAATAATACAGTTGATTAAAATCAGCTTCACGCGTAAAATCCATTAAATCTTTATACAAACCACTTTAAAACAGCAGTTGTCATTCAAATCACATAAAGGCAGCAGACTACAGATATTCCACATAACAGTACTTTTATCCTGGAGGTCCCTCGTGATCCGAGTGCAGCACTAGATATTCCCTCCTAGAGCCGGTATCTGCTACACAGATATTTTTCAGGTATCCTAACAAAAATCTCTTGTCCTTCAAACAAGCTTCACAACTGGAAAGTATTTATGAGGAGAGAAGTCAAATTCTGGAGGAACCTATAAAGAAAAGATTTAAAACATTAGACAGCGGTACTACTGCATTTAATACTCATAATGAGAACAACCTGCAGACAGAAAAAAAAATTAAACAGCAACAGATTGAAAAAAAATAGTCCTTGTGGCAGCCAGCACTCTCATGATTTTGTTCACACAAGCTGCTGCTACACTTGCTTCAATAGTTCTCACTGCTGAAGAGGTACCCTTATTAGTCTATGTTGTCCCACATGCATGTGCCTATTTTTTTTCTCAAAACATTTACAGGTTAGAGTTTTCCATATTTAGCTAACTACAACAAACTACTTCCAGGGGAAGAATAAATTTACTTTCCCTGTTCTTAGAGTAACTACGGCTTGAATGTGCTCATTTGGCTCTTAAGAGATCTATGGTGGCTTTACATAGAATTACAGGACCGTTCAGGTTGGGAAATCTCAAGATCAATGAATACAACCTTAATGTATGCATTACTACGTTTTACGGTCAATTGAGCTGGCATTTCCTTACCTTAGAGTCTTTCTTGTGGCCTCCTGCCAGCAGCTTCATGACCACAATATTGGGTTTTGCAACTTTTAGAATTCGATTGACCTAAACACAAAACAGCAAGAAGTCTTCAAGTCAAAGCATGTGACCTCAAAATTATTTCAAAGATAATACTCTAATGTTGACATACTATTAGCAATACAGCAGTTCTCTTACAGGATCAGTTTAACAGAGACCAGAATGTTTTGGATTTGCTTTTAAGTACAACAGCTGGATTCATTAAATTTAATGAAGGGTGCATTTATTTTAATAGTCACTTTTTTTAAAATTCAGCAGACCGCAGAAACCACAGGTTTAACAATTCTTGAACAAAAACATGGAAACAATGGCAAGTTCTGTGGCACTCACACAAATAAATGTAGAGATAGACTCTAGGCATCTAATCTTCAACATTGCAACACAGTGGCAAGGAGAACTCATATATGAACTGGCGGCTTTTGGCACGAAGTGCTCTGGACGTGCTCAAAACTACCTCTTAACTATCGTGGTTAGCTTCAAATTGATAGCTCATGTCTGAGTACCAGCAGGATCCAGAGAAGAGAAAGTGAATCCTAAATTCTCAGGAGGACCTAATCCTGTAACTATTCTTAACCTGCTTAGATGTGACAGAAAAAGCAGCTATATGGAAATACAGCCTTGCTCCAAAATACAGTCACAGACACCAAAGGTTTTAGGCTACGGACAAAGAGGGAAAAATTTCTACCCATGTTTACAGCTCAGCGCTGAGAAAACTGCTCCAGGGAACAAGTACCAGACTCAGTCCTCTTTTCATCCTAATGATATTCAAACCTATTTTTCCCACCTCTCAGGAGTGCACCTGAATTACTAGATTTCAAATAAGCGCAGCAGGCACGTTATCACCGTCCGGTTAAAACTGCTGTGCTTTTAGAAAGGGGCTAGAGTCAAGAAGGAAATAAGCTGCTATCCAGCATCTCGGGTCCTCAGCAGAGAGGTTTTTTAACAGTGAGCACAACGTTGTTAGCTGATGTACTGAAACAGACTGCTGTGCAAGATTGCCACCCCTCTCTGCTGTCTACTCCTTAATCAAAGCACTCAGTTTTGCTCAGCGTTTTGATAAAGTATATTTTGGATCTCAAGCAGATCCAGCTGAGACCAAACACTTATTCTATTTCTAGCAAATACTCCTTTTCCTAGTATTTGAGTCTTACCTCGTTGTCTGGATTTGGGATGTTCTCAAGAATCATTTTAGCCTGCTGGTAGTGCTTGCTAGCTGCCATGTAGAGATCTGATGACTGAGGAGGTGGGCTATACTTATTTAAATCAGACATTTCCTAGTGTGTTACAGAAATACATAAATACATATTAAAATACATAAAACTAAAAATTGCCAGGAAATTGTTTTTTATCACATTACCATATTCAAGAGAAGAGTTATGTCAACTAAATACTATTTTAAGAATCAAAACTGAAGTAAAAAACACTTATTTAAAATGGCAAAACCCAAGCAGCAACACAGTGCTCAACTATTACAGCGCCACAAAACGTAATGAAATTGTCATGATCTTTATAAAACTCTCTCGAAAAAATTGCCATTCATTTGCTTTAATAATGGCATGCAACAAGGTATGAAATTATATGAAAAAATAGGAGAAAAAAAGTATATTGTTTACTCAAAGTTAGAGCAAGTCAGATGCTGAAACTGTACAACACTTCATTTTATATAATTTTGATTCTTCCAACTTTTTTGGTTTTGATTAGGTATTTTAAAAAAAACCCCTTTAATGAGAAGGAGGAAACCATGATAAATTTGTAATCTCCGCTACAACAGCGCATAACATTAAACTGGGGAGAGTGACTGGCATAGAATATAGCACTGTTTCAGTTCAGACTAACCCCACAAGTAAGTAGAGACTAATAACCAGCTGGGTGAGCAGCAGGGCTGCTGCAAACACCTAGCTGAATACGAGCCAACAAGGTGCTCTTACTACAGATCGGACAAGTCTCATAGAGGAGTATACAAGCCATATCAGGGAAGGTTATCATCCTGTACTCATTATTTGTGTTGTATTATCTGAAATACTGGATCCACTCAGTTCAAGAAAGATGGGGAGATGGGGAGATGGTTGGCTGCCTAGAGCATATAAGCCACAAGGGGAGGTCAGTGGACCTGGACTTTTTAAGTTAGACAGGAAGGATGCTAATGGGTAATTTTAATGGCAGCCTACAACTAAAGACAGTTACAAAGCTGTCAGAAGATAAAGGCTCTTGTTAATAATGGCAAACAGTGTAACATGAGAGGCCACAGGTTGTGGCTTAGTAATTCAGATTGGACATTAGGAAAAAAGAGTAGTGCAGCCCTCAGTCAGTTATCCTGAGACTTAAAGGACAAGAAAAAAGTAATTGGATCAGGTTTAACCAAAGAGGTTGGAAAATCTCCAACCTTGATTTTTTTCAGACTTGGCTAGACCAAGACACAGCTAAATGTGATTTATGCTGCTACTTGAGGGAGGAGACTGGACAAGACAAGCCTCCACTGGTCCCTTCCAAACACCACTCAAAATTAACTTTTTTATTTTCCCATCTGCTTGCTGCACTAATAAAAACATGCTGCTATAATTAACCACAGTCTGTTAACAGAAGAAGTTAAAGAAGTCTGTTAATAGACTTCCAAGAGATTTTATTTTCATGCAAACCAACAGAAGCATCTTAAACTGCCATATCAGACCAAGTTTTAAACATCTAACCATCTAAGTTTATAAAGAATTCAGTGCAATATATCTTCTTTGCACAAAACTAAAGCTAGAAGTCCTTGCCCATTTGACTTAGTTTCAAGGTGAACTTTGAGACATTAAAGACTCTTTTTACAATGACACCGATATGTAAAGCAGGTGAATAAATGACTTCTATAAAAGCATGGGCAGCACCATGTTTGAAGATTACTCACTTTAAATTGCAAGTAGTGCACTGGGGGTGGTGTTATAACACTGTTGAATGGAGCAAATCTGTGCTCATATCGAACTTGCTCACTATCCAGTTCAAACTTAGGTTTTCTTACTTTGCCATCCATGTCAAAGGCGATCATTGTCTAAAAGAAAAGGATAAATACTGTGAAAAGTATTAGCTTTATGTCATATTTTACTGTAAGGAAGATCAAAATTATGGTTTAGCTATAACTGGAAGGACAGAAAAACTGTAGATAATTTACCATATAAAATCATAAACTTGAACTTGATTTCCAGCCCCACCACAAAGAAGGAAGGCATGCAGTGTATGCAGGATCCATATTACGAAAAAAAATGGAAACACACAGAACACAAAATCAGTTACCTTGTACATCCCAGCGCACATATTTTGGTATGCTTGACTCATGGTGATCTCTCTGCTGAGAGGGCGAACTGCAAATTTTACATAAAAATGTATTTTTTAATTCAATGTGAGTACATGTATTAATTTCAGATCAAAAGAGTTCTTCCAAATTTCCACAAAGTGTGATAACTCTCAATTATATACTTTAAAGTAACTGAAGTATACAAAGCCTAGACATGCATTTCTGCTCAACTGGCTCCTGCTTACATAAAATACCTCAAGACACACCAGTCACATGAACACCATACTGCTCTCAACGGAATAAACTGGTCAGTGGTATTCCCATGACACTATAAAACACTGAACAACAGCCTGAAACTTACGTATGTACACAAGAGGCCTGTTTGCTTAATTCAGGGATCTTTCCGGCTTCTAGGGCTAAAAGGTTAAAGCACTTTTTATCCTAGTAATCCTGACAGCATTTTTGTAAGATTCCCTTTAGTCTCCAGTGTTTCATTAGTGCCAAACTGCCCAACACTTGGCACCTTAAGTACATTAGTAATTTTCTGAACTTCTAGAGACAGGGGAATTTAGTTGATATGATCCCGAGCTATTCATACCCAATTGTTTGTTCCCCTTGAAAAGGAGGCAAGGAAAAGAAAGGGAAACTCATCATTGTAAAACTTAAGAAACACACTTTAAGAACTTCTAAAGCCTAACAGAAATGACAGAAATATGCTGAAAGTATGGTGTTTGAATTTAGTTACAGTCACTAAAAGCATAATTCTGCAGGAATTATAAACTCTGAGAAGGTTCAACACATAACACAACTGATGAAACTGTGAATATAAATGAGTTTGTGTTTTTCTGAAAGATCTATTTGCAAGTAGGTAAATAACTAACTAACTAGGAAATTCTTAAAAAGTTTTACATTCAGCCTTCATAAACTGTAGGATATTTTTCCTACCATATTGGTGTTGGCTCTGTAAATTTTGAATTTTAATTGTACGTGGCTGCATGAAAGGGGAAAAAAAAGAAGCCTTGAGTTAACACTCTACACCTAGGTACCTTTCTTCTTTTTCTTTGTTTTCTTACTACTACGGCCTTTCTGTTGTTCCTCCATTATCCTCTCCTCTGCCATTTGAGAGCTGTCGGCGCGGCTCAGCGTTGACATCAGCCAGGCATAGAGGAACTCTGAGAGATACCTGCATGGAAGCAGTACGGAGCTGTTACGGGCGGGCGGCGGTGCACCACGGACTCGTGCTGTGTGCATCCCCGCCGACCACCAAGGCACTTACTCCGAGACGTAAAGGACGTGTCCTAGCAAAGGACAGTCTTTATGGGCTGTGAAAACTCTTTGTTTTGCATGCCTGGAATCAACACATCGGTCTACGTTCTTGTTCTGGTTCAGATTCAACCACAAACAGCTCAAGGTATGCAAGTTTCTTACACATTTACTAAGTGAAGTCTAAGCTTCTTATTTCAAAACTCCTATAAGAACAAATTTTTCTAGAACTCTTTCTTCCACCAGCAAATGAAATTTTTTTTTAAAGATACTATGTTCTACATTTGTTATTACTTAATTATTCTAAGAAACAAGATCACTACTGGCTTTTTCTAGCACTAAAAAGCTGTGAATTATTACATAAAGGGGCCAAGCCCACAGACACACAACATCCATATGCAATTCTTTCAGAGTTAAGAGACATCTTTAAGAACAATTTTTTAGAAAGGGGAAGCGAGTCCAATAAATATCTTAATTGACTTCAAATCCAAAGGAATAGGGGAAAAAGACAATAGAAAAAAAATTACAGATTTGGAGCACAATAAAAATGTAGTAATAGTTATAAAAAGTTGTAATTCAGAAGAAAAATTACTGAGAAATTTGAGTTTCATTTGCACATTACCTCTCAAAAATTGCTTCTCCTTTTTTTTTTCTTCACTTAAGTAAGAAAGCAGTTGACATGCCAATTCCAACTAAGAGTGATTTTAGTAAAATGGTAGAGGGAAATACAGGCAGGTAAAAAGAATACTGTCTCATACACAAGTTGGTATTACTTATTGAGGTACTACTTAAAGAATATTGCCATCTTCTGGTAACTTCCGGAATATTAATTTTCTCACTTAATCCACTGTTGAAACAATGAATTGCACTGAAGTTTGTGTCATTTGAACTGCTCCAGTCTCTCAGAAAGAAGGCTTATGGCTTACATAGGAATCTCTTGGTAGCTTTGCATTTAAAAAAAACCCCAAAACCTTTTGGCGCAAGCCATTAACTATGAAAAACAATTAATGTGAATGGAAGTGGAAAAATTAAAGTATTCTGTCTCCATATAATGCAAGCATTTTCACTAAGGGCAGAAGATGTCTCTTCAAATATACTCCAAATAATAATTTTAGCTAGTCAACTTTCGGATTATAACTGCAGTTATAACTGCAGAACTTTTCCAGAATACTAGAGATCAATAAGACTATCAATCCCGATACTACAAAGGCAGAAAAAAATAAAGGAAATTGCTTTTCTCCTGCATGCTCTTGTCTACCAAAATCAGCACATTTTTCATTCATTGTCAATAGAAGACCCTGCACCAAAAAGCTAAACAGAGCGTGAATTACTATTTCGGGGAAAAAAAAGTCCACTATTTAGTAATAGAATATTCTCTAGAACAGAGACCAACAGATTTTTTTTCCCCACTTGTAATATTATAAATAGGTAAACCACACATAGTGTTGAGCAAGCTTGAGATCATAAAATCTTATTTGAAGTCCCTCCTACAAATATTTGTAATTATAGCTCTCTGGGAGCATCCCTCCTTGAAGGGCTGTCAATAAAGCATCTTCTTACCAATAGATGTAGTAATATTCATGCATACTGTAAAGTTCCAACTCGAAGCCACTGAGAAGATACTGTATCATAATACGAAGGTTATGATATAGGACCCAGGTGCCCAAGCAAGCCAAATGTTGCCTTTGTGGTTCCTGCTTCAGTAACATACTATGAAGCGCTGCATCTACTTTCTCTGCCTGTTGAAAAAAAAAAAAAAAGACTTTAAAATAACAGACAGAGGACAAAAAATATTTGATTGAAACGGCATCCTAAACCAGAAATAAGATCTTAGCAAAATCTTAACAAATTGGGTCAGTAAATTCATGCTCCAGATTACAAGACAGAAATAAGTCTAGAACTGTCACAAAACTGGAAAGACACTCACATAAGTAAATTCTGCTGCACGGAACAAAAATATTCTATACAGTAATATAGCAAGAACACTAGATAGGTAAAATTTGTAATTTTTAAATAGATTTGTATATAGATCATTAGCAGTCGCATGAACACAAACTCAGAACCCATTACATGCTGTTGGTTCATTGCTCTATATTGGCAATAATTACTCTCTTTTTTTAAACCTAGCTGCATTGAAAAAATAAATTTATAAGCTTAACATGCAAGAAACACACTGTGTGTTCCACCAGAGTAACTAAAATATTGCTAAGACTAATTTTGTCTTAAGAAGCAAATTGTATGGAAGACCAAGTCTCTCACGGTTGGAATATCATCAGCAATCCGGAACAGAACAACCCATATAAAATGCTACAAAATGAAAAAAAACAGTGCCTCAGCTACAATACTGCAACAAACTCAAATCAACCCATCTTGAAAACAGCTGGAGCACACAAAATCTCCCTCCAACTGCAAGTTCCTCAATTGTTTTCCTTGCAATGTACATCTTGGGAAATATTTTATTATTATGTGGCTCTCACTGCTGAAGAAACATATTTCCAGCAAGAGCAAATATATTTTTTCTTCTCATCTCTCCCTCTCCATTCTTGAGAGATGTCCAAAATTAGGTGAAGCATATATGTTAAAGAGTTATTTTTTTACTTTCTTTGTAATCATTATAAAATTTTGCAGTTTACATCTTACATAGGTTTAAGGCTGAATTTTCAAAGGTGTCTTGTAAGTGTGCCTTTTCTATTTCCCCCTGGTTACGTCTTGCAGACTGACAATCACAAGCAGGATAGAGACTAAAAGCTGTGCAGTTACCAGTAAATTACATCGCAACAGGTTTTCCTGAAGTCCACTTACTGGACAAAGCTAATCTTAAAAAATGTATTATGTTTTTGTTCAACACATCTAACACAAAGTTTCTGGATGCATCTTAACTTGGGCTAAATTTTAGGAATTCTTGTCTTAAGGATTTTGCATCATTCATTTAGAATCTAGTACCATGCTTCACTCTGGCAGTAGTATACCTGGAAAGAAACTTTGCTGGCCTGCTGCCTATGACATTACCTCATCCTGTAGAGTGGCAAATTCCTCAAGAATGTGACCCAGTTTATCTCTCTGACGAGCTCTGTTGTGTCCATGGATTTGAATCAGACTACAGAATGGCTGAAAGAAGCAAAGTGTAATTTTAAATTATCAACGCAACTTTGAAACTACATTAGTACTATGATGTCTATTTAGGCACCTGGTTTATATAGCTATATTTGGGGGCGGGTTCCTTAATACTCCCTTCAAAGTGCAAGTTAGCAGGAAAGCAAACTCTCTGGAGCGACGCAAGAATCAATTTCTCTGTACACAAGTGGATGTGAAGATTGAGTGAGTATCCTTTAGGAAGGTCACCAGAACAAAATGCTTTGGGCAAAAGTGGTATTTCTTAAGGCTAAATCCATGTGCCCAGGTGGCTAAGGTGGCCAATGGCATCCTGGCTCGTATCAGAAACACTGTGTCCAGCAGGACCAGGGCAGCAATTGTCCCTCTGTAATCAGTGCTGGTGAGGCCTCGCCTCAAATCTGGTGTTCATTTCTGGGCCCCTCACAAGACAGACATTGAGGGGCTGGAGCGTGTCCAGAGCAAAGCAACGGAGCTGGGCAAGGGTCTGGAGCTCAAGTGCTGTGAGGAGCAGCTGAGGGAGCTGGGGGTGTTTAACCTGGGGAAGAGGAGGCTCAGGGGAGGCCTTATCACTCTCTACAACCGCCTGACAGGAGAGTGCAGCCAGGTGGGGGTCATCTCTTCTGTCAAGTTGACAGGACAAGAGGAAATGGCCTCAAGTTGTGCCAGGGGAGGTTCAGGTTGAATATTAAGAAAAAATTCTTCACAAAGAAGTTTGTCAAGCATTGGAACCAGCTTCCCAGGAAAGTGGTTGAGTCACTGTCTCTGGAAGTATTTAAAATATGTGTACTCATGGCACTTAGGGACATGGTTTAGTGATGGACTTGGCAGTGCTGGTTTGGACTCAATGAGCTTAGAGGTCTTTTCCACCCTAAATATAATTCTATGATTTTCTTAAGATTTTCATTGCACCACATTCAGCAACAGAATCTTCTAAAATAATTTTTAAAAAACTGAAACTGGACAGAATGTAGAAATAATTTTGGTTTTATTAGTGCTATGTATTTGTTTTGTGACATGAAACTACCCTGTAAAGAGGTAGATTTCTTATAAAATGAAATGTGAAATCAAAATCTGGAAGCGGGGAAAAGCCAGCAATAATTACACTGGCTTTTTAAAAATCATTAGCAATTTAAGATGGCCAACTTCTTCAATTTTGCCTTCATGTCTAGTGTGTAAAATAACCGGTCTCATTTTCAAATGTATGCAAATCTGCCCAGTGCTCATACACACAAACATGCTGTAATTGGAATGAACACTTACCCGAACACAATGTGTGACAAAGGAATCAATGTAGTCTTTTGCCTGGTGGTTATTATAAAGACAACACCTAAAAGGGAAATATCCATGTACATACATATTTTTTATCAATGCCACCAGTCTACGTAGCACAAAATAAAAAAAGAAACATGAGGGCAGCAACAGCAACTGACTCCTTCATATATAAGCACTAAGTACAAAATGTATATTTTTTGTACATTTGTCATTGCTCTTGTAAGCAGAAATATTTTTTCATCAGACATGTAAGCACATGCAAGTAAACTCAAGATCTACTTACTTTGGAGAAAGTACTGGAGGACTGACAAAAGACCTTAAGGCATCTTTTACCATGTCTTGCATGAGGTGAGTGCCGAACACCTTCTTGTTATCTACTAGGAAAGTTGTCTGAAAATAAAGATGTGTTTTTAGGAACATATTTTAAGTTAAAAGTAATGCTCTAGAATTACTAATCGAAAGCTCTGGCAGTACCTATTATATATAAGAAACTTGTAAGATTACTTTAAGAATTAAATAGTTCAACTAGGTCCAAGGTTAAAGACTCAGAAATATCGCCAGACTACTGCTGACGTTTTTCAGTCCCTATGGATGCTACTGCTTACATCAGTCATGTCTGATACTCATTTAACTTCCCTCCATGAGTGCTGTGTCCCTTTCTTACATGGTTCTTCCGCAGTTGGAGAAAAAGCTCTGCTGTCAGGCACCCACGGGGATTACACAGACACATGTGTAGGTCAGAACACACATACTATGAAAACATTTTACTTGCCAATAGTTATATTCCATTGGCTCTACACATAGGGATCAAATGTAAAGAATTTCTGGCATCTAGGGGCACCCTATTAAAATCAAAAACTCCTAGAAAGTGCATTATTTACTCAGAGTTAAGGAATGTATGATGCACTTTCAAGGTAAGAGAAGCAGTGAGAAGGAATAGCCTGTTCTGCACTAACCATCAGTTTTACTGCTGTAGCAATAGAAGAAGTCTATACATTAAATTCTGTCCAAACAAGGAGACGCATACAAACACCAGCCCAAAATGGCACAGCATGTGGAGAGCAGAAAAAAAATGTGTGTACAGGCACAGCTTTATGGCAGAGAAAAAAAAAAATTAACACTTTCTGTTTTAATTAGCATGTACTAAAATGATCAAAGGAACAGCATTTAAACATTATTTTTAAAATTAGATCAGAACATAAGCCTCCATAGAATCACAGAATGGTTTGTGTTGGAACAGACCTTAAAAGATCATCTAGTTCCAACCCCCCTGCCATGGGCAGGGATACCCTTCCTGGCCTTGAACACTTGGTGGAGCATCCACAACTTCTCTGGGCAACCCATTCCAATGCCTCATCATCCTCACAGCAAAGTATTTCTTCCATAACACTTAATATCAACAGAAAGTTTTTTACCACTTAAATATTATTAACTTATATGCAAATTATTGAAATATTTAAAATCATAACAGGAATTTATAATGAATGCAGAAGTACTTTATTTGTAGACATAATTACGACTTGCCTGTAACAGGGATCTTGAAAGAACACATGGTGATTGCTCACTAAACTCACAGAAGAAGTCCTAATGTATATTTAGGAAAAGAAAAAAAGACAATTCAGGTTAATATGCCAATTTATATACATATAAAAGGATACACCCAATCATTTTTACACACACACACTTGCATCTTTCTTGAACACTTATATACAGCTGTGTAAATACAGCTATATTTTGTTTAAAGGCATACACAAACATAGCATAGCTTATACAACTTGTAACAAAGTGACCAGGAATAGTTTGAACAGAATGTATTATGAAGATTTTCTGCAATTACTTGCTACTTAACAAAAAGGTTTCTGAATTTTCAAATGCAACAACTAGAAAGATGATAGTACAGAAAAAAAATACTATGAGATTGTTAAGATCATGGTGTAACTACACCAGGTATTGAACAAAACTGAGAATTGATTTTAAAAAACTGATTGGAACCCAGGTAAGGTTTAACTGGTACCAGACACTTCATGCAAACACTTCTTTCACTAATTAACAGGAAATAGGAAGAAAAGAGATTTGATGTAACTGTATCTCTTTTATCAGTCAGTGAATGCATGGATCCTAAAAAATATTTCAAGCATTTAAGCGTCTTCTAATAAATGTAGGCAGTAACTAAGAGTAACATCAGTTATTCAGGAAAGAATACAAGCAGGTGCTTAACTTTATGCCTATTTAGGGAGCTGCATGTCTTAACACGTATTTAGTGCTCTCCTGTGTTACAGGCACACGTGCAGAATACTGCTTAATGAATTTCAAAAAATTAGGCATATAGCAAAGAATTAATTATGTTCTGATGCTGTAGACGCAGCTCTTCAACCAAAGAAACTTGCTTGGCCTTTGCCACTAAGATGCATAATTATTTAACAAATTACAGGAAAAGTGGGAGGTTTGAGAGGAGAAAAGGTCTTTGTCAAAAGAAGAAAAGTATTAAGTATCAGGAAGGATAGTAAACTTTGAAATTGCACATAATAGTGAGAAACACCAAATACATACATAGTGCTCAATTTTCTCTCCAGTGAGCAAGAGCATGCATATATGGAATGATTTTTTGCAAGTCACATTTTCAGTTCTTATTTTTGGCAATAAATAAGAAATATTCATGCTTACCAGTATACAGTGCAAATTAGTTAGGTTGACTACTTCACATACAGTTTTTATTCGGTCTATTAGTTTGGAAAAGTAATTGACCATTTCTTCCCTTTTAATAATTTTTGCATATCGAGGAAAAGTTGGTGGCAGCAATCTCTGATTAACAAGTGGCTCAAACCCCATCATAATAGGATGATCTAAAGGAGGAGGGGAGAGAGAGACAGAGAAAAACTGCAAATAAGCCAAATAAGCTGTGTTTTCAGATCCACTTCAAACTTGAAAGTATGGTATAAATTATTCAATTAGCCAAAATGAATTCTTTAAGTGACAGTTAACTTCCTGAGACTCCAACAATGGCAATGATTACTATTTAAAAAACCCCCGAGTCCTCAACATCTCACCATACACCTGTACAAACACTGAAGTGCTGTTCCCTATTTTAAAATGACATATACACTGATTCCTAGTGTAATGCACCTAATCAAAAGTTCACATTATCTCTGGCTTTGAAATGACAGTATTGCTTTCAGGAGAACCACCACGTGGTAAAATAAAATTAAATAATGCGCCAATCTGTAATGGCTTGCATAACAAGTATTTTAGTTCAAAGTAAATAGTGATTTCAACTTTTTTTAAATACACAAAGGTATTTACATTTATGAAGGGAGCATATCCAGGAAAGGAAAAAATGGTAATTTGATACATACCTCCTTTAGTGGTATCGTTCTGTGCCTGCATACCATGATGCAGTGAATTGTGTATGGCAGAAAGCAAGTCAGCTGCCTGAGTCATTAGTTTCTGAGCTTCTGCAACTGCACTTGTCTGAAAGGCAGGAAACAATTATTAACATTACAAACCAATACATTTTGACTATCTAATTAATGCTGGTATAAAAAAAAAGGAAGGGCATTAAGATTCTGTCTGTTCTTACACAACCAGTTCTGGAAAAAAACCAAACAACCAGTAGTGTTCTCTGTATTTTAGGTATCTGTATTTTGCAGTAGTGTTCTCTGTATTTTAGGTATCTGTACATAAATTCAGTATTGTATATTTTGCTGTGTAAGACTATGATAATTGCAACTTGCATACACAACATAAGTGTCTGCTCTGGGGGTATGTAGTTCTATTCCTTTGGCTTAAAACATGAAGTTCCTTCCTCTCTCAGCAATTAGGAAATCTTACATTCAAAAAACAGGCAAATTGTATGGAAGGCTATTGAATTCCTCTTCTCAGACCAAAGATGTCTAGATACAAATTCAGTATCACATGGAAGGAAAAGCTAACAGTTCTTTTGATATGGACAAAACACTGCTCAGTGTCAGGTAACTCCACAGGAGGGGACTGAACTCAAACAAGAAGTTCTGCTCATGTGTGTGAAAAGAGTAACTAGAAAGCCATAAATATTTTAAAATGTTTTGTAACGAATATTCCTTTCTGCAAGGCCATAATAATGTCAGCCACTAGCCTTCCCTTTGTTTCCCACTTTGAACAAAACCTGAATATTTGCCATTGTAAGGCTTTATTCAAAGCTTTACCTCCATCCACATCAATTTAAATCTCCTGAATCTACACAGTAATTGCCTGATCTTAAAAGAGAAAAAAATACTATTTCACAGGATCCCAATGCAAACGCAGAAAGGCCAAATGAACGTACCTCTTTTTTTGTAAATGCTATTAGGACAGTCAGTAGGACGCGGGTAAACTTGACTCTACTGAAGACAGCTAAACATTGTTGATGCTGTAATAAAATTATACTGCTGATTACTAAGCAATAGGTCATAGAATCATAGAATATTCTGTGTTGGAAGGGACCCAGAAGGATCATCCAGCCAAGTCCTGGCCCTGCACAGGACCACCCCAAGAGTCACACCATGTGCCTGAGTGTTGTCCAAATGCTTCCTGGACTCTGAAAGTTTTGGTGCTGTGACCACTTCCCTGGGGAGCCTGTTCCTGTGCTCAGCCACCCTCTGGGTGAAAACTCTTTTTCTAATATCCAACCTAAACCTCCCCTGACACAGGTTCAGGCCATTCCCTCGGGTCCTCTCACTGGTCAGCACAGAGAAGAGATCAGTGCCTGCCCCTCCTCTTCCCCTCATGAGGAAGTTGTAACTGCAACGAGGTCTGTCCTCAGTCTTCTCCAGGCTGAACAGACCAAGTCACCTCAGCTGCTCCTTGTACAGCTTCTCCTCAAGGCCCTTCACCATCTTCATGGCCCTTCTTTGGACACTCTCTTAATACCTTAATGTCTTTCTTGTATGTTGGTGCCTGGAACTCCCACAGGACTCCTGCCCTCCCTGGACAAACTGCCATACAAAGTGCCTCAGCATGCCGTCTGGCGTGCCCCACTGTTTGCCAGCTGTTCACCATGCTCCTGGGTGATCACACTCCCCAGCTGCTTTTTATATGCATGGGTGGGGTTATACCATATTTAAATCTCCCATTTACATCCATGAAATCCAGGAGAAAAGCAAACAATTCATTACCTCAAGTTCAACTTCCGGATCTCTCTCTTCTCCTTGTCGACTTCGAGTGCTCTACAAGGTAAAGAAATGTCAAATAATTTACCAAAAATTGCAAAGGGAAGCTACTGATAAAATCCCTTTGCCTTCTCTAAAACATCCACCTGTTAAATAACCCCAAAAATCAGTTTTCCAATTCAAAATTTCTTAATACATGATCCAGGTACTTGAATGACTCTCCTATAGTAATGAGACATCTTCAGTAAATTCTGCAAATAAGCAAGGAAAACGCATGAACATTTTACATTGTAAGCTGCGGTAAAGGAAAATCGAGTAACTTCTTTAACCTTACATAGTATCTCTGCCTAAAACCTGAAAGTTAAATACATACATTCTGTGTCCCGGCCCAGTGTTACCTTCTGCATTGTGATTCCACCTACTACTAGTGAAGCACCTACCAAAGAGAATACAGACGTCTGAAGCTTTCACCATCTTTAGTTAGAAGGCAAACTAAAAGCATGTTACACAAACCATTATGCCAGTTCTTCAAAAACCCCACCATAATGACACAAACCTCCTTCATTCCTCATAATCCAACTCCCTTCCCCAAACCTATGTTTAAGTACACCTGAAATATAGTTGACAAGACAAACATGAAAACAATACCTTCACTCGTCTTTGCATGTCATCTTCTACATCTTTCAGCATACCTGGAAAAAAATCACAGCACGATTAAAACCTGAGAAGCATTCCTAGGCACACCTACACCACTCAGGGGAAAAGAAGTTTTGAGGGGAAAATCAAACCGAAAAGTGCTTTACGTATCCATTAGCCAAAGACTAGACAAAAAATATTCTTGTGGGGAATGGTGAGGATGTCTTGCAACAATCAAAAATCAGAATATAGACTAAATGATGCAAAGCTGAAGCGTTCACAAACTTTTCAAAAATAAATCAATGGAAAGCTCAAATACGTATAAAAAAATGATGCATTGAAAGATTAACATACATACTTAGCTATGTACCTACTAACATATGTGTTCATAGCTGTAGAACTACTAGACTGCATTTTTTTCTAAAGCAGCCCGTTTAGAGAACAACAAACTGTGAGACAAAAAAGCAGAACTCAAGCAATGCGCTTTCCAGTGGTCTGTATCTATACCATGATGAGCTCATGCCCAGCCACTTTGTTGGCACATCTTCTGTTTCTCAGGCACTTAACAAGACAACTGAACCTTCTTTTCAAGGAAAACTGATTTGATCTTTTTACCGAGTCAGCAATTTCCACAAGACTAATACAAAAAACTCAACAGCTGAGATGCCTAGCAGTTCAACAGATGTGACTGAAAGTAATCACATGCTCGACAGAGAAAGAGGCTGCTGGACAGTCACAAAGAAAGCACGAACTGTACCTGTAACTCTAAGATCTGTCACACTGTTGGCCATTTTAAATCCGTAAGTCATTGACTGAAAATCTTCCTAAAAAAAAAATCAAGGAAGCAATATGTAGTGAAATATAAAAGCTGTAGTAAAAATTTTCAGATTGGGGTTTGGGGTTTTCTTTTTGGTTTGGGTTTTTTGGGAGCTGTTTTCTTATTAGGTTTTGGATCTTTTGCTGTTTTTTCTCTTTTGGGGGAGTGGTTGAGGTATGCCTGGGGTGTGCTTTTGTTTAATTCCATCAAGTATAAAAATCCAGATTTATTCTACACAGCTGAATTACACTCAGAATGAATACACTGAATGACTTTCCCGCCCAAATCCAGCTTGAGGTAATTATTTTCTGCATAAATCCTTAATACCAATATGCCCTTCATATTTTCATCAAGTGACACCCTACCAAATGTTACAAGAACTACAGCTGCAAAGTAGTATTTGATCCATTTTAGATATAGTCAGCAAGAGTGACTTGTCCAAGCTCAGAGGAAACAGATTGCTCTGAGCACAGAAAACAGGACTCTGATCCTGTTGCCAGATGGACATTTCAGACAAAAGACAATCATGACTATCTAACATAGAAAAATAAAAAACTTAAACTGGAAGAAAACCACAAGTGAGACGGATTTCAAATGGTTAATCACAAGACTTGCATTGCTTGTTGAGTACAATATTTATGTGGCTCCAGTACTCAAGGAAAATAAAGAAGAGAGCATGAAACACCTTCAGTGGGGAAAACTGCATTTTAAAGGTATCAAGTCTAATACTTTTAGGATTATGAATTGCTATTCCTACAGTATCCTTGAATCAAACATGAACAAATGTCACTAATGCGTTGTTTTACTTGCATTATGGTAAAATGTTGCATATTTAACCCCATAGGACATGGGAAACACATACCTCCTCAAAAACAGCTGCTTTGTTAACCTTTTCTCTGGCAATATCACAGATTTTTAGGATTCCAAGAGCAAAAGCCTTCATAGCAGGATCTTCTATGAAGTCTGGATTATGAATATAAAGGCAAGTGAATACTGTCTGTGCCAAGGAATGTCCTTCTAACCACGTTATCTAGGGAAAAGGAAATGAAGTATTTTACTCATGACAGCCAAGTCCTCATTTTTATAGCTCCATTCTTTTTCCATTTTACTGTGCTTCAAAGATTCATTAGGAAACTCCTTATCATGAGAACCTTCCACGTACCAAAAAAGGGCAAGCGAAGGTGTTTCAAGCCTAGAATTCTGGTGTTGGCTAAACCTCTTCTACAAAGTTCAGGTCTAATCCCTGTGATTTAGACATGACATGATGACCTTCACATTTATAAGCTTTCTCTGCATAAATAGTGAATGGAAAATGCAAACAACTATGAGACAAGTCACTGATATTATTCATGTTCTCTTGTACAACATAAAGCTTCTTGCCACAATCCCCTCTCTCTACCACTTCCATGCTTCTTTAAGCTACAGGGAAAGATTCAGTAACTTAAATTTCTATCTTGAAATAGCATAAAACAAAGTAGAACTGTATTTTTAATATGACCCCTGACCCTTTTCAAACGGAGTCAGTATTTGGGGGCCAGGAGCAGAAAACAAGTGATGTTACACTGTCTCAGATATACAATGATCTTCACATGTCTTTCTGACTGAACTGATTGGAAATGTTTTAAAAAATAATGTTATTGATGTAATGTTAAAGAGTAACTGAAAATAACTAATATCATTTACTGAGGAAATTAAAGCATGTACACAGAAAAAAAAATTGCAATTAAGAAGTAACTGATATTTAACTAATTTTTCTAAATGGATTTATTCGCTTCCTTCAAAATGCCTCTGTAAGCTCAGTCATTTCTGGCTGTACAGAAAGGAGCAACAGAGTGCTACCAGTTACTGCACACTCAGCTTCCAACACAGTCAAACATCAATACACAGCAGGCAATTGGATAACATACATTTATAAAACCAGAAACTAGAAAACCTTTTTCAGGTATAAGGTGCTTCCAGCTATCTTCCTCCTATATTTCTTATAGTAAAAAAATTAAAGATCAAAATTAAGCCTTTCATCGTAGACAATGCAAATAACTAAATGGAAATTAAAATAGATGTATGTATTTTCTGCTTGGTGAATCTTTTTTTGAGTTCTGCTTTTTTTTTTTTTTTTTTAAAGATGGATTAAAGGATTACATTTTGAAAGCAAAACCATCTAACCTAAAGAACAGACAAATGCTTACCAAACAACAAAAACACGTGTCCATTATTCCTACCAGCTCTGGTGAAGTGAGATCCTTTATTTTAATGGTGCCATCCTTAGAAAACAAAAAACCCAACAATCAAAACCCTAAATACTATGGAAGCATACAGGCAAAATACAACTCATTTGTACCAAAGCCAAAAAGGAAAATAAAATTTGTTTAAGGCTTCAGAGAAATTGCATATCACTAGCTTTACTGATCAGCTTCATAACGTGTCAAATTCTTAAAAACTTTGCCTTCCCATCAGTTGAACACTGGCCAAACGTAAAACTACCCAAAGAGAACGCTAAAGCAACAATTCTGATTTATTACTAGCCAAGAAAAGTTTAAAACCAGTTAACTGTCAACACTAAAATCAAAAAACAGTATAATCGTAATAAAGATTGAACAAGGAATAATATGCAGGACCAATTCTTTGAAGACTGCTTTTTAAACTGGAACTACTCGTAGCGTTTTATTGCCTGAAAGGTAACAAAAAGGCTGCAACTTTACTTTGATCATTTAATTTGCCCAATCTATGCAATCCTGCATACATTCCACGTGACTTAACCAACGTGTTATGGAGTTCTCTAACTTAACTCAAAATGAAGTTCACCATAAAAAAATACTTTCCTCTGAGTGCATTTTTTTTTCCAAGGTAACATAAAGTCTTTCAACCTCTCTCCACCAATTTATCTTGATCCTAAATCAAAAGTTAATCATTACTGTCAATGGTGGTAAATTATCTGGCTTCTGTTCAATGCTCATAAACTTGAAGAACGATAAAGTGTTAATTTCCAGCTTTTTTAAGGAAGTTGGTTTCCATTCAGGTAAAATAGAAGCTAACCAATACATCTTCATATAAAAGACACATTGGGGAACCACAGAGTGACTTGCAAAACAATTTTGGAAATATATTTACTTGAGGTATCAATACCCAATGATTTCACAGAACTTTTCACTGGGAAAGTTAGCATCTTTGTGATAATGCAGGTAACAAAAAAGGTAAACATCACAAGCTATTTCTTACTTAATTATCCAAAATATAAAAAGGAAAACATAAATTTCAAGGGAAGATTGAAAATATCAATTATTCTTAATTGTGCTTAACTGTAATTTGACAAAACTGCATATTTCTACAGACAGTGTAGGCAAAACCAGGAAATTCACACAAACCTTAATAGCTTGCTCAAAGTTAAGAACCTTTCTGTTAACTTGGTTTCCAATCATACCAGCATCCATCTTGGGATCCATCATTTCAATGGCAGACATGGCTTCAAAAAGACCAAAACTAAGAACACATACAAAAAAAAAAAAAAAAAAAAAAAAAAAAAAAAAAAAAAAAAAAAAGAGGTGCTAAATGTAATTATTTTATACAAAATAGTCTTCAGGAACTAATGAGAAAGAACATAGGAAGACAAACCAAGTACACCATATTCTGACAACAGACAATAAGGTATACGAACATCAGTACTGATACTCAGAGATCATGGTTTTCAGGAAGTTAAGGATCTCTCAACAAGTTCGTAGGAAAAGAGATGGCTAAAAGTAAAAGAAAATTATTAGCCTTTCTTTAAGGATGAAGAACACTCCTGAGTGAAATATCCCACTACTGTATCTTTGCACACTTGTTTCTATGAACTTCATAGCATCTTCTTAAACATCACATAAAATAATAAACTGATATTAACTGAACAAGCTGTTCTTTATTGCGACACACCGAAAAACCAAGTGAGACACATCCCCCAGACACTAATGACAATATACATGACACAGACTAATAAATATGGAATATACCAGCTTTGTTTAAAATGGACATGTTAAGAAGACTGATACCAAAAAACCCTCAGCATGTGACAATATATGACTTGTAGTCAGGGCATAAAAGTTTGCAGAAGAGACACACCAAAAGAAGACTTGCCTATATATGAAGAGACACAGTGCCTGACTTTATCACAACATTCATCAGAACTCCTGCAACAGTCTTTATAATACAAAGAAGTTTATTGCATGTGGCACATTTAAATTCTGTAAAGTGTATTTGCTCTGAAATTCTCTTATGCATAAAACTACACCTGAAAATATGCTTTGATTCTACTAAGTAACTAGCTGGTGGCATCCTTGCACACACTTTTAAGCAGGTTTTCATTTAATAGCATGCTTCTGTTTTCTGAGCTATTAGTTTCAAATAAGCACTTTTGTCTTTACTCAAGTGAACATCTCTGTCTGGCTAAAGAATTTAATCTTTAAAACATTTAAATTCTTTAAATTCATCATTCTTTAGTAAATTCAGCAAGTCTTTACCACGTGCTTTTCTTTGAAATATACTTTCAATCCGCAGAGTTCTCCTTTTCTGCTTTAGCATGTTATTTAAGTTACATTAAAGCATATGGATTGTTTATCAAAAACTTGATAGTGACATTAGAGTCAACCAAGTTTAAAGTCTTTCTGGCCTTTTTTCATAAAAGCATGTCTCATAAAATAGTTCAGTAACATAATCACCACAGTTCATAAGATGTGCTGTGAACTTCTGAAACACAATTTCAATCACATTGAAAAATGTAATGTTATACCTTCGGATATCTTCAGCATTCATACAGGTGCAGAATATACATACTGCTGAGAATGTATGATATTCTATATACTTCAAATACTTTATTTAAAGTAAAAGTCTAAAAAAGCTTAGTTATTAGGTAACGTTAACATGTTTGCAGTAATCCTATCTAAAAGCCAGAACCATCCCACATGCATACTTACAGCTTGTCATGAAGCAGTTCTCCTAACTTCAGTTCTACAAAGGAACAGGACAGAACAAACAATTACAATCATCCTACTAGCACAACTTCTCCAGGGTAGTCTTGTCACTCACCAAACTGTTTTAGGCTAAGAGAGAACAAGATGTGGGAAGCAGATCAGACATTTCTACTTGCATTGGGTTTGCATGGCCTGGTTTTGGTAGCTTGTTGGAGGGGTGGCTACAGGGATGCTTTTGTGAGAAACTGCCAGAAGCTTCTTCCATGTCCAGCAGAGCAAATCTCTGGTGGCTCCCAAGATGGATGTGCTGCTGGGCCAATTAGAAATGGTGGTAATACCTCTGGGACAACAGATTTAAGAAGAAAGAAAAACAAACAAAAAAAGTTGTGCAGTTTTAATTGCAGATGGAGAAGAGCCCTGCAGACATCAAGGTCAG
>VZTA01007295.1:186693-225463 GCA_013398855.1 Mohoua ochrocephala | reverse complement strand
GCTGCGGCCCCGCCCGCGGCCAACCCCGCGCGTAGCGAGGCGCCGGAGGAAATTGGCCAGCTACAATCGGTGCTCCATGAGAAAATGTGACCCGAGCCCCTCTCTCCGCTTGCCCCGCAGGTGAAAAACAAGGCACCCGCCGAGGTTCAGATCACAGCAGAGCAGCTTCTGAGAGAGGCCAAGGAGAGGGAACTCGAGCTTCTCCCGCCGCCTCCGCAGCAGAAGATCACAGATGTTGAAGAGCTAAACGACTATAAACTCCGGAAGAGGAAGGTACAGTAAATAAAACCAAGCTTAATCTCGGCACTCATATAACGCATTAAAATTCTACTGGTTTTAGTTTAAACTCGCTTTTAGTTTAAGCAAGATGTAGTCTACATTTCTTGTGAACTTTCCAGGTGGATACCAGTTCTTTAAAATCCCTAACTGTTTCATGCTTTATCAAAACCTGTAAGTTACAGAGGTGTTGTTTGACTAAATCTGGTAGCAAACATCATCTCCCCCTGCCCACGTTCAGAACACTGAAAGGGTAATTACTTACACAATTAATAGGTATTTTCTTCATTACCACCAGCATCTGGCCAGCCACTATAAAAGAGCATGAACAAAAAAAAAAATAGTAAATAACGTTGCAGTAATGCTGAGTTATAATTCTTCTTTTAGAAGAATTGCTTTGCTTGTGCAAATTTACCTGTGGTTTTGCTCGGCTTTTTCCTTTGAAAATACCTATCCAGGATGAGCAAAGCAAGCATATTCCTAGCAGGGAGGTTTCCCCATGATCCTTGCTGGCAGAATCAAGGGGAAAATTACCTGGGTCCCCCAAATGCCCTTGATCACCCCCTAGGTCCTGCTGGACCTTTCAGGTCTCCCTTGGTTACCTTTTTTCCATCTCTCCCATGGATGTGGTGGCTCATTCCTGCCGTTAGCTGTGTTAAACATGATTAGCCATGTTTATTAGGTGAGATGAGCCATCTCATTAGGTGAGATGCTGACAGCAGTCACCCTGACCACACCACCCGGCTGGAGATGCCCTCGCTGTCACCTCCCTAGCACGTTGGATGCCAGCATGTTGCATCCAGGGAGTAACAATAAGGCATCTCACTTTAAAGAGAAATTCAGTGCAGTGGTGCGTGCATGTCAAAGTGACTGAATTGCTGCTGGTGCATCCAGATATATCCGTGCATGTCTGCAATGACTGGATCCCAGCTGTCCAGGTAGCCTTGCTATCAAAACATTTAGCAGGACATTAAAAAATTAAAGTAATATTTTAGTGCTGTCAGCTGTTACTCTGTCAGTATTTCAGGTGTCAGGTCGCAGGAGCTCGGGTTTAGCCCTGTTCTACGTGACCATCTGCGTTTCTGGCTTCTCTGCTAGGCTGTTTTTGCAGGGCTGTATTGAGTTATGTCCGTTAGCACAGCTGCACAGGTGTGGGATACCGGGAATTCTTCATAACGAGAAGGATAATAGTAATTCCTATTATGTATGGGGTATTACTGTGTTATAGCAATAGCCCGTAAGCCATTTGTGATGTGAATGGTCTGCAGAAGGATTTCTCACTCACAGATGTCATTTTCTCCCCAGACTTTTGAGGATAACATAAGGAAGAACAGGACTGTTATCAGCAACTGGATAAAGTACGCGCAATGGGAGGAAAGCCTGAAGGAGATCCAGAGGTAACGGTGATGCGGCTGCAGATGTCCCTTATAAACCTTTATAGGCACGCACCAAAGTCCCAGGGGCACGTTTCACCTGCCCCGTTCTCGTGTTTTCCAGAGCCCGTTCCATCTACGAGCGTGCCTTGGACGTGGACTACAGGAACGTCACCCTCTGGCTGAAATATGCCGAGATGGAAATGAAGAACCGCCAGGTCAACCACGCCCGGAACATCTGGGACCGGGCCATTACCACCCTGCCCAGGGTGAACCAGTTCTGGTACGTTGGCAGAGCAGGGAGCACCCCTTCCAGCCCCAAAGACCGCTCAGCATTTGGCTGTTCTGGGATTATGCAGATTATCCCGATACTCCCAAGTCTTCGGGCTAGTCTGAACAAAAGGAGGAAGGCTGAAGTTTTGGAGAGGTTTTGTGCTTTTTAAGTGACAAGAGCATTGGGAGAAAAGGATGTTTGTGTGCCTGGATGCTGGCGGTCACAGCTGTGTCTACAGGCATTTCTGGGGTGGGAGGAAACAGGTGAAGGGCACTCAGGGATGCTCTTAGGAAGCACTCCAGAAATCCCGGAATTGACACGTTCGCTACGCGATTGCCGAAACTCGATCTTGTTTGCCCAGGTACAAGTACACTTACATGGAGGAGATGCTGGGCAACGTTGCTGGGTCACGCCAGGTGTTCGAACGGTGGATGGAGTGGCAGCCAGAGGAGCAGGCCTGGCATTCCTACATCAACTTCGAGCTGAGATACAAGGAGGTGGACAGAGCACGGAGCATTTACGAGAGATATATCCTTTTCAGTGCCTCGTGACTCCCGCCCAGGTTAAGGCCTCTGTTCTTTATTTCCTTCCCAAGTGTTCCATGCCCAGCAATGTCCCTGTGCTCCTTTTCACTGTGGTGTGCTGGCAATGAGCCACCACCCTGGGAGCCAGCAGGAGGTGTTAAAAGCACGCTTAGGGAAAGCCTCCAGATTCAGTGAAGTGGCTGTAGGTCCTGCCACAACAGTGTCTATTTAACTGCACTCAGGCACCCAGCTCTTTCGTAGTCATCGTTTGTTTCAGGTTTCTCCTCAGATTCTCCCTGACCCTTCTCCCTTTTTAAGTTCTCAGTAAGGCACAAAGCCTTTGCAAGCTTTGAGCTCTCAGCATCTTCTTCCCAGCTGCGTTTACTTCTCCCCGCATATACCGTGCTGGGGAGTTGTTCCGTGCAGTCCTTGGCCCAGCAGTCCCTGGGAAGAACGCAGCTGGGGATGTGCCACGCAGCCCCCGCCGTTTCTTTAACAAGAGCCGCACTCGTCCTGGTGCACCCCGACGTGAAGAACTGGATCAAGTACGCGCGCTTCGAGGAGAAGCACAGCTACTTTGCCCACGCGAGGAAGGTGTACGAGAGGGCCGTGGAGTTCTTCGGGGAGGAGCACATGGATGAGCACTTGTACGTGGCTTTCGCCAAGTTTGAGGAGAACCAGAAAGAAGTAAGGCCTTCTTCATAATGCATCTGAGTCACACCCAGGTTTCTCCTTGAATAGCCCAACTCAAGGCCATTTAACACTCACTGCAGTTTCCTTGTGCACCTTGTGATTGTAGTCTGAGTTAGGGAGACAGCTTTTTGCTCACCTCTAGTCGCCTTTTGGTGACATCAATAAAATGTGCTCTAAGGGAGATCTGCCGAGCCCAAGACCAGCAGCATTGGCTCAGACCTGTATCCTTGGACTAGAGAGGTTCTGAGAGGTTATAAGCCTGCATGATAGAAAACTGGATCGGTCCAGATGTTTTTCCCTAAAGATTCCCAGGCTGTTAAGAAATTAAAAACATTCTGTGAACACCAAACCACAACCTCTTAAAAATGGTTTAAATATTCTAAACCTGTAAATGAATAAGAGATGATGTGGGCTGGCATTTTCAGGTTTATTTTTTCCCCCCTCAAAGTTTACTCTTCAGGGAGATCTGTGTTAACTCCTGTTCTAAAACAATCACTTACATTGGGATGTTCCACTATTCTGTATTCTATTAAATGTTGCCAAAAGCTTGTTGAAAAATTGTGGGGGAGGACAGAAATGGTTTTGTAAATATTTTTCAAATTATATTTAATATTTTCAGTTTGAAAGAGTGAGGGTTATCTACAAGTATGCCTTGGATAGAATTCCAAAGCAGGATGCCCAGAATCTCTTCAAGAATTACACCATCTTTGAGAAGAAGTTTGGAGACAGGAGGGGAATCGAGGACATCATTGTCAGCAAGAGGAGATTCCAGTATGAGGAGGAGGTGAAGGTACGTGTGACAGGTGCCCTCCGGGCTCACTGTGCAGCCAGCTGCTGCTTAAGGTACACGAGTATTTTGTGATGTCAAGCCTGATGAGTTTCACGTTACCCTTGAAAGCCAGTCTGAAATATACCCAGAGAATGTTCATTTTAGAGCCAGGATTCCATCCCTGGGGAAGAGAATGATGTTCACATTCATTGCTTTTTTTGTTTCTGCTTTCTGATCTAGATTGTGCAGGCAAGATTTTTTGACTGAACTCAAGGCTTGGTCCCCCTTCAGGTCATCTTAGGGATAATGCAGTTCAGCTGGTAGTTACTACTGCACTTCAGTTAGGGAGTAGCCATTACAGGACACCTCACCCGTGCATAAATACCTTTTTGTGAGAAAACAGCTGTGCCACACCTGTCTGCTGTTCAGTCCACACTGCACATTTCATCATTCCCCATCCCTTCTCACACTTTGCTTGGATTGCCTTCACTGAGACAATACCAGGGGCAAAATAAAAACAAAATAAAACTTAAAGCAAACTCATTTTTAACCCCAAAGCTCTACCATAAGCATCCCCAAGACCGACGGTTTCCGTTAATATTCCAGTGATCTATTTTAAAGGGGAAATTCTGACTGAGTAAAGGATCAGGCTCTGTTCTTTTCAGTGGCTGAAGTTTCCTTGCCGTTACCCTGTTCCCCTCTCTCGGGCAGGCAAACCCCCACAACTACGACGCGTGGTTCGACTACCTGAGGCTGGTGGAGAGCGACACGGACGCCGAGACCGTGCGGGAGGTGTACGAGAGAGCCATCGCCAACGTGCCCCCCATCCAGGAGAAGCGCCACTGGAAGAGGTACATCTACCTCTGGATTAACTATGCACTCTATGAGGAGCTGGAGGCAAAGGCAAGTGGTGACAACTCAGGGGTTTCCCTTTCCATGTATTAAATAGCTACCGATAATTCAATAGGAAAACCAAGAACTAAATATTCCCTGTTGTACTAGTTTTGTGTAACAAGCTACGGGATTTACTATTTAAGTGTAGAGAATTTTTCCTCTTTCAGTTTTTCCTCCTGTGCATAGGGGAGGGGAAAAAAACGGAACTTGTTTTGCCCTAATTCATGCAGCAACACACCGGTAATGAAAGCAGAAGTGGGTATTTCTAGCCACAGCTGAACTGCCCGTGCCAGGCTGTTACCTGAACTTGTGAAATAGTTTTATAGTTAACAAAACCTATTTGTGAAGCGGCCACGTTGTTGCTATAGTGGCCTTTGAGGCTGTGCAAGTATTTATTCTGTTCCCAGTCATGGAACATTAGAGCTGCTCTGAGTACAGAACACCTATTCAGTGTCTGTTAAAGGAAAACACATATTTTTCCTCCCACAACGGGGACACTCCTTGTTGTATTGTCTGCTGCTTAGCACTGAACCTTGCTTCCGAAAGGTGAGTCTTGCTGATTCAGAAGCTACCACCTTTGAATCGTGCACACTTAAGTAGATAAGCATTCCTGATTCTAACCAGCTTGACTTAAATACTGTTCTGCAGTCTCACAGCCATTGCAGGATTCAAAATTCAGCATAATCTCAGCAGGAACCAAAGTGTTTAATGCTGCCTGTTCTTACAGGATGCAGAGCGAACCAGACAGGTGTACCAGGCATGCCTTGAGCTCCTGCCCCACAAGAAGGTATGGCTCCTCCAGCAGTTTGGGTTGAGTTTTGGGTTAAAATGCCCTAGATGAGATCCTTTAGTTCTCTTCCCCCCCAACATTCTGGTGTGTAAGCAGCTCCAAATGGCTGCTAGCAGGTTCATGAAGGCTTTTGCTTTTAAAACTTCAAGTATCCCTCCCAGTTTCTCAAAACGTCAGCCTTCCAGAATGGATGGGGAAGTTTTCAAGCTGAAGTGCAAGACGTCTGTAATTTGCATCACAGTGGGGAACTGCAGGACAAGCACTGGTGTCAGATTCCCTCCTACACATCAAACACAAGGGTTTTTCCAGTATTTTCAAATTATTAAATAGTTGCTAAGTAGACTGTAAGAAGATGAAACTACACACAGTCAGTAAATTGAGAAGACCATTTAGTCCTTGCTTGCTTGCATTCCTCCTCAGGCAGGATCGCTCATTGCTGCTCACAGCCCAGGCTCTTGCAGTCTCTGTAGGGCACTTGTGGCTCTGCTTTACTGGGTGAACACCTTTTATAGCATCCAGTGGCCCTGATGGTCACCCCTGAGGCAGCTGCGTTTGACAAAACAGCTTTCAGGCCTGTCTTCCCCATTACAGTTGGTCTTCGAGGCTGATTGATTGGAGTTTTGTGGGAGGTTTTTTTTTTGCTTGTGAACTTCAGCTGAAATATCCGTGTGGCCAAACTCTTACAACTATTAATCTGCATTGCCTTGGAATGTCAGAAAATCCTAGTTCGTGTCCTTTTTCTAGTTTGTCATTTATTGTGTCATCTGAGTGTCAGATTAATCTCCAGCTATTAAAGGCTGATTAGCTGTTAATTGATTCAGCAACAGCTGATGTTTTGTCAGTTGATGATTGGTTAAAAACCTCTTTTCTCTGGTTTAAAAGACTTCTGTCCTGGCCATTTTTCCTTTCACCCCAATATATTGTCCTGTCATAGAGAGATTGTTTTAGGTAACGAACCCTCAACCTTTCAGCAGGAAAACACTGAAGTCAAATGAGGTTACCTGCAGTAGCAGTAATATCTTGGATAGACGGAATGCTTATTTTTTTCAGGAATGTGTGCAGTATTATCTACTGACTTTCCAGCCTAAATGGCACTTTGTTCTTTTTCTTCCAGTTTACATTTGCCAAAATGTGGCTGCTGTATGCACAGTTTGAAATTCGCCAGAAAAACCTCCCCCTTGCCAGAAGGGCTTTGGTAAGCTTTTGTCAGAGTCATAATTGACCTCACTAACTAATAGTAACACAGGAATGGCATTAAAAGATCTTAGATGGTCGTTTTTAAATTGCCGGTTTAATCCACTTAAAATAAAGCATCCGAGAAGTCTGCAGGGGCCAGCATTTACTGTCATGTGTGATTTGGAAAGAAATGTAGCTCGCTCTGATGAATTAGCCCCGGGCTGAAATGACAAAGAGCTCCTCTGAATGCAGAGCACCCACATCAGCTTAGTGCTCTTACAAGTTCTTAGCTGCTGCTGATTCCTTAACAGTGATACTTGTTCTAACAATAGCGTTTTAAAAAGCGTCGTGGATGAACGGGAGGTTTGGCTCTGGGAAATGAGGACCTGCCGCCTGCTGGCAGAAGCAATCACAGGGACCTGAGGCAGGCTCAGGAGCTGCCGAGCAGGTTCACTGTGTGAATGTCAGCATGTCAGGGGACAGCAGGGTGTGATGGGGCAGCAAGATCTTTTGAAATGAAAAACTTCCTTTCTTTTCAGTTCAGATATTCTTAGCAAGCTCAGGGATAGCATCAGGCATTTTGAGAGAAAGCCAGTGTCGGTAGCAGGTGGGGTGGTTTGACTTAAAGAGCAGACTGATGGGGTTTCCACCAAAACAGGGATGGAGGGCATGTGGAGAAGAACTGAGCGTATTCTGAAATATCAGTGGCAGCTGTGGAGCTGGAGAGCCATAACAGTGACCAAACTGATAATCCTAAGTGGTGGTTTCCTCCGTTTTTAATAAATTCCAAGGTAATAAATGTGTAAGAACATTGTGCAGGAGAATTATAGTAAGGGAATTCCGTCTCAAATTACCTCATGTTTTCTTGAGGGAGCAGAAGCTGCATCGCTTAGTAAACAATACTTGTCTATAGAGGTGACTCCGAGGCCAAGTTCACTACAGCTTGTCTCAGGCATGCCCGTTCTTAACTCTTGTTTTAAGAGATTCCCAAACTAAGAATCCCAAATTGCCCTCAGCTTGCCTTAGGACAGACAGTTTTCCTCAGAGACTGAGGCGTATCGGAAAGAAAATACTTTGTCAAGACATTATTCTCCTGCTGTCAGCCAGCAGGCTGGGGTGGGCAGCCGCCCCCTGTGCAAGGAGGAGCAGTGTGGGGCCACAGTTTGTTTGATGTCATTTGTTTTATGAGATGCTTGGGAACTGCTTACCGGGCAGGCTGGCACAGACCACGCTTCCTTCAGGTGCTCAGCTGCTGAACCAGGCTCGGTTCCACTCACTCATACTCCATGGGGAACCCACGTGATGTAAAAGTTTGACAAGTGATGGATGTTTTCTGCTGCCCAGGCTCTTGGTGTTTATGGATGCACGTTCGTTCTGCAGACACTGAATTAAAGAATGAGTTGTAGTTCAAGCACTGGAGAGTAAAGAAGCACTTGGAAAATCGAGTGGGGGTTTTATTGCCCTGCAAGATCACCAAAAGATTTTTGGTTTGGTTTTTTTTTTTTTTTTTTTGCTTAACAGGGGACATCCATAGGTAAATGTCCAAAAAACAAACTGTTTAAAGGTTACATTGAGCTGGAGTTACAACTGCGCGAATTTGACCGTTGCCGAAAGCTGTATGAAAAGTTCCTGGAGTTCGCGCCGGAAAACTGCACGTCCTGGATTAAGTTTGCTGAGCTGGAGACCATCCTCGGGGACATCGACCGCGCCCGGGCCATCTATGAGCTGGCTATCGGCCAGCCCCGGCTGGACATGCCGGAGGTGAGCGGGGAGGGGGCCACTGTAAGGAATTCATTGCACACTGGTTGAAGAACGTGTAAATAATCCACCTGCTAAAACAGGAGGTGGAAGCTGAGTGGGTGATGTGCTCCAGCTTTGGTGCTGCTCAGCCCTAATCCCAGCCCGTGCCGCCAGGGAACACCCCGATCTCCGAACCTTTTCCCTTGGAAATGTCACCTTTATCCCTTCTCTTCCCTCCCGGTATCTCCGTGTGCTGGGAACGAACACAATGAGAGGCTTCTCTGTTGCAGGTCCTCTGGAAATCCTACATTGACTTTGAGATTGAGCAAGAGGAGTATGAGAAAACCAGGAACCTTTACCGGCGGTTGCTGCAGCGCACGCAGCACGTCAAGGTGCGTGTGGGCACCCAGGACACAGAACCTGGCCCTCGGGCAGGGAAAGCCTGGGCTGCCTCGGGTCAGATCAACCCAGGTTCAGGCCCGTGCCTGTGCTCTGAAGGGGGGAGGGAAGTTCTTGAATTCCATACAACAGGCGTATCTCAGGTGAAAGCAGCTTTTCCAAGCAGCCCTTTGCTGAGCAGGTTTGGGATCTTAGTTGCAAAAACATTGCAAGGAAACACTGTGATTTTCCAGTGTTGCTTGAGGTGTCATTGACTAAATTCACACAGATTTCTCACGACTTGAAACAGCCACAAGAAATTGATCCCCGTGGCTTAGGCGAGTGCTGTGTCCTGCTGAAAGGGGCGAATCTCGCACGCGTGAAACAAACAGGGATTTTCTGGGCACCCACTTGTGTTTGGGGTTTTTTGCTGCCATGCTGTTGTTTAACCTGTGCCCTCGGTGGTCGCACGGAGCGGGAGCTGAGCTGGGGTTTGCTGTGCCCACAGGTGTGGGGGGTTTTTTGCTGCCATGCTGTTGTTTAACCTGTGCCCTCGGTGGTCGCACGGAGCGGGGGCTGAGCTGGGGTTTGCTGTGTGTGCCCACAGGTGTGGGGGGTTTTTTTGCTGCCATGCTGTTGTTTAACCTGTGCCCTCGGTGGTCGCACAGAGCAGAGGCTGAGCTGGGGCTTGCTGTGCCCGCAGGTGTGGGGGGTTTTTTTGCTGCCATGCTGTTGTTTAACCTGTGCCCTCAGTGGTCGCACGGAGCAGGGGCTGAGCTGGGGTTTGCTGTGTGTGCCCACAGGTGTGGGGGGTTTTTTGCTGCCGTGCTGTTGTTTAACCTGTGCCCTCGGTGGTCGCACGGAGCGGGGGCTGAGCTGGGGTTTGCTGTGTGTGCCCACAGGTGTGGGGGGTTTTTTGCTGCCGTGCTGTTGTTTAACCTGTGCCCTCGGTGGTCGCACGGAGCGGGGGCTGAGCTGGGGTTTGCCGTGCCCGCAGGTGTGGATCAGCTTCGCGCAGTTCGAGCTGTCGGCGGGCAGGGAGGAGCGGCTGCCGCGCTGCCGGCAGATCTACGAGGAGGCCAACAAGGCCATGCGCAGCTGCGAGGAGAAGGAGGAGAGGGTCATGCTGCTCGAGTCCTGGAGGAGCTTCGAGGACGAGTTTGGGACCGACGCCACCAAGGAGAGGATAGATAAGCTGATGCCCGAGAAAATAAAGAAGAGGAGAAAGCTGCAGGCTGAAGATGGGGTAAGGGAAAATGGTGCCAGTAGTGGCTGTGGGCCCTTGGTGGCTCTGTGCTTTACGGGGTCAGCTGCTGGGGGTGGGATAACAAACACGGGGGTTAATTTTCTATTATTCCTCTAATTTCTCCTTCTTATTAGAAGCACCTCCTAAAAGCCAACGTTAACATGCAAATTAAACTCGCTTTGTGGTATTTTTCTCTCTAGTCTGATGCTGGATGGGAGGAATACTATGATTATATTTTCCCAGAAGACACTGCCAATCAGCCCAACCTCAAACTCCTGGCTATGGCAAAGCTCTGGAAGAAGCAGCAGCAGGAGAGCGAAGCTGCAGCCATGGATCCTGACAAGGACATTGATGAAAGCCAGACTTAATACCTCACCTTTCCCCACCCCTTTCCTGGGCCATTGTACAGTATTTTCACCGGTGATAAATAAATGTATTTGGAGAGTTTTAGTATTACTGACTGGAGATGGGTTTTGTGTGGAACCATCTTGGGGTTGATTCCCTTAAACAGTCCTGTGGGTGTCCAGCAGCTAAAGGAGAGGTCCTGGGACCAGTGCAGGGGTCTGCAGTTGTCACCAGGGAACTGGGAGAACTGGGCAGTGACTTTGCTTTTAGCACAAGGCCCTGTCCCAAGGCTCCCACAGCCTATCCCAGCACTGCTCAGGGACATTAATGTTCTACTGTCTTGAGTAAGAGAGATGTTTCTAACCATCATCCCTGATGAATTTTTCAGTAATTATGTTAAATGTGAGGATGTTATGAGAATAGTTGAAAACAAAAAGACCCTGTTGCCCACAGCCTGGTCCTATCCAAGGATGCTTTTATCCCAGAAAACTGTCAGGGGAGACAATAGCAGAAGTTAAATACACTGAAAGTAGCCCCTAGAGGACAAATCTGGAGGCATCAGTACAGTCAGCATTACTTCGGGAGTGACAATGGACACAGATTTCTGTTCCTTGTTCCCTTGGAATATGTGAGGCACCTGTGAAGCAGAAGCTTTGTGCCAGAGATCCCACGCTCTCCGGGAGCACTCGCCCAGACTCATCCTTCTGTTACACCAAGCACGAACCTGAAGCATTTTTTGAACAATTTCAGCATTAATCTTTTGCACGCTTCCAAGATGGGGCAGCCGAGCTCAGCAGTGGGACTCTGTTTTCCAGGGATCTGCAGCAAGTTTTCCCTCACTCAGACTTTATGTTGCTGAAGTGAAGGAGGAGGAAATTCTTCCCTGGGAGGGTGGGGAGGCCCTGGCACAGGGTGCCCAGAGCAGCTGTGGCTGCCCCTGGATCCCTGGCAGTGTCCAAGGCCAGGCTGGACATTGGAGCTTGGAGCAGCCTGGGACAGTGGGAGGTGTCCCTGCCATGGCAGGGGTGGCACTGGATGGGCTTTAAGGTCCCTTCCCTCCCAAACCCTTCTGGGGTTCTCTCAGTGCTTTGTGCCCTGCAGTCTGACTGCCAGGAGCCTCTGTCCTCCCCGGAGTCGTGCTCTGGAATAGGTGCTGAGATATTCCTGCCCATTTGATTTACGTCTGTTTGCCTCACTCCTGCAGAGCTGCAGGTTCTCATGTGTAAGTTATGAAACCCCAGTGCCCTCCTGGCTCGTGCCTGGCCTGCCTGGGTTTATCACCAGGCTGGGTGGAAGAGAAACACTCCTGCTGGAAAGGCTTCTGGCAACGGAGAGGAGAAGGGGGACACCCCTCTGGAGAAATGGCATCCCAAGGTTTAACCGTGATTCGCGAGGGGCTTCGGGAGTGTGGAATGCTTTTAGATCTTGCAAAAATCAGGTTTGCAGGAGGCAGAGGGAACATGGAGCATGGATTTGTGCAGTGGAAAGGCGATCAGCTCCACTGTTACCTGGGAGAGGAGGATCCACAGGATGGGCAATGGAAAGACGTTGGGGTTTAGGATGCGTTTATTCTGGGACAGCTGTTTAAAACCAGACTTGTTCATGGAACTGCTTGTTTAAGAGAGGGCTGGCTCCGTCATGAAGTAAGGAGTAAATAGATTTCATGCTCTGGAGCTTGTGTGGCACAACTTAAACAGCCTGTCCCTGTCTCCCACCAGCTGAGCAACAGCTGCTGCAGTATCGGGGTCTGGAAATTAGTGAGCTCGCAGGCTGCAGGCTGCCCTTGGGTTTTCGGGGAGCTTATTTTTTATTTCTTGGCTCTCTTCTGCACACCATCTTTTGCAAAGCTGCCTTTTCACCTGTTTCTGCAAAAAATATCCCCCTTCATGAGGGATTTAAAGTGTTTTGTGTTCATTCCACTTCTGTAGATACCATCAGTCAATAAAATGCTGCACTTGAAAGAAGATAAACACTTGTCTGTGCTTGGAAGTTGTGTTCTATTAGCGGATGGTTTATCTGCTGCTAGGAGAGCTCAGAAGCGAGATAACTCCGAGGCCCATGTATGGAAAATGCCCTTCCTCAGTGGGAGCTGAGCCCCCTGAGGGTGGGAGGCGAGGGCTTCTGTCGCTGTGGAGCCCTGGCTGGTGGCCAGAGGGCAATTTGAGCTGTTTCCTCCTACGTGTGCCAGGCGGGCTCTTTTGCCGGACCTTCTGGCCCTGTGGCTTTTGCAGTGACCTGCCTGTGGTGCCCAGCTGGCTGTGGCAGGCACTGTGCCGACACACACCCCGCTTCCTTCCGTGCTTCCCTACACCCGCTCCCGTCGCGGGGCTGGGGTCCAGCACCGTAACCCCGAGGAACGCTGTCAAGAGCTCCCTTCCCAGGTGGGAAGGTCAAAGTTTGGGAAAAACCTATCGGAACTGCTCTTATCAGAATCAGCTCCCCCTACAGATTATGGGTGAAGTTTGAAAGGACACACTGGTGCTTATCAGCAGGCAGAGTCACCTTGATAACGGGGAGCGCGCGCCCAAAGCGCCCGAGGTTGCAGCGCTCGGGAATCACGGCTGTACAAACCGCCAGGCTGGAAACACCCTGAGCTGGCGTTTCTGTTGCCTTAGACAGGAAAGGTGCTTGGGTTTGGAGCTGGTTTCCCTTTACCTCCTCATCCTGCTCCGTATCCTTCGGTGCTGCCGTGACCCCGATAGCTCGGTGTCCATCCCGCCCCTCCGGACACTCACAGCGCTGGCACGGAGAGACCTCGGCCTCAGCCCTGTCGGGTGGGAGTCACGGGCACAAGGGTGGGCAAATCCCCCATGGATACAAGGATTACACTTGTCCAGGGAAAGAGGAGGGGCTCAGCAGTGAGGCTGCAGGAGTCACACCAGCTGTAACCTTCACTTGAATAGAAAGGGGCAAAAATCTGAGCTGTTTCATGGGAATTTGGGTAAATTGGCTGAATGCATAGCATTTGAAGAGACAAATTCAGGGTGGCATGGGTTGGAGTAGCGTCCTTGTTGTGGCTGGGGGAGAATTCCCAAGAAGTCATCTTCCAGGGAAGGGTAGATCAGGGATTTCTCTTTTGCTCCTGGTTGTGATACAGAAAATGGAACACTCATGTTAATGGTCTGCAGCAGCTTTGCAGGTCCCAGCGCTACTCTGTGACGTGGGTTCAGAGAATGCCTTTTGGGAGGTAGGTGTATCCGTTTGGAAGACATTGGGAAATACTGATTTTCATGGAGAAAGTAAGGAACGGGGCAGCAGCATCTGTGGGATGGGATCTGGAGCCAGGGGCTGCAGCAACTGTCTCTGCTCTGTCCGTGAAGGTCCGTGTAGTGCCCAGCTGAGGCTGGCTCTGCCCAGGATGCTTTTTGATTCCTCCCATTTGGGGGAGGCTGGGAGTGGTGGAATCTGTCTGTTTGGCGAGGAATTTGTACCCAGTGAGAAGCAGCCAATAGGGAAGGGAGGAGGGAGAGGTTTATGAGGTTGCTCAGGAAAATGACATGGTGACATCCGAAAAGAATAGAAGCCTTTGAGAGCATTATGGATAATTATGGAATTCAAATTGGGAATGTTCTGTGCATTTTTCATGTCCCTGCTAGGAGGAGTATAGCAGTTCTAATGTTTAATGCATGTACAGTAATAGAAGGCTGAACTGATCTCCACGGGCCCGTTTGTTCCATTACTGTCCAGAAGGAAATAAATTAAATTCTATTAAATTCTAAGTTCTATTCTATTCTATTTGGATCCAGATGCTGCAGAGGGAGGGATCAGAAGAAGGAAAGCTGGGTTTGAGAGGGTTGAAGTTTGGGTGGCATCGACGTAATGCACCAAAACCAGGCCCCAAACTCCCCAGCCCAGGCGATACCAGTGAGTGCTGCTCTCCTTCAGGAGTGTCAAGGATTCTTAGGCTGAGCTCAAAGTCTAAAGGCTCTTGAGAGGAGCCATTATATTCACAAGAGGATTTTACACTTGGTTGGAATGACGTGCTTGGTGCCCAGCATGCTCCCAGTCCCAGAACTTGAATTATGTTGGATGCAACATTTTGGAGACAAATGATTGTGCTACTCAGTCTTTAGAGAGGTTGGTGGAACAAGCCTGGGTTTTCTTGTTGGGTGTTGTGACTGAGACTGTGGAGAAGAGTTTGCTGAGGTGTCTGTGGAGTTCTGATCTCAGAACGGGCATCAACTTGCACGAAGAAACCAGAGGAGATTTTGGACAGCTCGGAGTATTTTAAAGCATCAGCCTCTGTGCCAGTCTCTCTGGCCAGACAGAGGATCTTCCCCAAGATAAGCAAATCACCCTTTTGTACACGCTTGTCTGCCCCATTTTAATCTTTCTCCCCCAGTTATGTAAATAGCACCGGACTAATATTCCCTGTGTACCACTGGTAAGCTGATTCGCTCGCTCCACGTTATCAGACACAAAAGCACTGCAGGGCTGGTTTGTAAATTGAGTTGGATTTTTTTTTTTTTTTTTTTTTTACATCTGTGTTATTCCAAGCTCTTATGTAAACACTTGGAAAGCAATTTCTATATATACTCGGTTTGTTATGCAACTACCCTGTGCAGCGATGCCAAAGGGATTTAGTTTTCTTATCGGTGGTTTTTAGAAGAAGAAGTGATCAAGCATTCTTTCTGTGGAAGGCTCAGGGATTCATAAAGTGAAAACCAATAATAAATGGCAGAAAACAAGGGCAGCTACAAAATTAAAACGAGGGAAAAAACCGAAATGCTCCCGAGTTACAGAACTGTTTACGGAGGCTTTCGCTGAACGCCTGATTATTGCTCCAGCGCGAGTTGGCCGCGTTTGCTCTTTATGGAAATTATTGAATGGCTGGATCCATACATCTGGGTTTCAGCCCTCCGTGTGTGTGTGTGCTATTGATGAAACATCTGATTCAGAGCAGATGTTGTTCGGCAGGGCAGCGGTGGCACCGCTGGCACTGCTGGCACCAGGTCCTGGGGCGCTGCTGTGGGAGGGATGAGCAGCCAGGGTGGGAGGAGCCCCGGGAACGCGCCGAGCCAGACATGCTGCAGCCCCTTTGCACTGCTGGCCACTGCCGGCCACTCCTCTCCCAAAAACCGCGTGGCAACTGGAAAACTCCTTCACATAAAAATCGATTTTTAACTGAAACCGACTTAATTTTTCCGTGAATTAATGCGTTACGTACTGGAAAGAGAACACCGAGGGAAAAACGAAGGCTGAAGCCCAGGGTGCTGAGGCTGCTGTAGCAAAGCTCCTGGAGCCCCAGGGGGCTTTTCTGCCCATGTTACAGCCGTGCCCATAAAGCCACTGGAGAAACCCAGTCCAAATTCCCGACAGGCTCCTCTGACACGTGCAGTGAGCTCCCCCTGTGCATCCCGAGCCACTGCTTGTGTGCCGCTCCTGTGCACCTGGCCGAGCTCACGGGGTGCAGCTGGATTGGAACATCCATCCGTGCCACGTATCCCAGAAGCTGCTGCCGCTGAGGGACACGGCTGGTGGCCAGCTGGGCTGCTCCCGGAGCTGGCTCTGGGCTCCCCGTGAGCTCTGGGCTCGGTTCTGGGGCATTACTTTGGACAAGGAGATGATGAGGAGAGGCTTCCACCAGAAGCTGCGCTCCAGCCACCAGCTGGTTTAGTTTAGCATCCTCGGCTGGGTTTGCACTGCTCTGGGAGCCCAAAGTCCCAAACACGTCGTTTGCTTAATCCCTTGGAAGTCAAAGCCAACACGTACTAAGTGGATTTCAGAAATAAATGTCCGCAGTTCTACACGTTTCTCTTCTTCACAAGTGAGAGGTTCAACTGCAGCAAAACCCAGGTGTCTTTTGCTCCCAGAAGGGATGGGGGGAGGACAGCACTGCATCTCTTGCGCTCTGGAGGGGTCCTGCCCTTTGGGTTCGTGGCTGTTGGGTCTTGCAAGAGCAACGGAGCTGAATGCTCTTGGGCATTGATCACGGAGATTGTCTGGCAGCTGCTGTACCTGGGTGCAGCTCCGCGCCGCCGCTGGGAACGGTGCTCTAACAGCACATCATCCAGTCAGACCTTTTCCCTCTTCTCATTAGGAATGTGCCTCATCCAAATGCCGTCTTATGAAGCCGGGGGGTGCCTGTGGGGGTAGTTTATGGCCGTGCAGAACACAACCAGCTTATTTTCTGGTTTACATAATGTTCCGGAGTCCCAGGACAATCTCTGCAAGCTCAGATGTTTAAGTTGCCACAGGCTGTGGGCAAGAAATAGATTTGCTTGTTCCTTCTCAGGGCTGTTGTGAATTTCATTTAAAGGGGAACTAAAATGATTTATTTTTAACTTCATTGCTGGGCGTTAACAGTTGGACTCTATGGTCTTAGATGTCTTTTCCAATTTAAATGGTTCCCTAACTCCAGTATAATTTTCTGTAGTTGAAGAAGGAATACATTGCCCTTTTGCCACTTAAAAATGCTGCTCCTTCTGCATTTTGCTCTGTTTCAGTAATACAAATAATGGCATTAATTTAATTTTGTATTAATTTTCTCATGCATGTAATGAAATCCAGTTCCCTTGTTAATCCAGCAATCTAAGCAAACACAGCACAGGAGCATTACAGGAGAACACTTAATCCCCCCTCTTGTTTCTCTCTAATGTGCTTTTGACTTTTTTGAGGGTGAAATGAGAGTGCTTCCGTGCAGACAAGGCCAGGTATTACCTTTCCACATTTATTACCCAATTTAAGTTGTTAATCTGTTGCCGAAACACATCCAGGTGTTGGTGGTGTCTGTCTGTACAGTTTTTGTGTTCGGGAAACCGAGCCCCTGCAAAGGGGCTGGCACATGAGAGTTTCAGACCAGGGAAACGAACTACATCTAATTCCCAGGGAATTCTTGGTGGGTCAGGTCTTTTTTTAATTCTGAGTGTTTTTGCAAAAGGCAGACTGATGGTGGAAGTGATGTGACATCTCTGTCTCTGCCAAGCCCCCTCTCCGGGCGCTGCCAGGTGTCCCACCAGCAGCGCCCGGCTCCCAGGGCTTCGTATCTGTGGTGTGCTATTGAATGGTGGCATTCGGCAGAGGAGCTGTGAGCCCAGTGTCAGCCCTGGCCTTTGCCAAGGTGGCTGCTGCTCCGTGTCACTGCTGCTCCGTGTCACTGCTGCTGCTCTGTGTCACTGCTGCTGCTCCGTGTCGCCGCTGCTCCGTGTCACCACTGACTGGCCAGGGATGTGCCGCTGCTGTGCGGCTCCACCGGTGCCGATGGCTCTGCAGCCTCCTCGCGAGGTGGGATGGCTGCAGGAGAAGGGGAAACTTTCCTTCCATGCCCTGAGACCAGCCTCTCCTGCCATGAGAGCAGCGTTTCGGTGCTGGGGGAGCCGAGGGGGTCTCTTGTCTCGCGCTGGCCCTGGAGGGTCTGGCCGCTGGCCAGGCAGCGAGTGGCCGCACAGCCGACACGTGCGTGGCGTTCGGCTCAGAGCGGGGTGTTATCCCAGGCCACCGTGGCTCGAGGGGACAAGGATCAGCGTTTGCTGCTTTGTGTCTGTCTGAAGTTATTTTCCCAGTGAGTGTTCAGGCACAGCCGCCCCCAGCCAAGATGGTCTGAGGGGTGCTGGGTCTGACACGCACGCGTGTGACCCGGCCCCCGGGCAGCACCTCGTGGCTCACGTGGGATTGTCCGCTCCTGCCACGCAAACAGGGCTTGGACAGAGCTGCTCCAGCGGGAGGTGTCCCTGCCCACAACAGGGGGGTCAGAATGGTGGGAGTTGGAGGTGCCTTCCCACCCTGACCACGCTGTGATTCTGATTTAAGGCCCTGTGCAGACACAGCTCAGCTCTGTGCCCCCGACCCCGTTCACACCCACGCCGCCGGTGTTTCTGTAAATGAGAACCAAACGCAGAGACCCTGGGCTTGGGTGAGCTGAGGCAGAATTAAGGCTCCGTATCGAGGGTCTTGCCCACCTGCAGGTCCCTTCTGCAGCTCCGAAACGCTAAAATCCATGACCTCAGTGAGCTTTGCAGAAGCCAGTTGATTCCATGGGGACTCCCCCCTGCAGGTGTGTGCTGGCCCTGAGATGATTGATGACTGTGCTGGATTTGGGGTGGCTGGGGTGGGAGCGGTTGAGAGATGCAGTAGATCACAGAAACTAGCCAGGCTGATGAAGCATCCCAGGGAAGTGTCCACGGTCACTTAAGGAGCTGTTGATCCGTGGTGTCCCCGAGCCTGCTGCATCCTGCTGCTCTGAGAAACGGGCGAGGGAGGGGAAGGGGTGGCCAGCCAGCACTACCCTCACCCTACATCCAGGGCACAGCACTGTACCAGCTAACAAGGGGAAAGCTGTACCCCAGCCAAACCCGGGACAATCACAGGAAGCATCTCGTGGAATAGTTTTTCCATTTCATTGCTGCCTGCTTTGGGAGCCTGAGCTGCCGTTTTTATACAAATGCTAAAATTTATCATTTCTTATATCTCCTGCGAAGATATTTTTATTACAATGTTTTGTCCCTCTCCTTTGTTTTGTGCATAACTAATGAGACCTCGGAAACAGCAGCAGAGAAGAGAGAAGACCAGAACAAAGGGAGCGAGGCACGTCCCGTGACAAGGGTGACCTCAGCCCAGCAGGAGCAGATGTCACTCGGGGAGGAAGCTCAGACAGAGCCCCAGGAACGTGTCTCCCTCTCTGCACTGAAGCAGCACCTGGAGCCGGCAGAGAACTGCCTGTGATGTGCCAAAAGGGGAGTTATGACAATCCTGTTAATTGTGGGCTGGCAGCAGGGCTGGGGCACATCCCCTCACTCCGGCATTGCCTGCTGCAGCAGGTGGCAGCTCCTGAGCTTGGAGTTCCAGGCAGCACATGGGCTGTCCTTAAGATGCTCAGTGGGATTTGGGGTTTTTTTCCCTTCTCCTCCTGACTCCAAACTTTGCTTCCGGGGGTCTGGGCGGAGAGCTCGGGATGCCGTGCCCTGGGGAAGGGAGCTGAAAAGCACCTGTACATTCAGCATGTGGCAGGGCCTCTTCTCAGGCTCATAAATAATGAATTGTGTGCATCTGAGCCTTTCTCCCAAATCAGAACGTCTAAACCTGGGCACTCAAAACGTGATTTAAACTTCAGAATTGAAGATCATCCACACTCCCATCTAATTTTAGATGTTAAACCTGTTCCCACCTGCTCTTTATAATCAGTGGAGATGCCTGCGTGTGCCTCTCCTCTGCTGACTCCAGAGCAAGCCTCGGGGTAGGCTGCTCCTGACACCCCCAGAAGCAGGTGCCACGACCTTGGGCAGCAAAGGAGAGCTGTGTGTTTCGAGCTCTTTAGAAGTCTGTCAGCTCCCCAAAGTGGGTGAAAGCAGGCCATCTTCCTTTTTCCTTGTTTTTGCTGTGTATTTTCGCTTATTGGTTCCCCCATTGGGCTTCAGTTCTGCCAGATGACTCATGTCAAAGGCTCATAAAACCTGCAGTAAACAGCCTACTGTTCATCAGAGCAATTTGGGAGCTCCTTCTGGGAATATGTTTCGGATTGTTGATGTTCCAGCCCCGGGGGTGTTCCAGTACTGCTGCTTTCAAAATCATTGGAAATCCTTGGGTGGCCTATATTTTTGTTCTTCAGGTGTCTAAATGGGATGTTTGGAAATTAATAACGACACTCCTTTCCTTTTGAAAGCAATTCCTGCCCCCCGAGTGTGGTGTCCTTTGGACTCGGACTGTTCAGCCGTTCCTCATTAACGGAGGTATCCATGGAATCGTGGCACGGTTTGGGTTGAAAGGGACCCCAAAGTCCACCTAGTTCCAACCCCCTGCGCTTTCAGCGGCTGGGTCTCCTCCCGATGCTCCCCAAAAGGCAGCTCACTCCGGAGCAGCCCTGGATGCTGCAGTACCCGAGTAACACACAACCCTGAGGAACCGAAATGGGAATCACCGCGCAGGCTGCAGAGGCACCGCTTCCCGCAGCGTTCCCGACGCCTCCTGGCTGCCTGTGGATGCCCCCCGGCCCCTCCCACCCCCTCGCCCTTTGCTGAAACATCCCTGATTTCAGACTGACAAATATGCTTGGAAACGATGCCGGGTACTGCGGGATCAGCACTGCTCTCATCTGGGTAATTAACCTCTCGGCTGGCTGTGCCGCTGGAGCCGAGCTCCACCGAGCTGCTAATCAAACCCTTCCTTCATATTCCCATACGTGCAGCTCAGTCTGGCCTGTGATTTACACAGCCCAACATCAAACACTGCTCACAAACCTGCTGGGAGTTTTATCCTTCGCTCCTTTTCAAACCCTCCCCGGCGGCCAGGGACGGGGGGTGATTCCTGTTTTTACATGGGGTCATCTCCTCCGTGTGGCATTAATTGGAACGAATTTGCATGAGGCGCTGAGTGGATTTCTGGGAAGGCGAGACTTTGCTCAGGATGGAGCTTCAAAAGGAACCAGGGAAGCTTCCAAGCTGCCGCTCCTGTTTTCCCTGGGCCACAGGGGAAGGGCTGCTCGTTCCCTGGGCTGGCTGGGGCACCGCAGCAGTGTGAGGCAGCAGCTGGATCGGATGGGCTCCTGCTCCCGGGGGCTTCACGCTCCGCAGCCTGCAGGCTCAGCCGTGCCCTCTCCGGGCTGGCACTGTGCTGGGAAGGAGAAGGAGAAGGTAATCTCGGAAAACAAGGAAAGAGCAGCTGCTGGGGCTTCCCCCGCTGCTCCTGGGTGTCTGCTGGGGAAAGAGCGCTTCCATTTAAACACAGGGAGCTGGATGCTTCAGGAATGTTAAATAACAGCTCAGCGCTAATTTTCGTGCCATGGCAGTAAGATGCTTTTCTTTCAGCTGAAAGAATCCCATTTTCCCCTTTTTCTGTTCGTTTCTCTGCAGCTCTTCCTCGTGCAAAATCCCCCAAGGAGTGACCCTTGAAGGGTGGACAGGAGGCCTGGAAACTGCTCCCCTCAGGGCCATTCCCCAGGCACTTTGGAAAAGGATGGAAACTGAGGAAGGAGAAGCAGGACCTGAGAAGGCCACGCTCTCTCAGGGTGCCGGAATGTTCCCTGCTCCGAGCAGCAGGGAGACGTTTGCAGGCAGCTGCTGCTGGGACAAGGGATCCTGCTGCATGTGCTCTGCTTCCGATGCAAATCCAAGTTTTTCCTTAAACTTCAATTCCAGCATTGCCAAGCGCTGAGCAGAGGAGCCCCAGGAGGACATGTGCAGTCCCACCAGGGTATTGCCTGCCCAAGGCCAAGGGATGCTCGGGCCTTTCTCTCCTCCTCCTCGTGCTGCACCTCATCCCCTCCTCAGAAAACACCAGATCCCAGGGCCTGGCGCTGTAGCAAAGCCAGAAACAAAAATGTTTTTTAAATATGATTAAACAAATCCATGTCCTACAGTCATTGGTGGCTTCTCTGCGCTGGGTTCAGGGACAGCTTCCAGCTGGGGAAATCCCCAGGCACTGCGGCTGGAGAAGGCTGGGGAAGGCTGGGGAAGGCTGGGGAAGGCTGGGGAAGGCTGGGGAAGGCTGTGTCTGCCAGGCACTCGCTCCTGCTCCCTTCCCTCGCTGTCTGTCAGGGGCCACCCTCGAGAAGAAGCCGATGGCACAGCTGTCACACCTCGGAACGAGGTGAGCTCCTCCGTGCTCGCTGTCCTAAACCCACCTGCTCATCGCATCCACGGCTGCAGAGTTTGGGATAACTGGGCATGGGGGGGTTGGCTTTCCCCTTGAAGCTTTTTGCTTCACAACCCCACTGACTCAGCTTTCTAAAGCACTGAACTGCAGGTAAAGCTTTGGGAGCCCACGGCGAGCTGTGAAGGGTTTATTTAATCTTGCCTTTTCGTATTTACACCTTTTTAAATCTGCCCAGGGGCTGCAGCTCAGCTCGCGTGAAGTGACATTGTCCCTTTGGCAGCCCGTGGTTTTTCACCTCCGGGCACAAGGGGTGTCTTTTGGGAAAGAAGGGAGCAGGGAATAGTCCCTCCCCTGGTGCCTGCATCCCTGCCTGGGAACAGAACCGAGGACTGGACTGGTGCTGGGGAACATGTGGGCACATCTCCTTTAACTCTCCACGGCGAGCGCTCCAGTTTGTGTGGAATATTGTCTGTTTCACAGACCGTGGCAACGTTTGTTACTCTCTCCTAACGCTGCCCACCTCAGTATTTAGAGAACAGCCACGAGTGGGGGTTTGCTCATGTGTTTGTAAACTTTGAGGGAGGAAATTCACGGGTGTTGAGCCGGTTGCTGCTTCCTCAGCCCCTCTCCTATGGAATCACCCCCCTGCCCCGGGCAAGGGATACTTCTCACTAGACCGAGCCCCGTCCAGCCTGGCCTTGGACACTTCCAGGGATCCAGGGGCAGCCACAGCTGCTCTGGGCACCCTGTGCCAGTTGCCAGGGAAGATTTTGAGTGCAGTGCAAATAATAAATAAGCCAAGTGGGGAAGGGCATTACAGCCCTCCAGCAAAGCAACCCCATTATTCTGTGGGCTTGGGCCTGGCTTTGGCTATCTCCAGCTCCCCATTTTTGGCTGCCCCTCGCAGCTGGGTTCTAACGAGAGCCCGTGTGTTCCCAGTGAACACGTCCTTAAAACTGCAGCCGGGGCCTCTTGGTGGGGTGTCTGTGAGCCCCCGCGGTGCCCACGTGTGCCAGGCCGGCAGGTTTCCTGCTGGAAATGCCCAGCAGTCACCAACACAACGCCAAGGGGAATACAAACCTTTTTCAGAACTTTGTCAAGTGCTGGCAAACAGCAGAGTGGCTGCCAGTTTCTGCCATTGAAATTCGCATTCGTGCTGGGGCAATTTACTGCAGGGCTGAGCTTTCTTTAAAAACCGTTCTTATTCTCTCAATAGAAAATTCCCCGAGGAAATCTCCCTGGTAACCAGAGATTATGTTAGGGGTCCTATGAAAATGTGCTGCTGGTTTTCATGGACTCTCGGGAGAGAGGAAATAATCTTACCAGTCAAAAATCCCGATCGGTCGGCACCTCGCGAGTGTTTTGCTCCAGGTGCTGTGTTGAGGGGCTGCTTCCATCCAAAAAGCAGGATTTTCAGGGTGGAACGGCAGCAAGAAATGATGCTGCTCTGACAGGCCAAAGGTACAGGTAAAAAGGATTGGAGGGGTTTGATTTGATGTGTAAACACCGATGGATTGAAAGGGAAATAACTTCTGGCTCTCAGTTGGAAGGACAAATCTCCAGGTGTCACGATTAAGGCGGAATGGATGAGTTTGCAGGTTCCAATCCCGAAGGCAGCGTGAGCAAGGAGGTTAAAAATGGTGTGGCTTACAGAGAGTGTGGTTCACGCTGGATCCCCGCTGGCAGCACCAGCTGCCCCTCTCCATCCCACACCAGCGGCCGCGGGACAGCAGGTTTCGGTCTCACCTTCATTTGTGGCACTGCCCTAAAATCCATCCCCCTGAGCTTCCCCATAAACCAGGGCAGCCTCTTGGAAGGTGTGCTGTAACGCCGTGCTGAAATGAAGAGTTTCCAGGGTGCACAGGGAACTCCAGCTGCTTCAGGGCATGCAGTGGGAATGGGGATGGGAAAGAGGAGCCCGTGCCCCAGGGCAGGCTCTGCACCGCCACCTCCTCTCAGGTCTTTGGGCTGAGAGGCTCCATGAGCTCCTTTCTTCTACTCCTTCCTTTAGAACCATCCTCCTGTCCTCCTGCTTATCCAGAGAGGTTCTTGGGATTGTTAACATCTTCCCTGCTGGGAATATAGATCTGGTGGCAACAGTACCCAAAGGGGCTGTAAGGGAGCTGGAGAGGGGCTTTGGACAAGGGCCTGGAGTGACAGGACAAGGGGGAATGGCTCCCCACTGCCAGAGGGCAGGGTTAGATGGGATATTGGGGAGATTCTCCCCTGTGAGGGTGGTGAGGCCCTGGCACAGGTTGCTGAGAGAAGTTGTGGCTGCCCCATCCCTGGCAGTGTCCAAGGCCAGGTTGGACAGGGCTTGGAGCAGCCTGGGACAGTGGAAGGGGTGGAACTGGATGAGCTTTGAGTTCTCCTTCAAACAAAACCAGTTTGGGATTCTGTGATTACTGTCACAGCTCCTTCTCCTGACAATGGCTCAGCTGCTGGGAGTGTTACTGGGGAACATTTGGCTGTCAGGAATCTCGTCTCAGCTGGAAGTTACACAAAAATGCTTCTTTGCACTTGCAGAACCACTTCCCGCCCCGATGACAGATGACTCTCTGCTTCCAGACTGCTGTGTTTTGGTAGGAAAAGAACACCGGACGCACGCGTTCTGTGGCGACTGCTGGTTCCCAAACACCCCGTAAGGACAACCGCCCCATTCCTGGCACCGGCCGGGCATCCTGCTTCCCTGCACTGCACCTTCTGGAGGCAAACCCCAGGCAGGCAGCGGCACAGCTCCTTCCTCAGCAGCCTCGGTAGCCACACTGTGCTGCCCTGCCTGCCGGCACCACCCCCGGGGCATGGAGCCCCCCATCCTCTGCCCAGGCAAGAGCTGGCAGCATTCCCTCCACCAGCCTGGCACGCTGCCCTTCCCGAGGGAGCGGGGGACACAGAGGTGTCAGAGCCACATGAAACAGTGCCTGATGCAGCAGGGGAGCCTGGGCAGGTTTGCCCCTGCCATCATAAGGGAAGTTTGAGGAGCGAAAGCAGCTCCCCTTTGGCAGCAGTGTATGGAGAGATGATGCTCTGTGAGCAGCTCTGCCCTGAACTCTTCTAGAGGGATTTGCAGAAAGTTCTGGCAAACCTGGGTGAATTTTGGGGAGGAGGGAGTTAGGTGTTTAGGTGTGAATGTTCAGTCTTTGCTCTCCCTGAAACTGCCCCAAGGAGAAGCTGAGAACCCAGCAGTGGGGGAGCAGAACTCTCCAAAGGTGTTGATGGGCTGATAGCTCAGCCCCAAATGCTGCCTCGATCCATCTCCTTGTGCTTCCGGCCTCTGCTTTCAGAATCCTGGAATCGTTTTGGTTGGCAGGCAGGGGACTGAGCACCCCTTCTGCACTGGTGAGCTGCGGGCTGCTCTGGTGGGTGGGGCTGTGGTGCTTGTGGGGCTGGGGTCTGCCATCCCCGGGGGGCACACGCCGGCTGGGGGTGTCCAGCCAGGAGCACAGAGATGCCCCAAACCAGCAGAGCCCTATCTGCGGGGGATAAACACTGCAGCCAAGAACACCTACCTCACGTTCTTTCAGTAAAACCAACAATTAGAATGGTTTGAAGATGCTGTGACAACAAGGCTTAACTCTTCAGGTGCTGCTCAGGACTTCTCGTTGTTGTTGTCATTCTGGTTGGGGTTTTGGTTTTCTTTTTTCCCCCCTCCTGCTTTGCTCTTTTAAGGAACAGAAGTCTGAAATCAGTGCTGTCAGCAGAACCTTTTGGGTTGGTCAGACCAGCTTTAAAAGCAGCTTTGGGCTGCAGCATCTTTCTAAGCAGCCTGGCACAGCTCTGGCTGGAGAGCAGGAGACCTCTGATAGTGCCAGGAATGCTCTCTGTGGCCGAACAAGGAGTGCTGGCTGGGGATTTACCAGGGAACAGTTACCAGGGAAAACTTCCCTTGATTCCTCTGCCTTGTGCTTGTATCAGGGAAGACCCAGGGCATCACCTCTGGTTTTCCCCTTGAGGCAGTTTGCTCTCAGGCTAAATCTGATTCAGGCCCTCTCTGCCTGCCTGCGCAGGCATCGTGCCAATCCTGGCCCAGTCCTGGCCCCTCGTGCCTCGGCTCCTTGGTGTCAAAATGCAGAGAAGGAGCAATTCAAAGCAGCTTGTTGATATGCCTTGTTTCAGCAGGGGTGTCTCTGCTCAGGTCCATGCCACAGATCCGTGGAACCCTTTCTGCTCAGGTCCACGCCACAGATCCATGGAACCCTTTCTGCTCAGGTCCGTGTCACAGATCCATGGAATCCTTTCTGCTCAGGTCCACAGAACCACAGAATCACTGAGGCTGAGCTCTGACAAAACTCTCGGTGGGCGCTCCTGAGGTGAGCAAACAGAAAACCCTGCTGCATTTACCCTGTGCCAGGAGGCAGCAGGGCAGCCTCTCCTCTCACTCGCTCTGCTCTCCCCACAAGCTTCTCCAGCCCTCTGAAGCGTGAGATTTATTGTAGGCAAACCACAGAAGCTCTTTAAAGTGCTCTGTGCCTCGTTCCCTTGTTAGCACAAGGAACAGGCACTCCTGATGCCTGAATTATTCCCCTTGCCGGACTCTGGAGAGACCCAGCTTGTTCCCTTGCCAAATTCCAGGCTCCCTCCTCTCCTTTCCTCCCTCCCTCCTTCCCCATCACTTTCATCTTTCCTGCACCATGAATAGTGGCTGGTACCCGCAGCGAAATCAAGTTGGACTGCAGTGAAATCAGGTTGGACTGCAGTGATTTGGAGGTGAAGGGCTTCTGGATGTCTGCTCCGACTCTTTTGCTGGTGGGGAGGGAACAAACCCCACTGTTGAAGCATGGTGCAGTAGGGACAGAGGCGGCAGCGAGGGCTGGCGCTGCTGGCGAGGCAGAGCTCCGTGGAAGCAGCCCTGGAAAGCGATCCATTGCACTGGATCCCGGGGCTTCCTGCCTTCATGGGCAGCGCCGGGGCCGTGACTCACTGGACCACCACTACGGGTGTCTAAAAATACCTCAGGAGAGCATTGCAGATGGGTATTGCAAGTGAGTCACTCTTCCCAAGAAAAGGGCTTAAGGAAAAGTCTGTACTGATGGAAATGACTCTCATCTCCAAGGCAGAGGTTTTTAGGGAGCACACAGGCCTCGGTCATCCCACTGCATCCATCCCAGCTGCTCCAGGCTGGCTCTTACCCGGGGCCCTCTGTCCTAGAAGGATGAGAACCTAATTAACATCAGAGGCGAAGGGATCAATAACCAGTAGGAAACCAAACAGTAGGAGCTGTGTAACTTGGGACTGATGAACATGGAACCAATGAATTTCTCCAGGGTTTGACTGCATGTCAAAAATCTAGTAAAGAGTGATGTGGGATGGAATGATTTTCTCTGCACAACCCGGGCAATGTGTGGATGAAATGATTTCTGTTGCCAGAATAAAGTAATGCCTTGATTCTCCAACTCTCAAAAACGTTTCTGGAGAGTTTTTGTTTTTCCCGGAGTTTCGGTGACATCCTCGGAGCAGGGCCATGAACAAACCTGGACCAGCAGAGGGATGTTCCTCACAGTCACAGCCTCTCCCACGGGCTTTTTCCTGAGGGGTTTCCAGCGCAGCTGATGCCTCTCACTGTGGGCAGCTTGGAGATCCTGCTGCTCTCCAAGCAGGGAAGCTCCTGGGACAGATGGTCCCGGATTTTGAGCCCTAGGAGCTCATCTTGCTGCCCAGCAGTGTGGCTACCTCCACGGGCAAACAGGGGTTTAAAGTGGAGGTTTAAACCCTGCTCCTACTGACAGAAAACCAGAGTGTGCAGTGATCCCAAGGGAGACTCCTGCCCAGTGCCAGAGGGGCTGTGGGTAAATTGCTCAATTTCCTGAAGCTCTCCCACAGCCTGTGAGGAGCAGCTCTGGAGGCAGGCAGGGAAATGCCAGCCGAATTCAGGCAGCCCCATTTCTTCCCGTCGCATTGCTGCCTCCCGCCCAGGAGCCCACTGCCTGAAAAATCTGCTCTTGGAGTGCTAAATTCTGCTCTTGGAGTGCTAAAATCTGCTCTTGGAGTGTTACCCACAGCTTTGGAAAGGGCAGTTTTTCTGTGCCACTGCTCACAGGGGCTTGTTTGAGGCCGGTGCTCAGCCCGGACAGTTCTGGAGCTCCGAGCGCGATTTATGGTGTTATTTGGTCACTTTCTGACATTACTCTGCTCCTTGGGGATTACATTCCTTTTCAAAATAGCTCCGAAATGAAACACTGCTGTTTTCTATGAGCTTTTATTGTGGGTAGGAAAAGAATGGGATGGGTTGGGATCTCGCCTGAGGCAGTTTGTTAAGCACAGGGAGAAGGCTTATAAACAAAAGGACAGTGAGGGGCTGGAATAAGGCTTGGGGCAGATTTAAGAGCAAATCCAGTAATTTTTTCCAAACATTAGGAGACCTCCTCATACTCTACTGCTACTTGAAAGGAAGCTGTGAGGCTTCCAGGTGGGGCTCAGCCTCTTCTCCTGGGTAACAAGTGTCAGGAAAAGAGGAAACGGCCCCAAGTTGTGTCAAGGGAGGTTTGGGGTAGATATTAGGGAAAACTTTTTTCATTGAAAGTGTTGTCAAGCCCTGGAACGGACTGTTCAGGGCAGTGGTGGAGTCACCATTCCTGGAGGAATTTAAAGGATGTGTAGACCCGAAGTGACCCAAAAGAATGCCTTTCCCAGGGGTCTCTGTTCCCCTGCCAAAGCTTTGGGGTGACTGTGCCTGCTCAAGGCTGCAGCCCCAGAGTCCTGCCATGAGGATGGGGTGGGGAAGGTGGCCCGGGCAGGGTCAGGAGGTGGCTGCTCCCTGGGTGACCTTGATCCCTGCTCTGCTCCCTCCCCTCTCTGGGTGACTTTGATCCCTGCTCTGCTCCTTCCCCTCTGCCCAGGAGCCGGGGGATGAGACCAAGGGGGACTTCCATGTCAGAGCCCTCGGACACTGCCTGGAGAGACCATTAGGGGTAAAGTGAGGGGCCAGCAGACACAAATATGGCAGCTGTGCAGAAGTCCCCTCATGTGGCTGGCTGGCCTGGAGCAGAGCTAGCACATGGATCCCTTCACTTATTTGGGCTGCTCCCCGGGCTCCCAAGCAGTGGAAATGTCGTTTGTTCCTTGTGGCGGGGTGTAAACATTCATCCTCTGCTTCCTGACCCCATCACTTTGATCCGTGTGCTTTCCCAGCCATGCCTACTGGCCATGGAAAAACACATCAGCCTGAGCGGATCTGTTTTTCCTTTGCAAACACGTGCACCGAGTCTTGGGAAGTGGGACAGGGAAGAGGGATCCTGGAGCTGCAGGGCAAACCAGCATGTCCTGGACAAGGCTTCAGGCGTGCTGGTTACTGGAGGCAGCGGAGATTTCGGGTCACGATGCTTTTGCTTCTTAGAAAGATTTGCTGTCTCTTCTTTGGTGCCAAACAGGTTTTGCCACCAGGAAAACAAACCCAAAGGTGTGCAATGACTCTGCCCTTTCTGACGGCCGTTTCACTTGAGCAGAGAAGATTAACAGGGAAAGGGAAACTTAGGGAATGTTATCAGCATTATTCCTGGGGCCAGCCTGTGAGTGAGCAGGGATCAGGGTAGAGCCAGTCCCTACGGGGAGGTGGTGCCTCCCGCTGCCACTCTGCCCACCCCTGCAATGCCCACGTCCTGGGGGACACCGAGTGGGGACAGCGCTGGCTGCACCCCAGCCTTTAGGTTCTCTGAGCACCCATCAAATCCCCAGCAACTCCAGCCAGGAGCTGAGGGCTGAGGGCCTGAGCACAATGTTCTCCTGCCTTTTCAATGAGGAATTTCCTATTGGGGTCTGCAGAGAGGTTTTGGAGCTGCAGCGCCTTTCCCCATCCCTTCCCTCCGCTGCGGCCTGCGGAACACGAGGAATGAGCCCTGCTTTGTGAATCTCGCAGCCCTTGAGGCAGCCCCAGGATTTGGGGGGCTTGACTCATAATTTCTGCATAGCTGGGGCTGGCAGCTCAGCATTTAATAGCTGTGTGCCTGGAGGACTGACTATAAAAAGTCATGTTTAGATTTCTGCAGCATTCATCATTTATTTGAGAAAATGCAGCAGCGAGCGTGTGGGCAGACCCAAATATGGTGATGGCTCCACCATCTCCGTCCCAGACAAAGGAACCACCCGGGTTCCAGCGCCTTCTCCTCATCCTGACCCACACCTGACACCAGGGGGGCATCTATCAGGGCTGCTCAACAGCCACCATTAGCTACTGAACTCACGGAAAAGCAGGCCCAGCAATTAGCAGTTTAATGCCAGGAAGCTTGGGAATATCTTCTTGGTTTGCGTTTGTTTTGTTTTTTCTTGTCTGTGTAAGTGGATTGCTTAAACTGAATTTAACATACACGGGGTCAGTCCTCCCTGATCAAAAGCTGCGTTAATACTATTTAAGTTTGGAAATGGCTGGAGGTAAATCAAATTTAGGTCATTTTGCTTCTGAATAAGAACTTGCATTGAGGGATTGAATGCATTTTAACTAATCCACTTAAAGTCAAGCAGTGACTTAATTTAGATTATTTTCCCTGAGCAAGTCTGTCTAGGTAAGCCCTTGCACTGCTTTCCAACCCACCCTGCTTCACTCGGGTAGAGCGGTGTGGCACCAGCAGAATTAAATCCACGCACACAGAGCAGAGCGCTGGGTTCCAAAGTGTGAAATTAAATACAAAATATGTATTTGGGAGAATGAAGTCATGGTCTGGATGGGGTTTTATTTCTCTCCTTTCTAAACAGCCAGTAGAAACACAGCACATATCTATTTGGGGAAAAATACGGTACATAGGACAAGAATTTGAAGCAGGTCCAGAGATGTCTTTGCTGTCCCTGGGGCAGTACGCAGCACAGCAGCTGGGTAAGGGTCTCAGGTGATTTCATGGTCCCACCTGCCTTCAAAATACTTCTTTATCTGATTTTTACAAAATACAGTGTCCTGGTGAGCGTTAACCTCTTGTAGGTGGTGTTTGCACGGCGGGCTGTTACAGGTCGCCCAGCAGAACCGGGGCTAGCTTGTCACTGAGACAAAAGAGAGCACGGGCGAGTGAGGTGGCTGCCTGTCTTCGTGGGGGGGTGCTCACACAGGAGATGGTGAAAGTGCTGTCCTTCGGGTAAACAGAAATTTCATTTATCAGTGCAGGTGAGTGGAATCCTGGGTGCTTGATCAGGAGTTCGGCTCACCACAAATTAATCAATTTCTTCCCCTTTGCAGTCGGGATCGACTGCGCTGCTTCTCCAGCACCGCTTCTTTTCACAGAATCGCTGAGGCTGGAAAAGCCCTCTGAGACCATCGAGTCCAACCATTCCTCCAGCGCTGCCGAGGCCACCACGGACCCCTGTCCCCAAGTGCCACATCCACACGGCTTTTAAATCCCTCCAGGAGCAGGGACTCTGATGCTGCCCGGGGCAGCTGTGCCAAGGCTGGACAGCCCTTTCCATGAAGATGTTTCTCCTAATACCCAACCTAAACTTCCCCTGGTTTAGAAGGGGTTTTGAGGGCACTCCCTCTTTGTCAGGGTTTTCCTGGTGAGTGCCATCCCTGGGCAGTTCAGTCTCACGACTCTTCGGGCCAGCTTGTGGGAGGTGTTACACGAAACAGGACTTGAGGAACAAGCCCAGGGCTCGTGTGCTTCCCTGGCTGGCAGCGGACCTCGTTGTTTGGGCTGGGTGTGCTGGCTGCTTCCTGCTGGCCGTGATAACGTGTCAGGAATTGGGAACGGCGGCGTTTGCCGGCTGGGAGCCAGCCTGGGATTATCAGCTCCTCGCAGGGCTGCTGCCCTCTTCCCTCTGGCTAAAAGTGCCAGAGGCTCGTGCTGCGTGCTGAAAACGTGCTGGTGACAGGCACTCTCGGAAACAGAGCAGAACTTCTGTACTCAGATATCAGTTTCTGAGAGACTCTGAAAATATGATTTAATTTTACAATAAAGATTTAAAATAAATTTGGGTAAATTGCAGATACATTTATGCCTGAAAATTGGTGTCAATCTAGTTAAAACAGTAATGTATGTCAGAGTGTGGGGTTTCTGTAGTTGTTTTATGTAGGTCAGGCCACGCCAGTTCGGAAAGTGACGAAGTGTTGCTCCAAACTGTCACCTGCTGACACCTGAAGCACACTGCATGTCAGAACTCGGGCAAATATTTTGGCTAAATTAGGTGTCATTGAGAAGCCAGCAAGGAGCTTGTTTCTTTCTCCCTTTCCTCCGGGACGTGCTCAAACACTGCACGGGCTGTGAGACCCTGGTATTTGCTGTGTCTGGAGTGCTGAAGGACTCGGGGACCATAAGCAATGGAGCTGTTTCACCAGCCCTGTACCAGAGCTCTCCCACAGCAGCTCTCTCTCTCCTCAGGGATGTTTTTGGGTGGCTGTGCCGGTTTGCATTACGCTGACGCCTCACTAGATGTCTCCAGGAGCAACCTGCGTGCTCCGAGATGCATCGCCTGATAAACCCGAGACTGGAGCGGGGCTGGAACTGACTCCAAGCAGGAGCTGGCCTGTTTGCATGCCTCTCCTGGAAGCGAGAGCCAATCTCTGCAGCATGAGTGGCCTTCTAACCTATTTGGGCTTTGTTGCTGAGAACCGGTGGCAGATTCTGTCACGTAACACATTTATAGGCAGAGAAGCCAGGGCTACTCTGGGCAGGGGGAGACATCCCACCGAACTCTCTCTTGGTCTTCTGCCAACCCAGGCACGTTTCACTCGCAGTTTAGGTTGCCAATGAAGCCTCCTACATAAACTACTCCTCCATCTTCTCCCGTATCTGGGAATGGGGGAAAATAAATGGTAAGCAATAAACCCTATCTCTGCTCACAGGAAGGATGATCACAGCTTCCTTCCAGTGACTTTAATTAAGCTGCTTCAGCTGGGCCAGTAAGTTCAGCTCACTCAGCCAAGCTGCAACACTTCTTCTCCTGGTAATTGTGAATTATCTCACGGAGCTGCAGCAGCGCACTCGGATTGCATCAGCTCCTGTGTGAAGTGCTGATGAGCTGGTTTCAGATAGGGACCCACAGATTGTCCCAGGGATCTCAGCCTCGTACAGGTCCTTCCAGTGCGGAGGGAACAAACAGCCCCCGGCACTGGAGGCTCTCGCACCTCTCCTGCAGACCACGTGTTCCTCTCCTGCTGGCAGTCGCACTCTCCAGCCTTCTCTAACTCCAGGCACGCTGCCGAGAGGGTGGAGGGGAAGGAGGAGAGGCAGATCTATCTGCTGTCTGAAGGGAAGTCACACGGAGTGGCCTGGGAGAGGCCACTGGAATCACCCCAGGGCAGCCACCTCTGCAGAGCTGAGGCGACGGAGACCCCGGAGGGAAGCGCTGCTCACGGGCTGGTGCTGCTCAGTCCTTATGAGAGACCTGGGGACGGCCAAGCATGCCCCTGGCAAGCCCAAGGACATCGCCAAGCTGGGGGACAGCCTGGGGGGCAGGAAGGCGGCAGGGCTGCCATTCAGGGAATGAGGAGGAGCAGCGGGCAGGCAGGAACGAGGTGCTGCTGTGCTGGACGGGGTCCCCTGTGCGGGCGGGCACAGCCTCTCCCATGTGCTTGCCACGGCATCCTCCGGAGCACCCCGAGCTCCCTGGGAGGAGCCAGCCTGCTGAGCTGGGGCTGCGGGGACACAATTCCCCGGGCAGGTCCTCGCCTGCCTCCGGCCCCATCCGCATGCCACGAGGCCTGACTTATCAGCGGGACCCAGGTGGCGCATCCCAGCCCACGTCCGGAGCGCCGGGGTGCCGCTGCCTGGCGTGGCTCTGCCACCACCGGCGCTGCCACAGCAGCTGCAGGCAGAGCAGAGCTCCCGTCCTGGGGGGCTTATCAAGCCCTCGTGTTTAACAAGGAATCAGCAGCACTGCCTAAATGGCTGGGACTTGATGGGCTCAGAGGGGAGTTTTCCAAGCGAAATGATTCTGAGGGAGCCACGGGAGAGTCCAAGAAGGGCAGGAAACAGAAGGTGCTTTCATACAGCCGGAGGGGAAAAGCTTGTACGAGCAGCCCCCACGATTTGCTGTCCACAAGGGTGGGCCTTGGGGACGGGGGCTTGCGAGGAAGGTGGGGGCAGAGGCTGGCATCCCGCCAGCGCTGCCGACCTGTGACGGTGCTTTTCGGAGTACAGCATCCCTCGCAGGCAGGCAGGCCACTGTGGAGGGGTCCAGCAGTAAAGGGAGGCAGAAGGACTGGTGATGATCCAAGATTTATGTTCTATTTCATGATCTCTTTTTGTTTTCTCAGACTTTTACAGGCTGTAAACTGTGAACTCTGGATATACCAGTGTTAGGATTCGTTCTGACACCGCTATTCTCAATATTTACAGAGTTACCCATCCTTCTTCTGCATTTCTGAAATTTTTCTGGCTTCAGAAACATCTTCCCGTGGCAAAGGGTCCTCCAGGGCAATTTCACTGCATGTAATAGGGTTTCATTTGCATTTGTTTTGAATTTTCTGCCCTGTAATTTTATTAAATGTTGCTGTTTTCCAGTGCCATCAGGCAGGTAGAAGAGCAGCTCTTTCCTATGGAGCAGTTGTTATTCCCCAGCCTTCCCCCAAGGCGGGATGCACAGGGACACACCGCCAGCCCGCCCTGTGCCCGCAGAAGGGGAGGGGAGCACGGGAGGACGGCCCATGAGGAGACACAGAATCACTCTGTTTGTAAACCTGATCATTGATTTGAGAGCAAACAAGCTGCTGCTGAAGGAAAAAAAAGGAAAGAGTCATCCCGAGGCATTCAGCAATGAGCTATGCAAGACACAGCCTCAAACCACAGGAAGCCCTGATATCCCATGAAGTAATAAATATTTTTCTATAAATACCAGCGTTTTTATTGCCTCTTTCATCCAGAAAGAACCCTAGTTGGCTTTTATGCGCTGCACACTCAATTTGGTAATTGCTTCTCCTCGCCACTGGAACACAAGATACTCCCAAAGATTCACCAGTAGCAGAGGGTTAAGCTCTGGGACAAGCAGCTCTAACGGGGGAGGGCTGTCCTGCTCCATCCTGCCTCTCTGGCTCCCACCCCACCGCCCTCGGTCAGAGAAAACAGCACCTAAGCAGAGGGCTGCAGGAGAAAACACCCCCAGGCCTCGAAAAGGGACAGACACATGTACACACACAAATACAGGGTACGCTGATTCTTCAGTCTGTCTGTTCGTGTGCGTATTTAATTGTGAATCAAGAAGGGAGGACGTGGAAAGCTTTAGAAAAATCTGCCTAAGAAAGGGTACAGACCAGAAAAGGAGCGAGGAAGCTGGATGCTGCTGCCTTCCTCTAACCACCACAGACCCCAAACCCCTCTGGCAGAAGGCGAGCCAGAAATCAGCTCTGTCACAGCCCTGTTTGTTTTCCTAGAGAGCTGAAACACGGAGAGCGTGTCCCCTCTGCTCTCTCCTGCGCAACAGGCCTCCCAGAAACCCTGAGCTCACCACAAGCCTGTAAGTGCAAACACTTTTGCTCAAGCTTTTCAGGGAGAGGAGAGCTGCCAGCCTTCAGGAGGAGGACACCTGGCTTTATCCGAGGCTGTGACCTTAAGCTGTTTTATCTAAGCAGATGCAAACTTATTTAAATGCTCTGAAATAAAATGGGAACAGGCGTAGCCTAAACGACTGTAAACTGTTTCTACATGAAAATCGCATCAGCTGGGCAGCCTTTTGAACCACCCTGAACCCGGAGCAGGAGTGCGTGACTGAAAGGAGGAGGTTTGTCATCGCTGCGTGCGGCACGGCCGGGAGCTGACCAAAACCATCGCTCCTTCAGCTGCCGGCCACCAGCCAGCAGTGACATCCTGGTGTACCCACACACACACACGCTCCCTGACCTCCCTCAGGGCACGGCTGGTTGGGTTTGCTGAAGCCAGCTCATTCAGATGGGTAACTCTCCGTGGGAGCAGGGCAGGATCACTCAGGCGGGCTTTCTGCTCGCCGAGCAGGCAGGAAGGAGAGAGCAGTGGCAATCAGCAGCGTGTTTAATTGCGGCCTCTCTGCGGCTTGCAGACGATGTGTGCGTGCGTGTGTGCGTGTCTAAGGTTTGCAGGTTAAACAGCTGGTTTAAGCCAGCCCCTCTCACCTCACAGGAGAGAAGCAACCGTGCCGAGCCACCCTCGCTGCTGCTTTCCACCTGGAGCTGGAGCTGTGCTCAGCCGCAGCCCCGGCACTGAACCGCTCGGAGAGCGCAACAAGCAGCTAACGCTGGAGCAGCACACGCCGGGGGCGAAGGGCGCGGCTCTCTGGGCAGGCAGAGTGGCAGGGAGGGCGCAGGAGCTGTGCTGGAAAGGAAGGGCCCTGGGCTGGAACCCAAGGCAAGGAACACTCCCGCTGTCCTTCGAGACCCACCCGGGGTGCTGCAGGTGGGTTCTGTGTGTGTGGAATGCAGCGGCGGCGAGGCTCCGCGGTTCTGCCACACAGGTGGTCTCTGCTGGGCAGCGCTGCCCAGCCCCAGGCTCACGGTGCCCCTGTCCATGTTTGGCCAAGGCTCCAGGGCCACTCTCAAGTGCAGCCCCTTTCAGCCCTTCGAAGGGGCTTGGGGTGCTGCCCGCCAGTTGGGGATCGCCCTCCCCGGCAGCTGGATTCTGCCTGGCCAATGTGGATCGACTGTGCTCTGCTTGAATCCCAAATATTTTCCTCCAGAGCTGAAAGCTCTTTGTGAGCATAAGCTGCGAGTCCAAACAGAAGAAAATCTCTGTTTGGTCTGAAGAGCAGAACTTGGCGTGGCTTGCAGGGGAAAACGCCAAGTACGCGAGGGCCGTTCGCTCTCCTCGCAACAGTCACGGCCGTTCCTCCGCTCCGCTAAGGCACATCTGGCTGTCATCTCTGCACATCTGTATCCTGTGATTTACACAGTTTTCTCCCAGTGCTTCATGTGGTTTTGTGCTGTGGAAAGAACAAAAGCGCATCTCTCTGCCCCTCTGAGAGCCGGCTCTGTGGGAACCTTCCTAGGGCCCTCACAGAGCAAGGAGACCTCCTCCGGAGCCTCCGTGGCCCTCCGCGGAGAACGCTCCACATGGCAGCAAGCGTGGAAGACAGTGGCAGAGGTGGCACGAAGCAAACTCTGTACAGCTCAGCAGCATGTTAGTCACGTCTGGTCTTTAGCAGTTGGGCTTTTTTTTCCTGCAGAAGACTCCTGTGGAAGATAAATATAGAGCGCTTCTTTCAGAAGAGTAACATCCACCGCGATTCCCCTTCCTTCTGTTTCCTCCTGCAGACGGAGCCGTTCAAAGCCTGTTCCGCCACCCACACACCAGTTTATTGGTGGGAGAGAAGAGGGAATTCTCCTGTCTTATGCTCACCCCAGAAATGAAGACGTTTCAGGAGCTAGTACTCACTACGCTAGTAAGGCATTTGCTAACTTACCTTGTGATTCTGAGTGGGAAACGCGTTCCTAAGCTTCGCAGGCTTCCCGGATAGCCCCAGTCTCAATTCCCGAGACAGTGAGCTCCCACCTGGTATTTACAAGCAGCCCTGCAATGGGGCCAGAGGAGGCTTATGGTGGAGGCGTGAGTAATGACTTTGCAGTGACTCTCAGGGTCACATTTTCAAGACGTTACAGACTTCAAAGGGACATTTAAATTTAAAGGGAGTACTTTGGGAGCACTGTCATGTCAGCAACAGGGACTTTCACCCCCGAGCCCCTCTCACCCTGCAGTGGGTTGATTGCTTTCCCATGGCATCAGTCGGAGGCAGCAGGGGGACAGTCAGGATCTCTTTCCTCTGCTGGAGTGACTTGCTGTAGTGTTTGACAGCGCTACAGGTTTCAGAGTTGTTTACCATGGGATCAAACCTGCCCTGCCAGGGGGAAGGGAGTGTATCCTACCCGGAAAAAACACAAACCAAAACAAAACGCTTCTTCCATGGTTACATCCTAGGCCAGTTGTCAGCTCCATTTACTGCCTGGGTGGGAGCTGGCTCTGCCTGCCCTGGGCCGACAGGGACACCGGTGTTGCTAAAGCTGTGTGTAGGAGCACACGCAGTAAATGTGCAAGAGCGGAGTTGGAAACCAACATCCTGGTCAAGTTCAGAACTGGCAGAAACCCTTCCAGGAGTGAGGGTGGGTGCACATAATTCATTGCTGCCCCCAGAACGAGACTGTCTTTGATGAGAAAGGTTGGTAACTAACCAAAAATACTGACAATGATGTTTACTTTCATTTCAGTCTGTGTCCCGTGAGCCATGGCAGCTCATGGGGGACAGCGGGACCTTAGGAACAGAGGTATTCCTTCTGCTCTCCTGTTCATCTCGGCTGAAGGTGGCTCTCCAGCCGAAAAGGTAGATCTGTCCTGTAACTCCAGGGCCCTTCCTGGATAATGGTGTCTCTGCAAAAGTGCGGGCCCTGCAGAGGCAGCTGTTCCCTTGTGTGTGCACAACACTCCGGGCTCAGCACAGCCTGTAGGTATTCGTGTTAATGTTCCAGTAGCAATTACGACATTACATGGAAGGAGGGAAGAACCGGCCCAGGTTCTCAAGCCCGGGAGCCCCAGCAGAGGAGGGCTGGAGCGGCTGTGCCAGAGCAGGTGGCACAGCTCCCCAGAGGCGTGTGAGCCGGGTGCCTGAAAGGCGCAGGGACGGCGGCGAGGGCTGCCTGTTGCCGTCACTGGGAGCAACTGGTGAGGGGTCACCGGTGCGCGGGGGATTTTCTGGTGTCAGACACTGCACGGGAGGTACAGGCTGTAGCCCAGGAGATGCTGCCGGGAGGTCCCGAGCGCCCCCGCGGTGGCGGGCGGTGCGATGGGCGCGATGGAGCGATGCCCAGCGCTGGCGAGGCCGGGCCACGCTGCCCTCGCCCCTCCCCGCCCAGGAACCTGCGGGCAGCGGGCACCGGGCAGCGGGCACCGTGCGGGGCC
>VZTA01007295.1:100570-185938 GCA_013398855.1 Mohoua ochrocephala | reverse complement strand
GCCCGCGGTCCGGGGGTCCCCTGCCCGCCGCTGCGCGGGGGGCCATCGGAAGCGGCTTCGCGTTTCGCTTTGCGGGTCCGTGGATGTAAGCAGAATTTACGCGAGGCTTATTTGCCTTTAAGAAAAGAAGAGCATACCCCTCCGTGACTCGAATTTGCTTTTTAAATAAACAGACGTGTCTGAAGGGTTTCACGGTGTCCAGCATGGTGTGAGGAATGCTCTCATGTTCGGGGAAGAGCACAAACACCAGCTACGGCTTGAACGCTGTGTTTCTTGTGGAGTATAACGATGTTGGGATGGGGTTTTAAGATTCGGGACTTTTATGCCCTCAGTTTAATCGAATTGTCTTTTTTTTTTTTTTTTTTTTTTTTTTTTTGGGTACATGTCTTCTAAAACTTACGCTTTTTCTCACAAACGTGGTGATTCCTTCCAAGAAGTAAGGCCAGGAAAAACATGAACGTTGTTGTAAGTAAACAGGGGTTTATGCATGTACTGAGGTATATTCGAGTCTGCCAGCATGGAAGATGCAGATGCGTGACACCAGTATCCATCCTTCCTGTACCTAAACTTCAAAGGCTGCCGGTGTGAAGGTCTGTGGTGCTGGGGCCAGACCTGTTCTCTCTTCCCCCTTCCCATCAGCGGGAAGATGATCCGTGTCCAGCCGAGCAGACCGGCTGCACGCTGCTGCCTCTGCCACACAAAACATTAACAGATGATGTGGCAAGGGTGATTTTCACACCTGTTTCAAAGGCGGCCCAGAGCGCGCTCCTCGCTCGTTCCCATCCCGTGTTTTGGGGTCCCTGCCTATGCAGATGGAGCTCCATCTGCTGTAAAGGCTGGTGCCACAGGTGCATTCGTCTGCGCTCTGCCTGAGCTGCTGAATTGTTCCCAGCTGGTGCAGCAAACTTGTGTCAGGGCTCCGGCCGCTTTGCTTCAGTTTGGGAGCCTGCCTCACGTTGTGATCGGAGTTTGCTTAAAGTTAATCCGAGAGATGAGGAATGGCGTTTGGCGCAGTAGACCCGGCTGCCGTGCAGAGCTGGGAGTGACAGGGAAAAGAATCATTTTACAGGTGGAAATTTTCCACAGCGCCCGCTGCGTCCGCTGGCGCTGCACGGGCCCGAAGCGAGCGGGCTCTCTGGGGAGCCTCGGATACAGCCTGATGCTCTCTGGCGTTTGCGTCGTGCTTAGGAGGTGGAAAGGTGTATTTCTGTTTAGCTGTTTCTGTATTTTTCCCACGTAAAAACGCGGGGTTTAAGATCCATCACAAACTTTTGGCTAGAGCGTGGTGCTTTTGTGAGTGGCATCTCTCTCCCTCCCTGCTGCCCTGGCAGAAGGCTCCGGGGTGGTTTTTCACCGTGCGCCGTTTGGAACGCACGTGGCATGTGCAGCTCCCAACATCCTCGGTGCCAGAGGGAGCGATGGCAGCGTGAGGCTGGGCACAGGCTTCCCTGGGCTGCAGGGGGGGTGCCGCAGTGCCTGCTGCTCCCGGAGAGCCTTGGCGTCGAGGCGCGATCCAGCTCAGAAACCCTAGGCTTGAATCACCCCTTTACGTGATACGTGCTCGCTTTGAGTGCTGCTGTTTTTCTTAGTCAGTCCCCTTCCCCTCAGGCACCGTTTCAGCCATGGCCTGGATCTGGAGGAGCAGGGCTTTTCGGGTCACTGCTGACCTGTGTGTGCAGAGAGCGCTGGGTGCCAGAGCCTCCTCGTGAGGTGTGTGCTACCTGCACGTCCCCGCAGGAAACAGGCTAGAGCCCTTCTGGAGAGGCAGGTAACCACAGAGGTCTAATGGATAAACCATCTGGAGCAGGCAACTCCAGGGGACAGGGCACGAGCTCTGGGTTTCTGCTCTGGTGGCTCCCAGTGCTTTTCTGAGGGACTTAATCTAATCTCTCCATGTCTTGTTTGTCTGGGTCTCGAAAATAAGGCCACTTTGTGAAGTGAGTGTGAGATCTCCTGGTGCTAGATGGTGTGTAATAGCAAAGTGTTAAAACATTATAGCGTTACATGGGGCTCATTCCTATGATCTCTGCATTGCACAGGGGTCGAGCTTTCGGAAGTAGATCCGGCGCTGAGAAGAAACCCAAGTCCACGCAGTTCGTCTGGGCAGTGATCATATAGCTGGGATGCCTCTGTCTTGCTTCCTGGCAGTGTGAGTCTGTGGTTATGCTCTGACATTAAGGAAGTCACACTGGTAGCTGAGAGGTGTGGCTGAGACCAAGCACAGCCCTGCAGACCCCAAATCCAGCTGCCGACCACTGGCTGCCCGACTCTGCCGCCCGCGCAGAAAGGGTCGAACGAAGCGTGAAGTTGGGTTTATTTTTTTCCCCCCTTCTTTATCCCCTCCATCACTCTGACTCAAATTCTCTCTTCCAAAGAGAGGGAGGAGTGGAGACTTCGTTATGTGAGACCGTCTTCCAAATTGTAATGATTCAGGTTTTTCAAGGGAGGCTTCTGAGTCAGGCCTTTTACCAGTTTGCTGTCACGGACAGCAGAAATAGCAGGGGCATCAGTCAGTGGGATTTTTCTTTTCTTCTTTGTGTCTGTGTCTTTGGCAGGATGGCGAGGAAAAGCCGGGTCTGATTCTGCAGCCCTTACTCATGGGGATGGGCACATCCAAGCACATGGAGTTGCCTGCGTGATTCAAGCGTGGAAGATCTGGGTTGCTTTTAAGTCTTGTTTTAACTTGATGGGAGCGAAAAGTGTTCAGAATGGTGGAGCAGGGCCTGCCAGATGCGTTTTGACTGGCTCTGAGACTTACCCCCAAAAGAAAGCTCAGGCTGTTTTCACAGGACTGGCATTTGCCTGGTCCTCGTGGGCTGTGGTGTGTTGAGAGCATCCGTGTCAGGAAAACACACTCAGCAAGCCTCTGAGCAATCCTGGGTGGTGTGATGAGAGAGGGGGAGCAAAGATCCTGGGCATGTCCGCCTTGCACCCCGGTGCTGGTTGGAGGAGCTCACGAGACTGGAATGAGCCACGTAGGCTGTTTGCTCCTGACCGCTTTGTCACGGGCCCTGCCTCAAAGGGCTTTTCCTTGCAGATCTCCTTACTGCCAAAATAACGCTGAAGAACCTTGGTGTGACGGATCCTGGTCCTCTAGCTGAGAGTTAAGCGAAAACTCCCAGATTTCATTTGAATGTTTTGGTTTGTGCAAACCAAGAAACCCAAACCGAACTTTGGAGGTCATGCAATGAAAGCACAAAAGCAGTTGTTTTCCTCACCTCTTCAGCAGAGCGTAATCCTAGCTCCAGCGTGAGTAATCCTAGCCCAGATGTATTGCTGTAATCGCTGGACCCCTGGATATGGGAATTTACCCTCATAAACTCGGGAGAGGCACCAGGCCAGAGCGTGGTATGTGACCTCTTTGGCAGGGAGCGTGTTTGGCCTTGCAGGAAATGACTTGTTCATTTATTTAGTACTTGTTCAAGGTCCTGCACCGACAGCTGACTGAGACCGAGCGGCTCGGGCAGAGCAGGGATGGGACACGCGGCGCTGCTTGGAGGGGTGAGGGAGCCGTGCTTGGCTGCCGGCATCTGCTCCGGGTGCCAGCAGGGCAGGGCTCGCACACCTGGCTGTGGCTGGAGCACTGCCTTCAAAGCTCCCACCTCTCCAGAGTCCACTTCGTTGAAGCACTGGGCTGTGTGCCAGGCTGGCCGGCTTGCCGAGGCTGGGTGCCTGAGGTGGACTCTGGCACGCCAGCTGGAACCACGGGGTCGTGGTGCTCGGGATGAGGATGCGGGGTGCTCGGGAGCGCTGGCTCCAGCGGGGCGTGGGGGCAGAGGGCTGCTGGCCGCCCCAGCTGCTCACCAGCAGAGAGAATGCCAGGCTGGGAGAGGGTGAGTTGCAGAAGGACTCAGAAGCTGGTGTTCCTTTGGTGCCTGTCAGGGTAAGGTAGGCTTGTGCCGCGCTCCTGCCTGTGCCGATGGAGCTGTACGGGCTCAGTCCTGCCCTGTCCGTGGCTTGTGGCTGCTCCTGCCCTCGTTGGTGCCTCCTGCCTGGGCTCTGCCATGGTGGTGGCGCTTAGCTGAGCCTTCTCAGCAGGCTAACCCGGCAGAAAACTGGCCCAGGATAAATAAAGGAGGTTTTGTGCCAGATTAGCACACTGACAGGACTTGGTGAGGGGCTTTAACAAGCCATGGCCCAACAGAGAGCCCTTGGGTGGTGGCTGTGGTCAGAACAGCAGAGCTCCTGAGGAGGTGGGCACGGTTGGTTGGTTCTGTCCCAGCCTTTTTTGAGTACGTCCCTCCCGCTTCTGATCTTGAGTGGTCCATAACTAGAAAAGGCAGGCCGGTCACACTGTCCGTTTTTGGTCAGAGATCTTCAAAAGGCTCAGCTGGACCTGTCAGATATTCATGTGGCAGGTATTTGTGTCTGTACCCTCCTGGGAGGATACAGACATTAAAAAAAAGGTCTGTTCTGGTATGGGACAGGGTCATTTAGGAGATCAGCATCCAGCCCTGCAGTTGGAAAACCCCCCTCACCCCTGGACCTGACCTGCTTGTAGGTGTTAGCCTGCCCCAGGGCACTTTTCTCTGTTTTGCCTCTGTTCCTGAAATTGATGGCAACTCCGTGGTAGCTAGGAAGATCATTGGGGTTGTTTCTGCTTTCTGTTCCTTTGGAGTGGTTTAAGTCACCCCTTCTGGCTTTCCTGTCGACGAGCATAGAAAGTTTAGTTTTCACAAAGCCTTCCCTAAGATAAAACTTGAAGAAAAGAGCCAGGTTTCATGAAACCTGTCCCTGAAAACTTCAGAGTTGTGTGTTTTGGAGTGAAAACCACGTGGGGTTCGCAGGAGTGCAGAGTCTGAGGGATGCACCTTAGGATCCAGTGCAGCAGCTTGCAGCAGTTCCCGTGAAGCCGCAGGATTCTCCTGCGGGCACGGCGACGGAGCTGTGCCGTGGGGTGGTGGGAGCTGCACCGTGCTGTGCTCTCTCCCCCTCTGCTTTTCACGGCCCCCAGCCAGGCAGCTGAGCTACAGCGGTGCCCTTTTTAAAAAAAGGGGGTTTTACTCTTTTTCTAGCCTTGTCTTCCTTGCCCTTCTCTGGAGCAGTCTTGAGGCTTGGGGTTTTAGAGAGCACTGGGGCCGTTCAAAAGCTTTGTTCTGCTCTGGGTTTTATCAGCAGGAGCCAAGTCAGAGCGATGCCAAGAGCCACTGGTAACCTCATCCTAATTTTTTTCCGCTGCTGTGGCTTTACGGGAAGGAGCGGTCGGCCGTGCCCAGGTGTGAGCAGCGTGTTCCTAGTCCTTCCCCCGTAACCATCCTTCCTGCAGACATGCTCTCAGGAGAGTGGGGTTACACGGTGAGTAAATCCTTGTGGCTGCTCCGCATTACTCACAGCATCAAAGGGAAATCCTTTGAAAGCAAAGTGGTAAATGCGTGTAATTTGCAGCTCGAGAATGGGCTCTTGGCTGACCCTAGGGGGATGCAGGTGCTCTGTCTCTCCTCGCTGTGGGATCCTTGCTGGACTGTCAGACTCCCCCAGCCCCGAGCAGCCTGTCCTTGTTACCTACTGCCAAGGGCATCCAGATGGGGAGTTTGCAGTGAGCTGGGAGTCCCTCGGGGTCAGGTCCCTCTGTCTTGTCTCACGGCAAAGTTTACGTTACCTTTTCCTGCGTCACCTTCCGCGGAAGGTCAGGTCTCCACGGCAGTCAGCAAAGGAATGTTCAGGTGAGACCGAGACCCGATTTGGTCAGCTTGGAATCGATAGCAGCGGGGCTGCCTGGACAGGGAGATGGCCATGGGGTGAGCCTGCTGTGCTCAGGAATTCGGGAGGGTGTTGAGGCCTCCATCACTCTGGCCAGGACACAGCTACATCAAAGGAGCAGCCGTACCTGTGTGAGACAGGAAATAGGTGCGGTCCCTGTGTCCGTACTGCAGCATGGCTGGGCTTCAGCCTAGTGCTCAGATTTAAAAATAAAATGGGTACAACCTCTAGATGCTCAGCTTTTCTTTAGAAGCAGGCTGAGAAGACTGGAAATAACAGGATTTCTCAGTGTGTTTGATTGTTGGAGGGAAAAGAAGGGAAGGGAGTGGGGCAGGGTGTTGCATCCAGCAGAAAGGGCTGGACTCCAGACTGGATTAAAAACTGAAGTTTGATGTGAACTGGAGGTGTTGATCTGGGATTTTTTTTTTGTTTGTTTGTTCATTTTGTTTGGTTGGGTGGTTTGGTTTTTTTGTGGGGTGGGGTTGGGTTTTTTTTTGTATTCCTGAGTCTAGGAGCGTTATACCAAGGACTCCAGGGAAAGGTCCTGGGTCTTGTTCTTCTGGAACAAGGGAGGCACTGAAGAGGAGTCCAGATGTGGTGTCCAGGGAGAAAGCTGTGTGAGACAGTACTTGCTGGGACTTTATTTGCCTTTTATGGACTCTTTTGGCTAACATGGAATGTCATCTGCCTATAAGCCTTGCCTGTGGGAAGCAGATGGTCCCCAGGTCCTGGCTGGGACCTGGGAATGGCCCAGAGGAGAGGGGAGCAGGGGGTGTCTCCACTGTGCCTCCTGCCCCACAGTGTCCCCTTGCTCAGCTCTGTTCTGCCCTGGTTTTTTTGTGGGGTGGGGTTGGGGTCGGTGGATGTGGGTGTGTGTCAGGAAGGGGAAATACCATTCACAGGAGAAAACGCTCCTGGGCACAAAGGAGTGTCGGAAGGGGTTTGGAAGTATGGATTTGGTGGTTTTGGGGCATTCCTGTGCCCAGCTGTGAGCCGAGCAGCCGTGGGAGGTGGCAGGGATGCACAGCCTGGTCTGACCGCGCTGTTCCGCGATGGTGTGTGCAGTGCTTCGGCTCAGAGCTGGGTTTGTGTCCGCAGGCAGCCAGGCCGGGGACCAGGGCTTGACTCGCAGCGTGTGAAGTGCTGGGGTTGGGGTCAGGTGGTTCTGTGTGTGTACGAGGTTACCCAGGCCCTTCCTCGCTCCAGCCGTTCCTCAGCCCCCGATCCTGCCGGAGGAAACGAGGCGAGCGAGCGTGCCCTCAGACCGCGAGGGAGGGAAACTGAGGCACGAGAGAATTCGCGGGATTCTGCTGGCACAGGAGCGACAGGTACCCACGTGGCGCTCCGGCCCGCAGTGTTCCGCCCTGTCCCTGTGGATCAGCCCCGGGAAGTGTCCTGTGTCCCCTGAGGTGGCTCCCTGGCAGCGTCCCGTCAGTCGCAGTGCCGGCAGAGGGGACAGACGCGTTTGGACAGAGCTGAGCGTGAGTCCCCAAGGGGAACCTCGGTGTGCCCGGGCTCATCCTCAGCGTCTGCTCCAGCAGCAGGCATCACCTACCCAGCCAGAACTGCCAACAGATTTTAACAGCTCGATTGGGAAAGAGCCTGCTGAGGTCCAGGCAAAGAATCTTTTTGGTACGCAAGCCAAAAAACATGCTAACTGAGCTGCAAACAACTGAAGGGTCTGCTGTTAAAGTAATCCTCATTCAGAGATAGACGCAAGTGGTTTTTTTCCCTAAGATGGCCAGAACATCCCGTAACATAAAGCAGGAGGAGAAACGAGCCTTACATGGACATTCCTTTTTCCTCTGAGAAGATCTGCCCTCCAGTTCTCGGCGCACCCCTGGACACGATAGTTGATTTGTATTTTGTTGAGAGAACGGGGCAGAAGGAGACTCTTGTAAGTGAACGTTGCCTGTGCCGAGACAGCGCAGCAGTTCATTTTAGGGGAAACTGGAGCCATGGCACCGTGACGTGTCCAAAAAGGCTCCTAGCGCTGGAGTTGCTAAAAAAGAGTAGGTATGTGTGATGTGCAACCCCCAGGCTGTTGGCAAGTAGAAGAGAGTTGCTAAATGCCTCGCTTTGGTGGCCAGCGAGTGCCACACGGTTCAGGAGCAGGTGGGGGTTCTGGCTGTGATCCCATTTGACATATAGGCTCTGTTCCCTGCTCTGCAGAAGGGTGCCCGGTGCTGCAGTGGGGCTTGGGGCAAAGGACGCTGCAGAGCCCTGGGACACAGCTCTGCTGAGCTGCACAGCGAGGAGAGGTCTCACTGATGGGGTGGCACCACGTCCTCTCAAGGGTGTGGGCTGCTGGGCAGTGCTGGGTTGGTCCCTGGGTGTAACCAGAGTAAGGCACCGTGGGTCAGATCTTTTGGCAGGGCACGGGTTTGGTGTCTGGGGTCGTGGTGAGCGGCCCATCCTGCCCAGGACTGAGTGACCACGCTCCTCACAGGCCTTGTGAAGGCAGAGCTGAGACAGCCCTTGTCCCAAAGAGCTCCTGTCACACACAGCTGGCTTGTTCCGCAGGTCCCATCAGCCGTGCTCACAGCAAGGTGCTGCTGGCTCTGGGCTGCTCCTGGGACAGCAGTGGTGTGGGAGGGGAGGAACAGGGAGAAGAGGCAGCACTTAAAAACACCTTCTAGTTAACTTTGTTGCTGACTGCTGACAGAGTAAAACAAATTGAGTTTCTTGTTCTTTGGATTTATTCTTGCACTAAAATCGGAGGAGGCAGCAAATCAAGCTTGTTCAGAAGTGGAGGAGTTGTCCAAAAAAGTAACCGAGTAATGCAAAAGCTTCTTGAGTGAAGAAATGATCCAAAGGGAGGTTGCAGGGGTGCTTGTCTCCATAGCAGAGGTGCTTCAGCCCTCTGAGCATCTTTGTGGCCTCTCTGGACTTGCTCCAACAGGTCCATCCTTGTGATGTTGGTGGCCCCGGAGCTGGACTGCAGGTGGGCTCTCACCAGAGCACAGCAGTGTTTTTAAAGCCTTGATCGTAGGGCCATTTAAAACGCTCCCCAGAACCAAAATAGGCTTTTTGTTTCATTTTATGAAAACCACGTATTGCTCGAGGGAAGCGTGAGTTCTCTTTGCCCCACTCCGTGTCCCTCGGGTGCACCTGGGGCTTGGGGCTGCGTGCGGGTGGCAGAGCTGGTCGGGAGAGGGAGGCTGAGGACCCGAGGGCTCCGGGGCTGGCGTCTCAAATTGTTTAAATTGACTGTGGTGGCACGGTGCCAGCGGACACCAGCTGAGAATCTGGACAGAACAACTTGTCCAAGGTCACCTCACGGGCTAATAGCAGAGCGGTGAATTAAACCCGGGTCTGCAGTGTCTCACTTCAGCGTGAGTAAAGAATTGCTTACCACTTCTTGGAGGGTCTGCCCGTCTTAGAGCCTTATAAAGAAAGGACCAGCATCAAACACTTGATTCTGGTATGATGTGGAGCACTATCCTTTTGTTCCAGGATTTCTGGTTAAAAATAGAAAGGTGGTTTTTTTTCTCTCTATAGTATTATTTATTTCCTTAAAACACTTTGGAACATTCCAGGCCAGGCTCATTTCTCAGAGGAGGGCAGGGGTGCTGCTGTGCTGCTCGGGACTGGTACCTGTTGCCTTTGTGCCTGCCTTTTCCAGTGGGTAGGGAGCATCCCCCAGGTGGAAAAGTAAGAGTGTAGTTTTCAGTTGGGACAGGGATCGCATCCATGTCCTCTACTTTGGGGGACAGGCTGCCTTTTCAGGGATCTGCTAAGGAGCCTCTACGAGCTTCAGTTGAGCCTCAGCACAGATCTGCCTTGAAAGGCTTCAGCAGCCTCATACTCCTGTGCCACCCTGAGAAGGGCCAGTCCAGAACCTGCTGAAGCCAAGGATAGTTTCTGATAGTTTTCTGTTTTGATCTCTGGTGATTTATGAGGAGCTTCCTGGATGTGTCTAGAGAGGCTTTTCTTTTCTTTTTTTAAAAGTTTTTTATGGTCACCATTGTGTTGGTTGGGTATGGGATAGAGAAGGGGAGTTAGGCTGTAATTCAGGATCTGTGGCAGAGGGGCACAAGGCTGAGCAGCTGCCCCTTGCTTGAGGCGTCCTGGGGCTGATTCTCTCCCGTGGGACTGGGAAAAGGGACCCGGATGGCACAAAGGAGAGTGGGATGAGCAGGACCTCCCTGCCCCTGAGGCTCTGCCAGCTCTGGGGCTGGCACCCATGTGCTCAGTGATCTTTGGAGTTCACAGCCACGTCCGTCGGCAGGGATGGGAGCTGGAGCTGGAGCTGGGGCAGGAGAGCACCGGGGACAGCCTGGGGCAGCTCGGCAGGGACACCTGTTGACTGGGAGAGTGGCTGGCTGAGCCTGGAGGGCCCTGGCAGGCAGGACAGCCCTGGATGCTCTGGGGTGTTTGGGTTTGGATCATCAGTGTGGAAGGGATATCGTGGGAGGGGATCTCTGGCAGGACAAGACTTACTTTTTCCAGATAGCCCAAGCTGGCAACTTTAATTGAAAAGTGCCCGACTCTGGTTCTGTGATTCCCAGGCTGCTTGGCGGTGTCCCTCTCTTCCCTGATTACCAGATTTATTTCCAGATATGTTTGCTTACTTCTAATAAATGTAAGAAAGAGATGTCCTGAGGCTTCTATATATATTTGTCTGTAATTAAGGTAGGATTAATTGCTTAAAATTGTGTTTAAGGGGCTGTTATGAGATCAGCAGATAGGAGCATGGGATAAAGTGCATAATGAATACATTATGTTATAAATAATGGACACAGCCAGTGCACTGGCATCCCTGAAAGGTAATAGCTCTTTCAATATTTAATTAAGTGGGTACCGTAGGGAAAACACTCTCTGTCACTAAGGTAATTTTCAGCTTGGCTTGGAGACACGTAGATCGATCTGGAGGAGGGCGGGAACCCACGTGCAGTGGGGGCACCTTGGTGGGCGCCGTTCGTGGTGACAGAGTGATGTGGAGCCAGGCTTTCCATGAGGTGGAGCCAGGCTTTCCATGAGGTGGAGCCAGGCTTTCCAGCCCTCGGTGGGTGCTCCCTCCTGCTCTCGGAGCCCATTTGCCTGTGGCTGGCTTGGGGCAGCTCCAGACCAGGTGCATTTGCTGGCCAGTGGCGGGGAACAGGACCACAAGCACCCCGCAACCTGTGGAGCACCTCGCTCTGCTGTGTCAGTTCCAGCTGCAGGGCTGGGAGCCAAGGAGATGCACTGGTGTCAGGAGCTCAGCTTCCCGGGGAGGAAGGCACAGCATCAGCGACAGGCCGACAGCTGCCCTTCAGCCTGTTCTGAGCACTGATGAAAATCATCTCACGGGTTTTCTGAACAGATGCAGAAGAAGGGGAATGACCACTGCTCCGCAAGGCCTGGATTCCCACCTCTGTCCCTGGCTGCTCGGATGGGAGCTCCCAGCTCCCATACACTCCTGTCTCAGTGTATTTTATCCCTGTCCTTTTGCTCTCTCCACTGCAGTTCTGCACTGGCTGGCGAGGGCTTGGCTGTCAGTGAATTTTCCACTCGCGTTAGGAGTGGTTTCAGGGAGCAAAGCCAGACTTGGTGCCGAGCAGCGGGGTTAAATATCAGAGCCGATGTCTTGTTTGGGCCTAGACTCGACTCTGTTCTCCAAGGGCCTTCCCAGCACTGTGGAAGCAGTAAATAACAGCGATTAAACAAATACCAGTTACAGATTCGTGTGGTGGTGTTGCAGGGAAACATAAGGGGAAAAGAGTTGTGAGGCAAAGGGACGGGAGAAAGAGTCTTTTGAACTTGAAAAACATGTTTGTATTGAAATTGGGTACAAAAGCTCCCTTTTCCCTCGTTCTTGTTTATTTTTTTGCAAGATCCAGTTTTTTCTTTATCTTTTGTGGAGAAAAGCATGAAGAAAAATCTCTCTTTTGTGATGTTTCCCCTATCATCAGAGATAGCAGAGTGGGAGCCAGGGCTTACGACAGTCTTTTTTTCCTTTCCTTTCTTTCCTGGAAGGGGTGGCTTGTTGTTAGTGCTCGCAGGAGCCAGCAGGCCCATCCCAGCTGCTGTTCCTGGGAGCTCTGTGACTGCTGTGTGCTTTTCCTGCAGCCTGGCTGCTGTGGAGCAGGGCTGGCGGAGGGACACCGAGCCCTCGGGGCATGGGACAGGACCTCTGGTGGCACCTGGCAGCGCCGTGTGGGAAGGGGATGGAGGAGCCCATCCTGCTCGTCCTCATCTGAGGAATTCACCTTGCTGTGCCATGGGTGGATTTCACAGGATCATTGAATCCTAGAGTGGTTTGCGTGGGAAGGAGCCCTAAAGCTCATCCTGTTCCAACCCCTGCCATGGGCAGGGACACCTTCCACTAGCCCAGGGTGCTCCAAGCCCCATCCAGCCACTGACCAAAATTTTTCAGGCAAAGCTGCAAGGGTGTCACTTTTCATATATTTTAGAATTTAACTGGGATAAAGTCATGGTTTCCCTTCCCTTTTGTTGGTGGGTTTGTTTTTTTGGGTTTTTTTTTGGTGGAAGAGCTGCTATGTTTCTTTTCCCAGCACATTTTTATGGTGTTTTCAGACTAAATTTAATTCTGCGGAATTATATTTAGCTGGAAGTGTAAAAGAGACCAAACCAAAATAAAATATTTTATCCCACTAAAACATTTCATCTGACCCAAAACCGTCTTTCCTCCCACTGTGTCAGCTCAAAATTAGGAGAGAAATACATAAATGTGGGGGAAGGAGCAGTGACTGTTCACCTCCTCAGCACAAAACCCCCAGTCAAACCCCAGGTGTTGGCCCCTGTCGCAGGGGTTTGAAATACAGCTTGTTTTTCCGCTGCTTTTTAAAAGATAAATGCCTCCTCCAGAGAATTAAAATCTTTCTGTAACACGTTGCCCAATCCTTCTGAGAAACAAGGGTCTGTCTGGTAACAGTGAGGCTCTCAAGCGCTGCTTTTCCAGCCTTGTAAGGTCATGATTTCCAGGTTCAAGCAGCCACAGGATCTTGGAACCGTATAAAAAGTAGCGCTGTTGCTGATGGCAGGTCAGCTTCAGATTAATTCATTGCTGCTCTTTTTTTCCTCGCTGTCTACCATGAAGTAGGAAAATCGTGATGTATGGTTTTGATAGGGATGACCCAGATGTGCAGCCACCTGTGGCACGCTCTTACCGCTGTGATTCCTGCCTTCTGTGAGCAGGGTTTTCCAGTGGAATGTGGGAAAGGGAAAGAGCAGGGCGTCTGGATGTGCTCGAGGGTTCCCTGGCGTCCCTCACACGGAGCAGGGATGAGGGGGAGATGCGTTGGAAGGAGCTTGGTCGGGGAGAGGAGCTGCCCCAAGGAAGGGCTGGGGAGGGGAATTTGCTCTCCATCTTCCTTTTCTGCCTCTGAAAATTTCCTTTCTATTTATTTTGGGGCAGGGGGGGAAGGTGCTGGCATCTGCAGCAGGGTAACGTGAAGGACGCTGCTTGAAATTTTCCTCTGTGAAACTCCTGAAATTTCCCTCTGTGACAGCCACAAGAGCAGGAGTAGGCAGAAGCAGAGTTCTCTGGCCAGTATTAGGAGACTGTCCCATGCTTGGGACAGAAGGCAGACGGGATGGGCAGCAGCTCCATCAGGGGAGGTGTGCTGTGCCAGCGAGCGGTGGAAATCACGGCGGGCAGTCCACGGCTGCCAAGCACAGAGATCATGTCAACAGTGTCCAGACTTTCCACTCGTGCCAGGTGAAATGTTAATGAGATGATGAGAGTGCCAGCAGGGAGTGAGATATCCCTGAGAAACCAGAGTAGGGAGTCGGGCTCAGAGAACCGGGTGCTGTTGTACAGACCAGTGAGAAACTGCTGCCTTGAGCACTGCCTGCATTTTGGGCAGGGTCACAGAAGTGTGTCCAGGGTAGAACTGGGGAGTTTGACAGAGGCATGGAAAGATGATCAGGAAAAGAAAAACCCTGTTTTACATTAGAGAGGAGCTGAGTCTCACGAGGCTGTGACAGGGAGAAGTAAAAAGTGGTATTTCTTACCAGGGGCAGAACTGTTCCTTTTGCACTTAGGTGTAGATCAGGAATGTGGGAATGCTCAATTTAATGGTCAGGCTGACGAATACTAAAGACAACATAAGTTTCTGCACAAACTGGTAATGAACACTCATGGAAGCTTGGAATAATCACCAATCCAGTAACAGTTTTTGGCACAACACAGTGAACACAAGACAGAATTTCATCCTCACTTAACTAAGCTTAACCCAGCCCTCTTTGGGATGTGGAAGCCCAGGAATTCTTGGGGAGTCTGTTGATCTCTTGCAGGGATACTTTTCCGTCCCCTGGGCTTTGCTGTGTGAAGCATTCAGGGGCTTCACCTGGAGCTGGATGAGCCCTGAGTGCATTTCTGCTGAGCGCCGCCTGCCCTTGAGGTTTCCTTTGCTCTCAGGGTGGGAGCAGAGGCAGACCCCAGCAGAATGCATGTGGAAATTTCACTTTCAGAGGGTGGGCAGCTTTTCGGACTGAAAATAAGCCAAAAGTCACATTTTGCTGTTGCCGTGAGAGCTGTGGAGCTGTTGTTGGACCTTTGGAGCGTGCTCTGCCCTCCCAGCTCCAGCTGGGCTTTGCTGAGAGCAGTGCTCAGCTTGTGCTTGCTGGGCTGGGAGGGGCAGAAGCTTCATGGGGCCCTCAGTGGGCTCTGTGCTCCTCGGGAGGGAGCTGGGGAGCCTGTCTGGAGGTGCGTGGGAGGCGTGGGCTCGGCGAGCAGGGCTGGCAGCCCAGGCCATGGGTGCACGGAGCCTGTGTCGTGCCCCGATGGGTACCTGGCTTCTGCCTCACTCCTGTGAGGGATGAGGGCTACGGAGGCAGCATTTGTGATTTGTGTGGTGTGTTTGAGGCTAGGACAGGATTCTGGGCTCAGGCAGTGATCCTTTCTGATGCTTCTGAAGAGTTTTCAAGCTGGCAGAGAGGAGGGTCAGTTCGGACAGAAACTGGGTGTGTGGTCACTGCTGGTGGGGGAACAGGAGGGCTTGTTCACCCCTCCGGGTCCATGAGCCTCCTCTAGGACCAGGCTGGATTTTCACCTGAGGCTGCAGTTACTTCTGTGACACAGCAAGAAGCATTTCGGATGGAGTTGTGCCTGAGGTTTTGTGGGGGCTATGTTTTGGGTTTTTTTCTACCAGCGATCACGTAGGAAATACGTGGGAGGGTGTGTGGTGAGGGGCTGTCGGTGCAGGCACCCTGCCCTGCTCGGTCACTGCCTGCAGCTTGGCTCCGGCCCCCGTGCCTCACTCGCGTGGTACAGGTGTTACCAGCAGTGTGCTTCCCCTGCCCTTCTGCACCTTTCCATGTAGGTCGGGATGCATGGAAACACAGCTTTGAAATCAGGTGTAAGGAGCAGGCTGCTTGTCAAAGCCAGGTGTAGGATTTCTGGGGGGCTTTGTTGTTTGCTTGGGATTTTTTTCCCCTGAGGATGCTCTATTTATGGTCCTTGCTGCTGATGATTTTGGAAGAAAAGCATCTCCCGAATCAGCCCAGGAAAAGAGCTAATCCATTTATGCCATGCTTACGCAATGCCGAGCTCAGATTATGTGGTGGCTGTCTGCAGCAGGTCTGACGGTGGCGGGGGAAACCCGTGTGCAGGGGCTGGCCGGACACGTCCCTGTGGGTCTGGGGCCAGCGGCCACGGGGACACGGCCGTGGGAGGGCGGCTGTGGAGCAGTGCTGCAGCTCATTCAGCTGAGTGTTGCTCTTCCGCCGGGATTCACCTGGTCTGTCTTGAGCTCGCCACACCGCTGCTCTCCACCTCTGCGCTGCCTTCACGTGGGAGCTCGCGCTCGTTCCAGCTTTTCTCTTCCTCCGGAATATTTCCCTGTTGTTTTAACTGCAGGAAAGTTTCAGGGAGACGGAGATAATTCAGCTGGTTGTGAAACCAACCCTCCAAAACCCAAAGCTACCACCGTGAAAACAATAGATAAAAGGGACAGACGAGAGAGGAGGCAGGGCAAGCATATTTCGGAAAAGCTGTGCTGTTTTTGGCTCCGGCCAGTAGTTTGCATAGAAAGTAGTTTATTGTCAGCGAGAGCTGCGGATACCTGCCAGCTCTCAGAGCCGTGCCTGTGCAGCAGTGCTGTGTGCCAGGGAAAGGCAGCGGTGACAGAGCTGTCCCTTCAGCTGTCCCTTCGGCCCCTGGCCCATCAGCTCTGCCCCGCTCCAGCTGGCTGCTCACAAGCACCTTCCGTCTTCGTTGCCTTTCTTCAGCTCAGCGTTGCTGGGCCGAACCCTCCACTGCAGTGGATGAGTTTCTTCTCCTCTTCCAGCGCTGGGTCGGGGTGCTCTTGTCTCACTTAGCTGCTTGGGCCAGCTGTGCAAAGGCCTCCCTGTCCCGTGGGACCCCCATCTCCACACCGGCCTGCCTCGTCCCCTATAGAAACTGGGTGTCTGCTCCGAGCTCTTGTTGCTGTTCCATCTTGTTGGGGTTCCTGTGCCTTGCTGCTGAAAATAAATGCACTTGTGAGATCAGAGTGCAACTGGGGAGCGTGGGGATGTTGTTCAGCATTGTAAAGTGGTGTTCTTCGTGCTGGGAAGTGCAACCAGGGTGCGTTTGGCTGCGTTTCTGCAGCGCTGGAAGTTGTAAACTCCAGCCAGAGCCATCTGGAATAGCGTAAGGAGCTCCTGAGTTCCCACGTGGAGATCTGGGTCACACACAGAGCCTTTTCAGGAGTTCTGAGCAGTCCGGTCAGTTCTTCCTTCCACTCTACTTCATTTTCATGATCATGAGCGGGGCAGGTCAGCAGTGCTGCTGGAGAGGCCGCTGTCACCAGGCTGCCACCCCAGCTTGGCCGGGACAGGGGCTCCCAGCGAGCACGCGCTCCCTGTCTTATGTAAAGAGACGCGGCCACTGGAAACGCACCGTCCGCATTGTCTCGGTTCTGTTACGAAATGCAGAGCGGGCACGACGACAGGGAAAAATGACTCATGTGCTTATTGTCCATGGGAATATCTCCAGGAGGAAGCGCAAGTAAAGCTCTCCAGAACCTGGGTTCCGAGTGTGTAATGTAAAACTGGTGCTGGGTAATTGGAATTGTGGAAAATACCTTGTGGCGACATTCAGCGCTTAAAAAAAAAGAATTCTCTCACTTTGAAATATGCTATGGTACAGAACTTTGGAAAAATTCTTCATTGTACCAAAGCTTTGGAGGATGTCACGGGATTATTTTAGTATAAAGCCAGCAGCTAGAGCATTAATAAGAAAAGTGTTCAGTCTGGCCTGCCCAAAATGGCACTGCAGCTAAGGCGGGATGTTTAGCAGTCTTTACCTCCGCTGAGAAAATGAAAAAACCTCTTTGTTGTGTTTCCCATTAAAAACCATCCCAACCTGAATAACTACATTTGAGAAAGAAAACCGTTAGCTTTCTTTTTTGTAAGTTTTCCTGCTTTTCTCTGGGAAGAAGAGTTTGGCCATGGCGGTGGCGGCCTGGCAGCCCTGTTGTGGGGTGCCGTGGCCGAGGTGATGTCCTCGGTGCTTGTGCCTCATGCCAGCACCCAAAGCAGGGCAGGCCTTGAGCAGCCTCCACCACACCGCAGGGAGACTGGTGCCAGCACACAGGGAAACCACGGGGATCCTGTTATGTGTCACCAAGTGTCCTCGTTAGCAAGGTTAAAATCTTGATGTGTCCCTGTTTTCACAGGGAAATCCTTGGAAGGCCGAAGCTTTGAAAAAGGTTCATCTCTAACCTCTATTTTCTGTCGCTCTGTTGAGTGAAACGTGTTTTAGAATGGAGATGCCCTAGGCAGGATTTTGGGGGCGGTGGACTGCAAGTTCAGCTGTGGGACAGCTGGCCCTGCTCGGACCTGGAGGTGCCAGAGGAGAGCTTTTCCTGGTGTCCGTCACAGCCGTCCCAGCGAGCTCGGCCGTGGACCCAGGTCCGCTGCTATTTACGCTGATTTCTGTCAGTGCTGGATGTAGCCTTTGTAAACACTTCTACTGCCAAATTAAGCTTTTCCCCTTCCAAAGTCACCTTAGATGACTTTCCTCTTCTTTACCCCTCGCTTGGAAGAGTTTGCCATCCGAGAGAGGCAGAGCGGAGGGAGCGGGACAGGTTCTGCCGGAGCTCTGGGGCCGTGGCAGTCCCTGTGTTCTCCCTCTGCCACTGCTCCGTGCAGTGACACGGAGAAGCCTCGCCTGCTCGGAGAAGGGCTCCTCTGCTTCGAAAGCAGCTTGCATGTGGAACTGAAACTGCTTTGCTCAGGCTACCAGAGTGTTTGTTGTTGTGGGAGATGCCCGATGCCGCGTTACGGCTTGCGCTCCTTCTTGGAAACGCAGTCCGCTTCCATCAGCTTCATCTCACTGGTGCTCGCAGACTAAACCGACAGCAAACTCCATTCCCTAACGTTTGTAAAGTGCTGAAAGGACAAAGAGCTTGAAGCTTCAAGTGATGGCATTTGGTTTACCAAGGTGAATGGGTTTTTTTGCTTAGGAAACACGGGTGCTTCAGGCTGCCTGTGCAGCTGCAGCTCTTCCCCCAAACACGCACCCAGACAACTCCTGTGTATTCTGAGAGTGCTGGTCCCAGTTACTGCTGGTGGCCTGGGATGCAGATTCCCAGGCAGCCCTTTCCCAAACATGACCTCCTTGCTGCTAGTGTGACGTGGAGTGGCCTGAGCAGAGCATGATCTGGGCGAGGCGGACAAGCCTCAGGTTGGCCACTTCTCTCAAGTGGATGTGCCAGGGAACCCAACAAAAGGGTCGGGACCAGCAGAGAACCTTTTCCTTTGTCCTTTAGGTGATTGGCCCAAGACTCGAATCTCTGTCTCACTGCTTTTTTGCTTGCGATCTGTTTCCAAAGTAGTGGACAAAACCAAAGTCCTTGTGAGAGAGCCCATGTTCTGCTTGGTGGGAAGGAGGTGGATGGGTGGGAGGAAATCCCTCTGAAATGCTGTTTGTTACTGGAGGGCCGCGAGGTCCCCATTGCAAGAGGGCTGATTTGGTGCGTGGATACCTTCTGGCTTAAAAAGAAATGTAGAGTTTTTTCTTCCTGTCTTGAATCTGAACTGGTGTAGGAGGCATGGAACTGGCACATGAGCCTGTGTGTCCAGCTGACTAGGCAGACATGGCACGTCCAGGGCTGACCAGCCTCATGCCAGGAGTATTGTGGAAATCGGCCAGCTGTCTTTGTTGAAAACAGAGCTTCACTTAGCAGCACCAAGGCGAAGCTGAAGGGGAGGGCAGAGCAAGGGGTGAGTCAAAGGTAGCGACACCAAGTAATGCCCCTTGTGTTGGTGGACATTTCTCGTTACTGGAAGCACGGAGGTGTGGAAATGAGTCAGAGGCGTGCTCTGGCCTCAGTGAGATGGTGCTGGGTGGGAAGACGGAGATGCTCTTCTAGGATGAAGTTTGGAAGCTGTGGAGGAATGCACCTGACCCCTGTGGGATGGGGAGCTGCCGGCAGTGTCCCTCTCCAGTGGCCTTAGAAACACTGCTCCTTTAAACCCGAGAGACCACGGGATTTTTGAAATGCAGGTGTTTTGGCTGCCTCAGGTGTTCAGGAGCAGAATCAGGAGTTGCCTCTCCTCATGTATCTTCTGCTCTTTTCCTTCAGGTTATGATGCCCTGGGCTATTCTGTGGAGCACGGTGACAAGTGGAGCGGGCGGCAGCTACTGCAGGCGCGTGAGCAGAACGCGACCGACGCCCCAGAGGATGGGGGGCAGCTCTACGTCAGGAACTGCACCGAGCCAGGTAGGAATGGAAGGTGCCTCCGGCTCCTCGGTCCTGCAGTTGGCTTCCTCGCATCCGTACTGCCAAGGCTTGCTTGTTTTTAAATCCATGAACACCGCTTTTCACAGCAGAGCTTGGGTATGATTTCCTCAAGTTTTGGGGAGAGGAGGGGAAGGGTTTTTCTCTGTTCTTCAGGACTAATGTAGGTTACGTGCCCCAGGAGAAATTCTAACAAATACAGTTCTTGCTGCACTTCTCTGCCTATAATTTTTCCTCCTCCGTAATCCTTAATAACATTTCTGGACAGATGGATGATTATGGTCTTTTTTAGACAGCAAAAACTGGTACAAAAATTCTTCTTACTCGATGTTCGCTTGTTTGCGTAACTCTGGCACGGTGCAGACCCAGTCTTGCAGCCTCACATCAGCACTGGCAGTAATGTTTTCCCCCACCGTGCTCGGTACCTCGGCACCTGCTGTCTCACCATTGCAGCTGTTCCTGCTGCCCTCACCAAACAGAGTGGTCTGTAGGAAGCATGGGGGATTGTATTTGTGGTGTGTGGGTTTCCCCCCCCTTTTTTCAGAAATTAAAACAATAACTACTGAGTACATTGTGTTTTCTCAGGAGAGAGAAAGCAGAAATACCTGGATACATGAAATTACTGTTTCTTTTTGAAACTGTCATGAATGTGGCATTCTGTAGTAGAAACTGATGCGAAAAGTACTGCAGAAAGGAAGCGAAAGTAACAGAGTTAAGGTCCTGTGTGTCGATTTTGTTTGGGTTTATAGTAGTGTAAATGTCAATAAAGGTGTGTTAGGTACTGTAAAGCATGTTGATGTTAGGCCGGGTGGCAGCCAGAAGCATTGTGGGTTTGGACACAGTTGCAGAGTCTGTGAAAGCCCCCGGCTGAGCTCAGCGGGCTGTGGGTGACCTGCAGGATGCATCAGTTCTGCTGCTCAGCAAACAAGCGAGTGGAGGAGCTGGCAGAAGGGCACGGGCACATCAGCTTGCTGTGAATGACATTGGTGCTGTGTGTGGTCATGCAGCACGGGAGAGCAAGGTGGTGGTAGCTGTGCTTTTGTGTCTGAAAGTGTGGGTAGGAGCAGGGTGGTCCGAATCCTTGTACAGCCCTGACACCAGCAGCCGTGGTTGTCAGGGAAAGCTGATGGGAGGCTCCATCTCACGGCCCCCAGGGCAGCACAGTCCTTCCCCCGGCTGTGCTGGTGCTGGATCAGGCCCCAAATGGTGTCACAGCAGTCGGGAAGTACGGGATTTCACCAAGCACGTCTGCCTTTGCCTTCTCCAAGGGCTGCGCAGGGAAACTGGGGCAATTTGTGATGCTGCTGAGCATGATGCACGAGTGGTGCATCACTAGACCCTGGGGGCCTGTTGTGACCTGGGAATCAGCAGAGCTCAGACCTGCCCAGCATCCCCACAGGACCACGTGTGTTGGCCTTCAGGTGCTCCTCCTGCCCTCGGGCAGTCGTCGGGAGGGAAATGCTGCCTGAGAAGGGTTTTTCAGTCCTGCTCGCTTCCCACATGAACCTGTACAAACACCTTGCAGCTGGGCAAAAGCGGGTCGTTTAAGGGAGCAGTGGAATGCCTCCTGTTAAAGTGCGTTGTGGCTGCTTTGCAGAGCTCGGCGTCCGTGCTGCGTCGGCAATGAGCACACCTTGACGTGCTCGAGGGAAGGTCTCTGTTCTTTAGCTGCTCGGGTGACTGCAGGCTCATTTGAGTGCCTGGCATGACATTTGCCAACTGCTGCTTTCATTTCCTAATGGTTTATCCAGTGGCCTATGTGGTATTGTTTCGTCATCAGAACTGCTCCAGATAGTGGGGGTTTTGCTCACTTTGCCTTCGCAACAAAAACTGTAGAAGTATTAAAGGGGTGACAGTGGACTGAATCCAGCCCGAAGACCATTATAGGATATTTTTTTTTTGGTCCTTTTGCTGAGAAATACTCGTCGTGGGCTCTGGCCTGGCTCTGTGGCTGGTTTTGGTTGTGTTGAGTGCCTGTGGAAGCAGAACCACAGAGCAGCCTGCTGTCTTTCCTAAGGAGCCTCTCATCTCTTGTTGCCTGTCCCCTGAGTGTCCAGCCCTGCAGTGATAGCTGCTTGTCCCTTCCCTCTTGGCTCCTGGTGGCTTCTCATGGCAGTGTCTGCTGTCAGACAGCAGATGCTCTTCTGGCCTCTCCTACCATCCCTTTGCCCTTGTGGTATCCACATGAAGGTGTGTAGAACTGGAGGTGGACAAAAAAATTGGACAGAGTTTATTCACAGAAGTAGTGACAATGTTTAAAGGAAACACTTGTGGGCTATGTTTGACAGTTTCAGCTCATGCGAAAGATGACAAGGAAAGAGTGAGAATTCCTTGTGTCAGTTCAGGCAAAGTATCATTCACTCACCCAGTCCTGTTCAGAAATGTGATTCACCCACTGGAAGCCAAGAAAAAGGATTAAGCTGGTTTAGTGCTGAGCTTTGGGTCAGGTCCCTGTGCTACCAGATTCAGAGCTAAGATTGCACCGGAGGAACTCGGAAGCTTGCTGCTGGTTCAGACGGGGTTTATTGGCTGTTCAGAAGGTGACGGGCTCTGGGGCTGTGTCAGGATGGGATGTCATGTGTCTGGAGGTTCAGGGAGGAGGCGGCGTGGCTGAGGTCCCGGTGCCAGCCCTCATTAGCTCCCCACCAGACTGACATATGCTTCCTCTGACGAGCTGTCATCACCTTCCTCCCCCGCGTTATCGCTTCCACTCCCGCCTCAGAAAGGCTGAAAATAAAGTAACAGCCCCGCTGAAGTGTGCTGTTTTAAATTCATTATCAGTAATAGCAGGAAATATGTGATTGCTGCAGGAACAAAAAGATCTCCATGTATTCATTTAGACCCTCGGGCATGAAAGTGTTTAAATTAAACAGCCAAAGGAGTTTTTCGTGCAATTATTTTTTACATTTCCTCATCTTATTTCAAAAGCAACTTTCTCTTTTATCAATATTTTTCCAGTGAGTCATAGCTCGTGGTAGTGTAATTTGTGGTGCTTGGCTGTGGAGCAGGTAACCCTTCCAGGATGCTCGCTTGTGGCCGTGTCTTCGGAGCCCTTTTGGCCCCGGACCGCAAACCTGAGCCCGCAAACCCAACCCCACCTCGGGTGAGCTTTCTGATCCCTTTCCTCTGTGCCATGGCTTAGGCACGTGCTGGGCCTTACATGGTCTCTCTCCTGGGTCATGGTGCCCAGATGAAGCCCAGAGAACACCCCAGGCTCTGCACTGCAAACCTCAGGAAGGCCATCACAAGCAGACGCAACATGCTATGTGAAGAGTGATATTTTTTTGTTTTGTTTTGTTTTCCTTTTCTTTCTTTTTTTCTCTTTTCCTCTTTGAACCTCAATCCAATTAAAAACCAAAAAAGTTGCCTTCCCTCAAGCAAAATTAATTTTATCCTAGCAAAATGAAAAGTAAAAATTTGTTTCTGCCTTGCAAGTTGCCAAACCTTGCTTTCACTTGGGGGAACGTTAGAGGAATAAATTGCTGTAAGTTTAGTAACAAAATGTCCTCAAGGAATAGCAAAAAAGATGTTCTTCGCTCACTGAGCTGTAAGTTGGGTGAATTTGTCAGAAATCTGCTTGAACTTCTGCTCCCACACTCTGCTTCTGTTTGTCAACTTCAGACCTAAAGCATCAGAAACCCACAGTATTTGGGTTAAAACCTCAGAAATGAAAACAAAAACATGCTTATTTCTTCTGGGTTCGTGTGCTGGCAGGGAGCTGGGTTATCTCTTGCTGCAGCCAGGAAGGGGAGATGTTCTCCTGGTGGGGACCAGGCGCTGAGGTTTGGTGCTGGCACGCGGCCCCAGGAGCTGAGGCTCGGCGAGCCCGGCGCTGGCTGAGCCCCGGCGCTGGTGCCCGAGCTGCAGCCAGACACTGGATTTGGCTGGGCCGTGTCCCCACAGCTGCTCCTCCGGCTGAGGGGAATGTGCCAGGCAGCCGAGGGGTTTGGAGCTCTCCTTGCAGAGCCCAGGGGGGGCTCCTTTGTCAGAAACAACTGCGGGTATTTTCCTTATCCGTGCTGCGCTCGGGACTCGCTCAGGGCTTGGGCTTTGCTCTCTGGGCTGGCTTTTCTCGTGGGACTGCTGGAGTGTAGGATCTCTTAGCAATAAGAGGTGGTCACGAGTATTTTCCTTAGGATTTCTCAGCCGTCCAAGGGGGCAGCAGCCCAAGGGTGGCTGAGCCGTGTTGCCGTACAGGGGAGCGGGTACGTGAGCACCATCGCTCTGGGGCAGGACCTGCTGCGTTTTACAGCAGGGCTGTACCCGGACAATGTGCCAAAGGGGAAGCCCAGAACAACTGCTTTTGGCTGGGTGCTTGAAAACTCTGAACTGATGACCAAAACCATGCAGTTCCCTGTAAAACCGGACCCTCTGGGCACGCACAGGAAGCCAGTGGCGTTCTTTTTGCTGAAACTTTGCCAGTGTTCCCATGTGATTAAGTGTGCAACTCCAAGAGCCAGAGCTTCAGGGAGAAAAACAGTACAAGCTTGTGTGATTAAAATCAAGAGGTGGCAGTGCTATTAGCCAGTTCATCCCCGGTGTTCCACTGCATCGCTGAAACATTTTTCGGAGAAAGCAAACCCCAGACTCCAAAGCCAGCGTTGTCCCTGCAGTGTGCAGGCAGGGGAGAGGTGGTGAGCCCCAGAGCGTCCTCCTCGGAAAGCCTGCTGCTGGTTTTCCCGGAACACACAACCGCACGTGTATCAAACAGCTGTGATTGAACTACTTCTTGTTCTGGGGGGAAAGCAGCTCGGCTCAGCCCTCAGCGCCGCAGCACAGCCGAGATGCACGCCCCTAATTGGGGAGAGCTCGCAGACTGGGGCTCGTTTGCTCGACGGGTGATGCTTGTTCCCGTTTTAATTGTTGTTTCTGGTGGGAAATGCTGAGCTGCCGCAGGCCGGCCGTGCAGTGAGGGCTCGCCGAGCTTTGGGGGGAGATTCGTGCGTCACGCCGCGTGGGGAGGGAGGAACACCGAAGGTTAATTGACTGTCGCTACCCAAGAATCGTGTTAATAGTCTTGGGAAATGGTGGCGAGGGGCCAGGAAAACAGGAGTAATCCTTGTAGGGAGCAAGGAGCAGAACCTGTACACCTGCTGCTGTCAAAGGCACAGGAGGAGGACGTTTGAGAGTCTGTCAGAAGTGCAGCCCCACCTGCACGGTAGCTCTCCCGTGGTGGAGTGGGGAAACCCTGTGTCCTTTTTTATGATTATTTTTTCCCCTCTGGGATAACTTTAAAATGCCCAGAAATTTTCTCAGTTTCTGGATTTATTTTGGCTTTTTTCCTCCGTTACTTTTTTGTTTGTTCTTTGTATCTAGAGGAATGAGACTTGCTTCCTTGACCTTTCAGTGAGCTTGGGTTACTCCTTTGGTTATTGTGTGTTGTGGAAAAGGCAGCGGAGAGGTTTAAAATACTGAAAAGGGACCCTTGCTTCCAAATCTTTAAATGCCTTTGCATTTAAAAGGTGTTAAGAAACAAAGCATGACTTCAGACGTGAATAAATATCACATTGTACCTCTCTGAACTGGGTTTTACTTCTCTGACACTTGAGGATGCCAGGCTGCTGCTGTGCATCGCTCTGGTAATCTGAGAAGCCTTCCATGAAGCCTGTGACCTGAATTTCTAAGGAGGCAGTGAAAAAAAATTGTCAAGTCAGGCTTGCTCCTTTCTCTTGGAAGAAGAAAACGCGCTTGGATTTTCACATGCTGAGCATGGGAAGCAGCGCCAGCGCAGGGTTTTGGGTTGGCAGCTGGGAAGAGTCGGTGTGGTCCCCTTGTCTGGTGACTCTGGCTGCCTCGGGACATTGCTGAGGTGCAGATGGCCGCTCACAGCTGCGGGAACCTCGCAGTGCCTACCAGCTGTAGACGTTCCAGGCTGGCCAGATACCAGAGGAGTTTGTTTGGTTTTTGCACACCTGAATTACTCGTCTGCGGTGGTAAATGCAGACTGTCTGCTTAGCATTTAAGAATACATCGCTGCACTTTTGTAAAATGTCCTAATTCTCCCCAGGAAAATCTACGCTGCTGTATGTTTTTGGTTGTTAAAAATTTTAGACTTGCACTACCAAGAAATTTGGGAATGAAGTCATTTGCCTTGGTGCCTGTTGACCCCAGGCCATGTAAAATGTGTGACTTGTTTTTGTTGGGACAGAGTTAACGAGGTTCCTGATCAGATCATGTGAATGACAGTATCTTTCCTCAGCTATTTTAAAGTTTCTCTGTGATGCCAGAAGGTCAGAGGGAGTGGGCTTGATAATGAAGGAAATCGGAGCAAATGGTTATCAGCACATGTTTTAAATTTTGGTGTCTGTAGTATTTCACAGATTGAACATGAACGTGTAAACAGGGGCCTCAAGCACTAATTTAAGTTTCAGGGCTGAAAGCTGATGTAACTCCAAGATCCAGGACAAGCCTTTCTTAGAGTTCTGTTTTAAATTTGGTATTTTTGAGCTATTACTGCAGAGGAAGAAAAATAACATCTGGCCCCATGTTGCAAACTGGATTTTTGTTGCTTGTTTTTCATTTCTTGCCAGTAGTTAGTAGTTAAAAATCAAAGGTCCAGATTTTCCACGAGTGTAAATTATTACTGGCTTCATTGACTTCATTGCGTTTACACTAGATTTAAACGACCAAGAATCAAACACAACATCCCGAGTCAGGATTTAATACAGTCGGGATGGAGTCTTTATCCTCTGCCATCTGCATTTTAAGCAGTGCTTATTTGTATAGTTTTTATATACAGACACGTGCGTAAATTCACTTATGCATGCACGGAATAATGGTTTTATATATTAATGCTGAAGCAGTTTGATTTAGTGTGCAGCAGTGGGTAAAATAAAAGTATTTAATTAAAATGCCCTTTTTTCATGGGCTGCGTAAAAAGAATTCCCAGATTAGATATTGGTTGCCCATATGTGCAAGTCCTTTGTCATTTCCCTGCTGTTCCTGTTAGGAAATGGAGAGGTGAGGGGTTTTTCTTTCCCAAAGATCCCAAGATGCCTGCTGCTGGCAGTGAGGTGGAGAGCTCCCACTTCGGCCCGGGCTCTTCAGGGGCGCTCCTGTTGGGATCAAAGTCTCCTGCGCTGGGTGTGCTGGAACCGCACAGGAAGAGGGATCACCTCTTGGAGCATTCAAACCAGGCAGACGCCCCGTGGTCACCAGCATGGAGAGCTGCTCGGCATTCCATGTGTGCTCATCCAGAGATGCTGGGAGGTTTTCAGATTTGGATTTATTTCCATCCTGAATTTCGGGATTTTAGGATATGGTCAGATACCCTAAAATTTCAGGATAGGGTCGGATATCTTTTAAAAGGTCCTCACCAGCGTTCTCGGCAGCATCTCCCATCTGTGGCCACGAGCTTGGATGAGGATCTGCCAGGAGCTCTCGAGGCTGTTTGCCCAGTCATGGTTGTGCATCTTTGCTGGAGGGGGAAATGCTTTGGAATAAACCCTTTCCTTGGTTTTATATGTAAAAACAAGTTTTACATGTTTATATGGGATAAAGACAAGTGAGCAGTGCTGACCAGAGTGTTTGTGACCAAGGACAGTCCTGAGTGAGCACAGGAGCAGCGTCGGCCCAGGCAGCTGGGGATGGATGGGCAGGTGCTGACGGCCTGAGGGGCCACTTCTAATTAGCACTCATGGAAAGTCTCAGAAGAAACAGACTGGAGAATTAGCTCCTGCCCCGATGAGGGAGACTCCCCAGTGACCCAAGCACGGCAGCGCTCTGTCCTTCTGCAGCTTGGCAAGCTGTCCGTGCCCTGCCGCAGCGACGCGGCCCGGGGCAGCATCCCGGTGATTCCCCACCGCTGCAGCTCCAGCCCCGAAGGGCTCTGAGGAGCCGTGAGCCAGAGGTGCCATCTTCCCATCTCCTAATTGGCAGGAGAAGAGGAGGAAGGGAGAAAGCGATAATTATTTTGTGTTAAAACAGAGATAATTACTGCTATAGGATTTCACTAGGAAACAAAGCGGCAATTAATTATTCATTGTCACAACTCCAGCACGGCTCAGCAGAGTCGGGGTTCGCATGTCCTGTGGGCTGGGGCACGGGGAGCCCTGCGCCTTGTCACCCTGCACGGATGCCTTCCTCGGGAGGAGGCTGCTTTGGGGTCTCTTGGGGCTGCTGCCCACAGGAACTAAACCTGTTGCTCCGTAAAACCTGGCTGCAGGCTGAATGCCTGATGGGATCCCTGCCTGTGCTGGTGGTAGACGTGGCCGTATCGGTGTGCCACAGCCAGGTCAGCATGTTTGGAGAAGGGCCCTGGCAGTGGGAGAGGCGGCTACTCAGGCTGGAGGTGTGTCTGGCACTGCCTTCTGGCTCCATCCTCATCCAGTGCCGTGTCCACTGGGAAAAGGGCAAGCGAAGTGTGAGGTGTGTTTGCCACCCCACTGGGGCTGGGGCCAGTGGGCTGAGTGACCCTTCCCTGGTGTACTCTCACATCTCTCAGTTAACAAGTCAGTAACTGGTTTCTCTGTGTGAAATAGCTCCTTGTGTTTCATTTTCCCTGGGAATTTGAGTGTTTCCTGTGCCCTGTGCGAGCCTTTGTGCTCTGCAGTAAGAGCTGCTGAGCTCCGTCTCTTGAGAGGACGCCAGTGTGCTGGGGAAAAGGGAAGGAGGAGGCAGGGATTTGCTGTGAGGGAACATCAGAGGCACTCTTGAGGCAAGCAGGATCTCGAGGATGTCCTCCAGGGCAATTGGTTGCTGCGAGGACCCTCGGCGAGGCAGGATGCTGCGTGCAGGGATGCAGCAGCTTTCCTGTAGCCATAGCAACCACTGGGGATGTGGTGGTGACTGCCGGCATCCCTGGGCTGATGGGCCTCCAGGAGAGGTGTGGCTTGAAGGCCAGCAGTGAAGTGGCCCACAGCCATTCAGGTGAGCAGGGCAGGCGTGGTGAGACTGTCCAGCTGTGCCGCCGGATCCCTCCCGGACACCGTGTCGTGCCTCCAGCCCGGGCACCCAGCGTGGGCGGGAGCTGGAGCCGGGTCTGGCAGACCGTGCTCCAGCCGTGCCAGGCTCTGCAGAGGCTCTGGCAGCCCCCCAAAGCTGAGGGGTGGGCAAGGGACCGGTCAGGGCAGCGCAGAGAGCAGCGGACGGGGGAGCGCAGATTAATTCCGTCCCACAAACCGTGTCCTGGAGCGAGGCTGTCGGATCCCTACGGAGCGAGGCTCCTGTGGGTAGTGCTGAACCTCGCCCTCTCCCCCATCCCCAGTTGCCAGGATTGCAGATTTAATCAGGATGCAGGAGCTGACAAATACTTGGACTGGGCGATGGAAAGTTCCACTGAGCCACCACCACGGCTGGTGTGCTTGGGGGAAGCTGGCAGTGGGGGAATCGAGCTGTTCGTGCAGCCTCCGTCCGTGCTTGGATTAATTTTATGTTCTGCTTGCGCTCGGGTTCCTCCTTTTGACATGTCTTTCCAAACTCCCTTTTTCTTAAAAAACCCCATACATTCCAAGTGAAGCTTTTGTTGAAAGCCAGCACGTCCTCTGCCCTACCTCCACTGCATCTGTGCTGAATGGTTTGGATTGAATCACTGCCTCCTGGGAAGGACTTGCAGGGATGTTTAACCCGCCTTCAGTATAGAATTAATAAAGAGGTGAGCACGCAGGAAGCTGAGAGGACCCAGCAGTCCAGAGCTGAGCTATGTGATGTGTCATTACCCGTAACCTGCTTGGCCAAGTTCCCTTGAAGCTCTTGGTGGTGTGTGGTGAGCGCTGGAGGAGACCTTGGTGCGCAGGCACGTGTGCATCCGTGTTCCGAGCGCGCGTGTGAGCGCCTGAGTCTTGTTTCCCCTGCAGAGCACGTGGGACTGCTCTGCCCAGCCAGGGACAGTGGAGCTGAAGACGGGATTGATGCTTCCCTGGCAAATTTTTCCATGCCGGAAATTCCCTGCTGCTTCGAGCCTATAAATCAGGATCGGATGGCCTTTTAAGGGTGCGCGCTATCAGTCCGTTTCCCATCCTGTTTTGACTTTGCAGATCCTTGACCTATTCCCAGTGGAGGTGCAGGCTTGCCTGCAGTCAGCGGAACTAGAAAAAGGCCTGTTGCTTTCGCTCCTTTTCCCAGCCCCATGGATGGTGGTCCCACAGAGCTTCCCCGGGTGACGCTGCTCCTGGGGGAGCCCTGCAGGTGAAGCTGGGGTGTCGCTCTGGGGGACAGGGCTGGCACCGTCCCCTTCTCCCACAAATGGGGTGCTGCCAGGCCCGGTGGAGCTCAGGCAAGCAGAGGGCTGGTGGGGTTAAAGCAGAGCCTGTTGCCTAATTTCAGAGGGAGGTTTACAAGCAGACCAGGCTTAATTTACTGCCTTATTTTTCTACTCCCACAGGACTAGAAGAAGAAACACATACTTTGTAGTTTATCTGTAAAACTCTTAAGAACTAAGCGAACTGTTAAAATGACGTTGCTGTGAGTGATCAGTGTGTGGAGGACTGAAACAAACTGGAGGTTCGTGCTTGGTGCTGGGAGGGTGACAGGCTGTATGCCTTGCCAGGCTTGTGCCCCGTGTCCGTGGCTCTGCAGGTGCTGGGAATTGCAGAGGGGGAAGGCAGGTTCTCCAGTGTGCGTAGATTCCCCTCTTGGGCAGGACGGGCTGTGGGAGGCTCAGGAATGGTTTGGGGTGGCGTTGCCCATCTGACGAGCTGCGTGGCACAGCAGCAAGGGCCGGGGCGCTCGGGGCTGTGAGATCGAGGTCATCTGAGAGCCGGGGTAAACAGAAACTACCCGGGAGGTTCTGTGCGGAGCCTCAGGTGTGGCTGTCGGGGCAAATCCGTCTTCGTTTCTTGACGTGCTTAACAGCAGGCACAGTGGGACGGCCCTGCGAGTGCTGACACAGGCAAACACGCGCTCTGGCACGGCTGTGCGCTGTTTCCGTGGGGGTGAAAATAGCCACAGCAAAGTCAGAATAAATGCTGTCCTCTGTTCTCCTCTTTTCTTTTTTAAAACGTTTCGTTGCCCTTCTGTGTAATACTGTTCTGTTCAATCGAAATTTAAACAGAACGGTTTCTCCTGCTTTTCAGTTTTTGGGCGAAAATACTCGAGACCCTCCTCTTCACGTTCCAGCGTGAGGGTGTCGGTGTGACAGTGCCACATCCTCTTCCCAGCCTGCAGTGTCCCCTCGGGAGGCTGGGAGCCAGCTCCGGGATCCTGGGGAAGGCTGGAATGGCTGAGGAGAAACCTGTGCTGTTCCAGCTCTCCTCAGGCAGCGTGTCCTGCAGTGGGAGATGGGGATAGCTCCACTACAGTTTTTTGGGCAGAAAGACTTCGCTTCTAACATTGGCTGCAGCAAGCAAGTCTGGAGAAGCATTAAATCCTGAAGCAATTAAATGTATCGGCAAAGTGGGATTTTTTTTTTCTTCCCTTTTGTGAGATACTTTGCCAGCTGTTGTTTATGGAAAAAAATCTCAATCTTTTTTATGAGAACTGTTTTTAGGTTTCTTTGTGTTTGGGGCTGGTTTATACATTATGCATTAGCTCGGGAAGGCAAAACATTTATTTACCAGCCTGAATATTTAGAGGAAGAATAAGTGGGAGTCAGTGAAAAGTCTGTATGGATGGCTTAGCCAGAGATCCAGAAGAACTTTACTGGTGTTAGAAATGGCACAATTAAGTTGTAAGGGAACAGCCAGACAATAAATTGACTTTCCTCTGCTGATGTCTGGGTGACCCCTCTGCCTGCCAGGCCTCGTGCTCGTCGCCGGGCTCCAGTGGCCAGTGCACAAAGCCAGCAGAATCCCCTCTCCCTGCCGGATGATGAGGACTAACAGCGGTTGGTAACTTCTCCCTTGTTGGAGGTGCTGGCTTCATGGGGGCCAGAGAAAGAAGGGACACGTGGAATGGTTCCTGACTGGGTTGGCTCTCTTTGGGAGGAACTGAGGAGGAGTGGGTGTTCTTTGTTTAGGTTTGCCGAATGGTATTTTTGCGGGAGTTCTTTGATGAGGCACCGTTCTGAGCAATACACGGTTCTTTATGCTGTTCTCTTTTCTTTTGGCTTGTGAATGAAAGAATGTTGATTAGAGCTCGGGGTAAGCAGCATGCCATTGTTTGGGGCAAGGCACGCCACAGGAATCGTGCTGCTGCAGAAGGAGGCTCAAAGGTAATTACATTGCTTGCTAACTGCAAAAACTTGCCACCAAATGATAGTTTACGAGAGCTGGGCTGTCTTAGGAACAAATGGAGTAAGTGGGTTGGAGCGCTGAAGAAAATAAACAATGTGGGGGAAAATACGTCCTTACAGTTCAGAACATCAGTTTCAGAACAAGAGGTGTCAGGCAGTGACTTCCCTGGGAGCAGGTCCTTGGCTACCTCAGGGCTTGGCTGGATGTTGTAACATAAATTTGAGTGAAATTCAACTAGCAACAAGCAACCCAAGCCGTGAGACCTGTGAGCAGCGCTTCAACATGATGGCATGAAACAGAGGAGTTGCAAGCCTTCCTGAACATCATTACTGTGGAAATGAGGACTGACCTTTAGCAGTCACGGAGCAGCACCGCGTCCTGTTCCCTGGAAGTGCTGCAGGAACACACAGCGAGCAGCGATAAATAAGGGCTCGAAGGGATGGAGGCTTTGCAGCTCTCCGAGGCGCTCTGGGCGCTCGCTCGGTGTCCTCAGGGAGGGGAGGAGGTGGAAGCACAGGAGCTGTGAGTGCCTCTTGGCAGAGCAGGTGCACGGGACAGGCTCCCGTGGGCTGCCTGGCACACGAGGGAGGCTGCCCAGAATCTCCCCGTTGTGGTGCTTGGCCGTTCCCTTGCTTTTCCAGGCAGGCTGTGTGAGGTGGCTGCTGTGGCCGTTCTGCGTCTGGGGCTTTACTCGTCCTCTGCTTGCACTGGATAGTGATAAAGATACCTGCAGAGCTGCACTGGGCCTGGCAGAGAGCGTGGGGGAGAAAGCCAAGCAAAACCCCCTCGGGCTTTGCGTCCCAGGGGAAAATAGAGGGTGTTGTTCAGCTCTTTGAGGGGGACTCGAGTAAATCACGTCTGGTTGGCAGGAAGCAACGTGGTCCAAAGCAGCCAGCCCCAAATCCAGAAGGGTTAATTTGCCCCACAGCATGTCCCGAAATAGTAATGTTTGGATAATGTTTTGGGGGTAACTAAGCTGGAACATGTGTATAACTGTTAAAATTGCGAATGCCAAAAAAGGGAATCCATGCTAAGCTCAAAAATATGGACTCATCATGTAATTAAAAAAAATGTTACAATTGTAATTTGGTTTTGTTGCATTATGCTGTAGGCTTTTTGGCAGGGATTTCACGGGAGATGAGGAAACAGCAGCTTGATGCTTCCCTCAAGCCTTTTTGAGACTATTCTCTGTTTTGCCAAAGTGTACATGATGCATTCTTAAAAAATCCATCTTGGGTTCCTCGGCCTCCTGCTAGAAACTGCTCTGGAGGGTAAATGTGGGACAAAGCAGATCTTGGACGCCCCTGCTCCCCGTCTAGGGGTTTGCCTCTGAAAACCAGGGTGAGGAGCTGCAGTTAAGCCCAGTAAGGAAGGGTCTGGCCCCTCTGCTCAGCTGGACCTGGCGTTCAGGGAGGCAGGAGAAGTTCTGGTTGTCCATTGGATGTAATTTGTGTGATCTGCAGTAAGGTCGTAGTTAGGCGGGGTGGTCCCCAGTGCTGGGGCTGAGCTGAGCACTCCCAGTGCCTTCTTACCCCTGCCCGTGGGCGCCGAACCCAGGCCGAGCCGCTGCACGTCCCTGAGCACACGAAATCGGTTTACAGCCCTTACGTAAGGGCGTGTCGGGAGTGCCCTGGCCGGAGAGGATGATTAAACTTGCAGAACCCCTTAACAGGGGGAGTTTCTCAATTCCTTTGGGGAAATAAAGCCTTGAGGGCTGTCCCTTTGCTTGAATTGTAAATTAACCCGAAGTTTTAATTTGTTGCGTTTGTTGTAGTCCGTCAGCTGGGCGAGGGTGAACTCGGGCAGATACGTCAGAAAATTAAGCTCTTCTCCTTAGAAAAAACCACAAAGCCTTACTGCTGCGGTTACGCAGGAATTACAAGGTTGGTGAAGAGGAGTGGGGGGGAAAAGGAGATTTTTAAAGCCGGTAGATTCGTTCTTTTTATCTTCTTTCAGGTTTGGGAAACCTTTTTAAGCTCTTTTCTGCAACCATGAGGACTCAGGAATGCTTCTTGACTGCTCAGTTGTTTTTTCTGGTTTTGTTTTTTTTAACTTGCTTGTGATGAAAGTGGGTTTGACCCTGTGGTTGTGCGAGGTGGCACTGGGTGAGGGCTGCCAGGCAGTCCTGCAGGGCAGCTGGCACACGGCCCTGCTGCTCCCTGGGACGGGAGCTGGGAATGAGGATGAGGACGAGCCTCGTCACTGGGCTGAAGGGGAGCCAGGACTGAGTGTCCCCTGTCAGAAGCATTGCCTGGTCTAGGGGCTGGCTCTCTGGGGGTTCTCGTTGCTGGGGAGGTCTCTTGGGAACTGTTGGCTTTTGTCCTGCGGAGGCGACGGAGCCGCGTTCGCAGCCTGGCTGTTGCTCCCGCGTGTCAGGATGGGGAGCACAGGGGGCTGAGGGGGGCACCTGGGGGGCTTTGGCCATTTCCTGCCAGTTCTCCCCGGTTTTGGTGCTGGGGGGCATTGTGCAGGGGATGCTGCGCTCCGGTGCTGAGCGCCACAGGCATATGGCAGTGGTAGGAGTGGTTTCCATGGAAACCTTTCAGCAGCATGACATCACCAGCACTGTCACATTTAAGCTTTTCAAGGCTTTTTGGATTTCAGGGATTACATAACTTTGGAGGGGTTAGGCTGGGGCTTGGATCTAATCAGTATTCAGGGTCTTAGTTGAATTAAATGTTTGGAAAAACCGAACACCCCAATCCAAAGGTGGCCGGCAGCGGCGGTGGCAGCAGCGGTTTCCTGGTCAGCTCGGACAGGCTCTGTGACCCCGGAGCCTTAGGGAAGGCAGAGCCCCCCTGGGCTGGGGCAGCAGGAGCTGCTGGGCTGGGCTGGGCTGGGCTGGGGCACAGCCACTCGTGGCCGTGACAGCCGCACATAAACAGCCCTCTGGTAGAGCATGCCGTGAATTCGTCCTCCTGCCTCTAGGTGCTCTGCACAATTTTGTGCACAGCTTTTGATTTAAGCCTTCTGGCAGAAAGAAAGGTTTCCATAAGAAGGAAAAAGCAAGAAGTTTCCTGTAGTCTCTCTCCCCTCCAGTCAGCATCTGTGGCAGCATCCCTGAAACAGGTACCCAGCTACGATCGTTGTAGCAGAGGGTTCCTGTGTGATTCACTCTTTAGCTGTTAAATTTGTCCAGCTGGGAGGTGCTGTGGAGGGAAGACAGAAGCATTCAGTATCTCCCAGCCGCCAGTTTACTCCTAAATCTGTCCTGCAAGTCGATAAAGTGGGAGACGTGAGTTTAAAAAGTATCAGCAATGATGTTAGTGTTTCTCATCTTGTTAATAAGTTATTCCTACCTAGTCTGTGCTTCTAATCCAAGTGGCGAGTCTGCAAAAACTCCCACCTTTATAAATGATTTTGTGGCTGAGCCCGAGGTTTTCTTGCTTGGGGCAAAAGAAAAATCTTCATCTCGTTTCTCGATTTCTGTAATTGTTTCCTAGTAGTCGTTGGTGTTCATCGTTCTGCCCAATAACTTTCCGTATATGTGAACTTGAGGAAAATGCTCTGTGGTTTCCTGTTAGATGTAACTTCGTGTTTTTGTGAGACATTCAAGACTGGAGGAGCGCCTTGCGGGAAGTTTTGAAATAATGCAATAACATCTAGCGAGGCAGTAAACCCTGCAGATAACGCAGGGAAAGTCTTGAAAGATGATGGATTTGTTTTCAACCACAGCGCAACTGCTCCAGACTTGGGGTTCCTGACTCAGCATTCCTGATGGTAATGATTTACAGCAATGAAAGGCGAGCTAGTTCTGGGATTCCCTGGAACAAAAAGATTGCCTGGGCAGGAAAGGAATGACTTATCTTGCTGAGGGGAGGTGCAGCATGAAAAGGGGGGGAAAGACTGAAATCCATCTCATTCCACCCCCTGCCATGGGCAGGGACACCTCCCACTGTCCGACCTGGCCTTGGGCACTGCCAGGGATCCAGGGGCAGCCACAGCTTCTCTGGGCACTGTGTGCCAGGGCCTCCCCACCCTCACTGTAAAACACTTCTTCCTAATATCTGACCTAAACTCACCCTCCTTCAGCTTAAAACCATCACCCCTTCGCCCTGATTAAGGAATGAATGAAGGGTTCTGTTGTAGCTTTGGGGGTTTATGGAGTGTTACCTGGGGGAAGACAGCTTTTAAGCATTATTTATATTTTATTTACTTATTTATTTATTTATTTATTTTAGCAGAACACATTTGTGTACGTCAAAAGATGTATCGTCTGCAAGAAGGGTGTCATACCTAGAGTGATTCATAAACCAGATGGCATTTTTCTGCCTCTGGAGAGTTAATCTCCTAATCTGTTTGTTTTTTACCTGTAATTGTGTATGAAAGACAACGGTTATTTTAAGGAAAAAACCTTAACCCCCTCCTTTTTACTTAGCTAATATCATTAGAGTCCACATACAAAATTTTGTTTTGCTAAACAAGACAGTCCTGTGGCTGCCTGCATTGGGGGAGTTATCTGTGCAGGGAGCAAGAAGGCTGCAAGCCTTTCTTTTCTGCAAAAGATTATGGTTAGGGAAGATCAGGCTGCTTTTTTTAAGGGGTCAGAAACGTTGCAGTTCAGTAGCTGTAACCAAAAATAATTGCATCCGCCTTGTTGAACAGGAGGATAGGTATGTTCAGTAAGACAGGGGCCATTTGTGACCTTTCCAAGCCGCCCCTTTAGGAGCCACTTTGCTCTGTCATCCTGCGCCAGCTCTTATCTGGTCTCCCCCTGCGCTTGTGTGGTCTGTCCGCTTTCCCTCGCTGCCATTGGAAACAGTTCTTCACTGCCGACAGGAGCACGGGAAGGAGTAACTTGGGAAAGAGCCAGGTGGGTTTTATTGCAGCCTGGACGTGCTCAGCAGTATTGTCTGGCCTCTGCTGATCTCTCAGCCCCCACCACTGTGCTAGTGATGGATCAGAGAGGGGGCAGCTGGGCTGCGAGACGTGGTCTGAGCCAGTTCTCCTGGCAGGCAGACGCCGGCCGTGGTTTCACGCGCACGCCGGGCACGGTGGTGGCCAGGAGGAATGAGTGCCCACTGCAGTGCTGGCTCTTGGGCCAGTGTCGCTGGCACCAAGCTCGGGTGGCTCTGGAGCACGATCCCACTCCCCCGGCCTCTTGCCACAGCACAGGGAGAGGGTCACTGTGAAGTGGAACTTGTCGGATAAAACGCACTCTGAGGCCTTAGGGACGTGTGAAGTAGGGAGAGGATGCACAGTGTGAGTCCGTGCCACTTCTAAGCTCTGTGGGAAGCCACCGAGCGAGCAAATCATTCCCTCAGGTGGGATCTGCACCGCCCAACCCTGTGGCCCTAAAATTTTATGCTCCTGCAGAAGCAGGCAGCTTGGAAACAATTACTAGAGGAGTTCATCCAGATTTGGGTCTCGGGATTGGTTTTTTTTCGTGTATTTGCTGGTGGTTTGTGCACAGAGGTTGGAAGGCAAGCGGCTGTGAGTCGGGATGGAGGAGAGCCGGGCTGTCATGAGGGTGAGCACAACAGCCCTAGCTCTGAGAGGGGATTCACAGCACAGCTCCTGCACGGAGGGAAGCCAGTTCTGAGCTCTGGCACATGAAGTGTTTCCAGCAGAGATCAGACAAAATGTTCGTGCTCCAGCCCACAGCTCTATGGAGAGAGCTCGTTAGGACTGCTCGATGCAACAGTGTCAGCACACGGGGGAAGTCATTCAGGCTGGAGCAGGTACATGTGAAATACTGGCATAGTCAGGGGACTGTGGAGGCTCAAAACAAGACAACAACACCTTGGTCTCGGTTGGTGCAGCAAGTAGAAAAAATAAAGTGCTGTGTGTACATACCCAGGGGTTAGCACCAAACTGGTGGACAGGGCTGGCACAAGAACAGGGGATAGAAATGGGCAATGAGTAAACACAGGCTGGAAACTGGAAATCTCTAGCCACAAGATGGGCAGTGTGAGAGAACCTCCTAGGAAAGGTGGTGAGGGAAAACCAGACCAGCCCCAAACTGGCACCAGTGAGGTCTCAGCTCGAGTCCAGTGTCATGCAGAAAGGCTTTACAGGACTACAGGGAGGTGTTCGTGGAGGTTCCAGACTGGAGCCCCAGTGGAGCAGCTTGCTCGGGTGGAGGAGTCTCTGCCTCAGAGGCTGAGGGGTCTCAAGGACCCCGTGGAGGCTCTGCCATGTTTCATTCCTAAGCCGAGTGGCATTCCTGGGGCACCAGGAGAGAGCACTGGGAGCTCAGCACTCAGGTGGAAACACGTCCCTCCTCTGTTTAATGAACTGCCATGAGACATAAAGATGAGCACAGCTTCAAGTAACCCCATCCCTCCCTTAGGCTGGTACCTTCGTGTGCTGAGAGTGCTTCATGTCCAAGGAAAAACATGCCTTTTGCTTGCAGGCCAGGGTCCCATGTGCTCACCCACGTGTGGAGAAACAGCTTGCAAATCATTATCTGATTGGCGTCCAGCCACTAAACTTCCAGTGACCTGCTTGCTGATATTATTTTGTGTGCTGCGTTCTCCTGACATGTCTTCGTTGAGCACGTTGTATTGTTTTTGGAATAAATATGAGGGTAAACAGTAAAAGCTGCAAACAGCTGCCAAGGATGGAGGTGAAACATAAACTTTGTGGCTGGTGTTGGAAATAGGATCTTTGGTCTGGCTGCCCTCTCTGGAACGGGGCAGGCTTGTTTGAGCAGTGCCAAAACAAAGCGCACTTGACCTTTGCCACCCCTGGATGCCAGCTCAGAAGGCCTTGCGTGCGGAATCTGGCTGTTTTTGGATCTTGCCCCACAGAGAAAGTGCTGCAGGTGAGTGACTTGGTGTATTTGGGAGGTATAGAGAGTTTCCTTGTTTTACTATCCCAGCTCCAGCAGAACCAGTTGCTCTTCAGCAGCTGCATCGGAACTGTGGAGTCTGATAGGCACTGACAGGACCTGTCTCCCGTGAGTTAGTCTAATGTGCTTTTTAAATGAATCTAAACCTTTTGGGTTAAGTGAATCTAACCCTTTTGGTCTCTGCAGTCCAACACCAACATAATGACAGTTAGCCACCTCTAAAATCCCAGGGGGCCGGGGCGCCTTTTTGTGTCACACAGGGCACAAATGCCAGATGTAGGACTGGCAGCCAAAACCGATGAGCAGAGCAGGAATTTTGGAGCTTATCGTTCCAGATCTGCCACCAGCCAGCTGGGTGAGACTGGGAGAACCCTTCTGCGTGACTGTTTTGTTCGCTGAGAAGGTGCAAGTTGATCTTGCTGTCCGTGCCGGGCCCAGCGCGGCGTGGTCGGATCTCGGGTGAAGCCTCCTGACTCCTGAGCAGTGAGGATGTTAAAAAACCATGTGGTTTTTCTGTCCTCGTGGAGTCTCATGGCCTGTTCTGGGTGGGGGAAGGCCTAACCTGGAAAATGCAGTGAGCAGGAGTGGCTGTCTCCGAGGGGATTAGCGAATCCCTGTCCTGCCTGTGAGGTGACAGGAAAAGGCAGGTTGCTGTTGCTGACTGTGCGCTCCCTGGCAGGTGAGGGTGGCCAGGCATTAAAGGTAAAACTGTAAACTGCACAGCGGGCAGGGAAGGACCAGACAGAGGAGTGATTTGGGAGTGCTTTTGTATCCCTGTGGTGTTTCCCTGGCGGTTGTGAACTGCTGGGTTTTTTGCTGTGAGTGATGGGACCCCAGCAAAGAGTCTGGGGATTCCCTCCGTGGCCTGGTGCCAGGGAGATCATCGAAGGTCAGCTCGGGTCACGCCTCGTTAGGGAGCTTGAGGAGCACCGGAATACTGCTTAAATGGGAATTTCAGCGTTAGGGAGTTTGGTTGGATCTTTCTTCTGTTTTAAACACACCTGTTGAGCGTTCGGAGACGTTTCAGCCGGACCTGCTCACCGCTGTCCCCGACATGGGAACAGCGAAAGCTTCCCAGATCCCTTGCGAGCGTTCCCACTTCCAGTTTAAATGAACTCATTATGTTTCAGCTTGGCAGCGATAAGAGGAACAACGGGGGAAGAGGGAAAAATCTCGGAGTTAAAAGAGATTTCAAAAACACCTTAGGAAATGTTCCCAGCCAACCACAAACCCTCCCTGGGGATCCTATCCACATATTAGAGCTCCAACTGCGTATATCAAACAGTTCAAAAAGGAAAACTTGGCCTCCGCAGGGCTTGGCTGGAGAGCAGGCGGCGGTGGTGCAGTGCCAGAGAGCCTCATCCTGCGCAGGAAAAGCCACCCCGCGCGGGGCCGACCCCTCACGAGCCGGGAAGCCTTTCAGGAAACTAATCGGAAAATGCATCAGGTGGGAGTGGTAATGCTTTCCCCAGGCGTCGTGTGAGGGAGTGCTGCTCTGCAGATTAATTCTTTCCCCGTGGCTGGGGCTAAAATATTCTGCTTCACCGATGGATGGAGCCTCGCTGCGGGAAAAGCACAAAGTGTGTCCTGTTCTCGTGGCTGTGGCACAGGGTCAGCGTGAGCTTTGGGGAGAGCGTTCGCTGTGAGGGATCCGTGGCTCCGTCCCAGCCACCTGCGCAGCGGGCCAGGGAAAAGTCAGGCGTGGAAGGGGAAGAGGGAGAACGTGCTTCCCTGCGTGGCACGTGTGCCAGAGCGCTGGCAGGGGCTAACTCCGTGCACCGGGATGTTCCTGCTCTGGTTGGGTCAGCACTGGGGCAGGGAACTTCCTTCCATCCGGTCACCACGTACAAATGGAGATGCTTTGGAGTGGATCGAGGGGGTCAGATCCTGCTCTCAGTCTCCACACTAAATTACGGCACTGACAGCAAGCTGAAGTGTGCATCCCAGATTTCCATTAAAGTAACCGAGCACTGGGGTGGGTCAGATCCTCTGTCCTTCCATGCCTGAGCTATGTTCCATGTCCAGGTCCCCCTCCAAGGGGTCCAGACCTCTGCAGCTATGTTATTCCCACCTTGCACTGTTGCCCTGGAAACCAGCCCTGTATATTCAAGGCTTTCAGGTGTATTAAAGCAGTCAGCAGAAAAACTTTCCTTGGTTTTGGTTTGCTATGGCTGAGCCAAATTATGATAGGGAAATTCTCGGCAGAGAGCTGAACAAAATCAGGGCTTTTGGAGGCAGGAGGGAGGCATTTAACAAAAATCATTTAGTTTTCTGTAAAAGCGGTGTGGTTTGAGTCCCATAAAATCAGGCTTGAAGGGTTTTTATTGGGGTTTGGAAGGGGTGGGGTGGTTTCTGGTCTGACGCTGAGCCTGGTGGAAATGTGAGAAAGTATTTCAGTCTGCGAGTGTGAAGGGCAGTCCCTGGGTTCCGCACCGCCTCGGTATCTGGCGAGTCGCTTCGCCCCCCGCACCTCCGTGCTGCTCCGTGGAGTGACAGTGGTGATGCCTGTGCCTGAGAGGATTAGTCAGCTCTCCACGGTAGTTTTGGGAAATCTCATGGAGGGGAGCCTTAGAAGTGGAACAAATTAGTATTTGTGATCCAGATACTTCGTCACTTCTTGCCCGACTCCGAGTTTGCAGCTGCCAGCAGCTGCTGTGTGTCCTCGCCCATCATTTTGGAGCTGGTTTTGTGAAGGAGCGCGGGGGTGCACTAATCCTGGCCAGCAGCACGGCTGCAGGGGCTGCTACCCTCCTGCTTTTGTGAGCCCGGTCTCCTTGCTTGGCTCTGTGTCCAGGTGGTCAGCAGAGATGCGCTGGGTCACTCTGGTCACTGCTGTTGAAGGTTTCTGTTTCGTTGTGTTAATTATCGTGGAGCCGTAAAATCGTTTGGGTTGGAGGAGAGCTCTGAAGGTCACCTAGTCCGACCCCAGTTATATGGTGTTTCTCTGGGACTGGAACAGTGTGACCTGGAAAGGGGCCTGGGGCTGAGAAGAGGGGGGACGAGTTACCCAGAGCTCGGGCAGGGAGATGTGGCTTTCTCCAGCTGTGCTGTCTGTTGGAAGGGCATGTTTGGGTCCGTGACCCAGAAACATTCGTGTTTTCCAGCTCAGGAGCTTCTGCACCTCCTTCAGGAAAGGGCCGGAGGGTCAGAGCTGGCAGGCTCCTCTACCCAGGACTGCTTTCCTCTCCTGTTTGCTGCTGGGAACTAACAGTGCAGAGAAATAAAGCAGATACTGTACCCGGCTGCGTTTGTCGTGTTCCACAGAACAGCCAGGAGGATTTTCCTGGGTGAGGAGCTGTGGCTTCCAGTCTCATGAATTAATATTCAGCTGCTCTTTGGTGATATTTTGCTTTGCTAAACCTTCCTTGGAAACGTGGCTACGGTTGTTCTGTCAGGGCCCATAGCAGAGGTGCTGTCAATCCCTAGTGCTGGGTGCCTGACAATATCTGTGCAGTATTTCACCGTTTGACCAGGCCATAGGAAGCACTTTTCACCGTGGCTGGTTATTGAGCGTTGGTGCCACATTTAGGGCTGTGTCATCCTGTAGGACAGCGGTCATTCCTGTGATGGATCTCCTGTTCACCAGCGCCGTGGTGAGCCCAGGGATGGCCAGCAGTGGTGCTGGGGCTCTTTCAAGGCTCTCTGGGGTTTTGCTGTCACTTAGGGCTGTGTTTGTTTCAACAGACTTCTTACAGTTTGTCGTTGATGTTTGCACGGTGGTGAGGGCAATACCGCTCCTGGTGCTCCTGGTTTGGAGGCGTCTGTGGTTATCTCCAAAAGCTGATACTGAAGGAATCAAGAGAGGAGGTGCGAGGGCTTCCACGTGCGTTGAAAAATGTCACCTTGGGTCACTAGAGAAAAGCCTTCCTGCAGACCCTGTCCCCAGCTGATTTCAGTCATTGTTTCTTTACCAGTGCCCTGTGTAAGCAGTTCTGCGCCCACCCCGGATTACAGCAGCGTGGATCCAATGCCACTTGTGGGGGTTTCCATGTTGGGTTTGCCATGCAGCGTGTCTCCTGGAAGGGCTGAGGCTGCTGCCAGCAGGAGATGCCAATTTTAATCAAAGCCTGTCATTGCAAACCCAACTTGTAGTGTGTTTGGGATGATGGGCGTTCCTCACCACGTGAGCTTCCTGAAGGCAGCCCTGAGCACGGAGGTCAGGAGTCAGGAGTTGTGGTCATTGCCTCTCTTATTTGGGGCTTTTTCCTTTCTCAGCCTGCCATGCTGTGGGCAGTGGCAGCTGTGCACCCCTGGGCAGGAGGGAGGTGGAGGGGACACTCTCCTTCCCTTCCCCAGGCATCAGCAGAGGCACCTGGGTGGAGGAGTTGGCATCCTGGAGCTGTGAGAGAGAGGAAAGAGAGTGTCAGGAGGTAGAAAGGAAAAAGAGAAATTTTTTTCTTTATTTTATTTGCTGCCTGGGTTTCAGGAGGGGCAAGGCTTGGGCTGTGCAGAGGGCAGCAGGGCTGTGGCTCTGCACAGGGGATGCACAGGCTGCCTGTGCTTGGGCAGAACCCCCAAACACGAGCAGACCCCTCTCGGGCTGCCGTGCTTTAACCAGCACGCAGGAGCAGGAGCAAACTGCGCTGCCCCTTCCTGCAGAGCAATGGGGTTGGTTTGCCGTACCCCTCCCTTCTCAGCAGCTCCCTTCTCAACCCTGTTACCCTGTAATCATTTCTTCTGTCTGATTGACGTGGAATGATAACTGGGGGAAGGGAATGGGCTGCGTTTTGAATGTCTCCTGTGCCCAGGTTTTGTGTCTTCAGCTGCAGAGTAAAAGGGATGCCTGTCAACCGAGGGAGGTATCCGATGGAATTAGCAGTGGCTCGGAGCTGACGGGAGGCAGCCCTGGAAGGTGCTACTGCGTGCGCTGGTTTCTGCCAGGCCTGATTTGTGCCCTGGCACCTCAGTCTGCTTGCAGAGGGGCCCAACTGCCTTGCTGTTCATGATTCCTTGCCTCTGCCTTCCCTCTGCATCCACTCTGCTTCCTGGCAAGCCAGATGCATTGGATGTACAGTGGTCCCAGCTTGTTGGATTTTAAAGTCTCTGAAAACTCAGGTTGTTTCAGAGACAGAGCAGGAGATTGCCAAGCACCATGATGTTGTCATCTTGTTCTCTCTGAGATGTCCCTGCATCTCACCTGTGTGACAGTGAACTCTGCTGCTGCCCCCTGTGCTTTAGGAGATCCAGTTTAGCCCCAGAGATGCCGACAGCAGTGTGTAGATAAAATGTTGTAGATGTTTTCCTTCCTTCACCAAAAAAACCTGTCTGAGTCGAGACCTGTTGTTTACTGCTGTGTCCTTGTCTGGGATATCATGGCTGTGCTCGCTGTGGTTTGTCCTCCACTTCCCTTGGCAGGGGTGAGAGGGGTGTGAGGCCCTAGGAAGAGGCTTGGATATCAAAGTGTGAGTGCAAAGGTGCTGCTGTGGAGAGTCCCCTGATGCTCGTGTGGCTGGGCAGGGCATGGCATGGCAGAGCTGCTGGCTGCTGTGCCAGCGTGCGTGCTGGAGGCGTTGGGGAGCGTGTGCTGCTGAGGTCGCTTCCAGGCTCTCCAGTGACTCCAGTGGGAGCAGAGCTGGGCCAGGAGCCGAGCGTCCCACGCAGCTGTGGGCAGCCCTGCGGTGCACACCCTGCCTGGCCCAGCCTCGCCGGCCGTGCTGCCGCTACCGCTCCAGGGTGGCCTGGCTGGTGGCAGGGCTGACCTTCAGCCACCTGCAGTTCCCCGGGGTGAGTCCGCTCCAAGCTGCCGAGGAACCCTCCTGCCTTTCGGCGAAGCTGTGCTCTGGCGGCGCCCGGGCGCTCCGGAGGGCCGTGCCATCCCGCAGGCTGTTAGCATGCACGGGCGCGCCTTGCCCGGCTCTCAGCAGCCCCCTTTTCCCAGAGCGCCGCAGCCGCAGGATTCACCGTTTCGTGCCCGCTTCCCCAGGCCCTGCGTGGCAGCCAAGCGCCGCGGCCGCGTGCCCCGAGGCTTGGCAGTGCCCGGGCTTGTGTTGTGCCCTCGGCCTTCTGCAGACACGCCGAGCTTCCCCCGCTGACAGCACTTCCAGTGGCTGTCTCTGGATCCGCGCCCCGGCTCTGAGCAGCCCCCAGGCAGAGAGAGGTGCTGTGCTTGGGGCTCTGCGTGGCTGGAATGGCACCTGGGAATACTGCCGTTGGAGGCTGCCCTGGGGTGCACAGGGTCCCTTGGTAGGTGCGCCCCTGACATGGGACTGTTCGTGCGAGGGAGGTGAGAGGCCTTTTTTGGAGGCTGTTTGCAGATTATTGACGGCAGGGAAGTGTAACAGTTATGCAAAGGTTATGCCACCAAGGGAAACGTGGTATTTAGCTGTGTGATTGCCACTGAAATCCATTGCCCTTCTGGCTAAACCTCCCCAAAGCTCTTTGAAAGTGTCTGGCATGTGTTCCCCGAGTGTGACACGGCGGTGTATAGGTCAGCAGAGGAAATTAGCCTGGATCGTTGTGTGGCTGAGGGAAGCCTCCTCCTGACAGGATGAATCACCAGGAGCAGCTCTCAGCCTGGCTGGCTCACTGCAGCTGGTTCTGGTGTGCCCCCTCTGTGTAGCTGCTCACATCCCGAGCCGGTTTGTGTCCTTTGCCTGGCTGTTCCTGCTCCTTGTGCCTTTGCCAGGCCTCTGGCTCAGCATCCTCAGTGGTACAGCGCTTTTCTGTAGCCTGATGAAACGCTGGGAGATGCTTGCCGTTCTCCCTGGCTTTGCTTTAAACGTGTTTTGTCTCCTTGCAGCCATTAAAACTGAAAACCATGTGTTGTGCAAGTGGATTTTCGCTATATTAATGCTTTCAGGGCTCCAAGCTGCTCCTTATTGCAGCATGTACATGCATTGTTAGGAAGTGGAGTTGGACTATGAATTTGCAATATGAAATGCCTGAAGTTTAAGCATTTGCATTTTTCCCATGGATCGGGAAGGTCCCAGTCATAGCCGGGGAGCTGCTTCCAGAGCAGATCATGGATCAGCACTGTCCCACCCAGGGGTCTGTGCAGCAGGCAGCAAGGGATCGCCCTGGCTTTGACAAAGTGCCCTGGTAACTGTGTGTTGGGATGGGATGGGGTTGATGGATTTCCTGTAAGTCAGGGTGCAGGCAGCAGCACACAGTCAATATTTGGGTGCAGCAGCTGGAGGTGGTCGATGCCCCTGTGCGGGAGCCTGTCCTGCACCCAGTGGGATGCAGGCGGATCCCTCATCCCGAGAGTGCATCCACAGCTGCCAGAGAAGGGGGGGTGTGAGCTCATGGCCCTGGTCTACACAGGTGCTTCTTCCAGAATCTCTGGAATTTGCTCGCTGAGAGGCAACATGCAATGGGAGATTGTTGTCGATGAGGTGACCCTTCTCCAGCTCCAGCCCTGCCGAGAGCAGGCAGGGGCTGTACAAAATGTGTGTCGTGTCTGGCTTCCTCAGGGATCAGCCCTGCACACAAAGAGACTTTCCTTGAGGGTAGGAATACTGCTTTCTTGTTCTTCCATCTTGGAGGGCAGGGCAGCAGGAGCAGGCATAGGGTGATGAGGTGGGTGACACTTGATGTAGAAGCAGAAGGTATTAAATAAGGCATTGATGGGAGAACATCTTTGGGGTGCTCTTTTTCTGTCTCCAGCTGTAGCCGTAACATCAGCAATGCAAGCACCACCCTGACAAGCCCTCCGTGTGGTGACACAGGATTTTGCTGTAGAAAACAGAGCTTGGAGGGGTTGCAAGAGGAGAAATAGTTTAGAAGCCCCTGCAGGTTGCCGTGTCACGGTCCCCTTCCTGCCAGCTGGCCTGTCCATCCTCAGCTCCCTGCTGCCTGGTGGCACTTCTGAAACCAGGACCGCACCTTTCCTCCTCCCCTGGCAAGCCTGAAGCTCTGGAGGAGCACCAGAGTGCAGTGCTGGGGTGCTCAGGCTGGAGGCACTTCCTCTAAATGCTTCTCATTTGTGTCCCCCTAAATGTAGGCTCTTCCAGAGTAATGAAGTTGCAAGTGTATCCTCTGGAATTCATTGAAAGACTAGTTTGCTGCTGTAAGGTATAATCCCACTTTAAAGACTCTCTCATTTGAAAAGATAATCTTATTTTAAGACTCTTGATATTACCAAGGCGATGCTTCCATTTAGGGAGGAAGGGGAGGAAAAGAATATAATTGGGATAAAAAAGAAAATGACAAAAGAGCCTAGTAGTACCTTCACAAAACAGATGGTCCTTTCTCCAGGCACACGTAGAATGGAGTCCCGCCTGCGTGGGGATTTAGATGTAATTACAGCTGCCCTCGTAGCTCCCTCCGATGTTCTCTACAGGAGGAAGAGAACTGCGCCGTCGTCTCTCTCGTAACGGCCTGGAGGGCTCACGGTGTGCACGGATCCGCGTCCCGACATTTCTGGCGCTCCGGCTGACGTTCAGCCAGGAGAAGGGACTGCTCAAGCAGCAGAGCGAGATCCGTGACTGGGTCTGACCGGGGCAGCCGAGGGGTGGGTGCTCCCCACAGGAGACACAGCACCAGGGGCTGCGTGGAGGATGGCCGGGCTGTGTTGGGCAGTCTGAGCGCCAGGCTGGGGACAGCCCCCGGGGCTTCTCCTGGAGTGAGGCGAAGGTCAGGCAGCCATAGTAAATACCTCATGGTGCAGGCTTGTCCCAGCTGGAAAAAGAAAGGCAGAGACCTGGGGGGAGAACAAGGGATGTGTGGGTGGAGACCACGGCCAAAGCCTCCCTGTCTAAAAGGTTTAGCTGCCCGTTGTGTGTTCTCTGCCCAGGCGAGGCAAGAAGAAGCTCATCTACACTCGATGGCTGTAGGTCAGGTTACCTCAAGAGCCCTTTTGGGAAGAACAAATTCTCAGGGATCCACTGAAATCAAACTACCCTGCTGATGTGTCCAGCTTTCCCTTGTCATGTTAGGGAGGTGAGTGGGTTCCTCTTTCCTCTCTGCTTCTCCTTTCTCCCAGCAGACAGCAGTGAATGCTTTTTCCTTGTCAGCACAGAGAATGTATAAATGTTTGCATATATAAAAGACACAAAAAACTTAAACCATCACAGAGAGGAGCTGTTCTTTCACTTCTGCATGGAAGTCAGGCTGTATTCCGATTGATCCTTAAAGGTCAAGTGATTGTGGTAGGAGGCTGTGAGCAGGGTGTGAAAGGAGCTGCCATCGAGAATGTCCCAGTCAGCGCTGTCACCTGTCCTGGGACCTTAGCCACACCAGTGTCACTGCTGCTGACCTGCAGCCCTGCAGTGAGCAGGGGGTGCTGCCTGTGTCCAGTGGCCACTGCCACCAGGGAGCTGGGACTCTCCAGCGGGCTCTGCTGAGAGCCTCCAGGGGCCTGGAGGGGAGGGATCACTCTGAGTGTCGTCTGGGGCACGGCTCCTCGTGGAGAGGAGCACCACGGCACCGTCCCACCTTTGGGACAGACCTTCCCGGCAGCCTTGTGCGGTCAGGCTCCACAAAGCTGGCCTCGTGCACATCATCATTTGGGAACTAATAAGCGTGAGGCATCCAGATGGCAGGAATGATGTGTGTATTGTAGCAAAGCTAATGCTAACGCCCGGTGATAATGCAGTGTTCCTTGGGTATCGGTAGCGATGTTCTGTTCTAAAATGGTAATAAAGGGCACATTTGCTTATTAGTAATGAATGTCAAGCCATTCACCATCGTGAAAATATCCTATTTCCATGACTTTGATAAATAGCTGCTGAAGCTCATGAATTTTTAACAGTAGTCCTATATTTAGGGGTTTTCAGTTTCTGAGTGAGATGAAAGGCTCTTCGGAGATGGAGTTCTGGAAGCGCCTTGTCTTCTGCAACCGCTGGTACCTATTTAAAGCCAGTGTTGTCTTTCTGATGTATGAATAGTGTGTTGACATTGATTGATGTGATTTTTATGCTGGAGATTGGGCTCTAAGCCTGCCTGTCACCATAAAGCAAAATGCATAACTGCAGAGGGACCTGCCGTGTACTTTGCTTCATCTGCATGTGCTGCGTGTTCCCTTTTCCCCACAGTCATGGAATAAACCGAACCCTGTCTTCTTCTGTTGAGTAGAAACCAGCCAGGAGGAAAACAGGGAAGCAAAAGGAAACCTGTCAGTGGGACCCCAGAGGAAAGGGCAGGACCCAGCTCTGCCGTGTGACACAGGGCAGGCCTAGGCTCTCTGTCCCGCCTGGGCTGCTGGGACCTCAGAGCAAAGCCTGTGCATGGGTTTTCCAAGGATCTGGACCCTGATGGTGCTCGCTCTCTGGCTCAATCCCCTGAGCAGCACTGAGCTCCTCCATCAGGGACACTCTTCTGGACAAAATGAGAGCAAGAATGAAGAGTGGCACTATACAGATCATTACAAAGGAGACAAAAATCCCTCGAGCTTCCTGTGCAATTCAGAAGCTGAGATGTGGGGAACAGAAAGCGTGTGCTCTGTCAGGGCTGTGGTGGAGAGCCAGAACCCCCAGTTTCACTGGCCTCAGCCCTCGGCACTGATTCCAAAGGGTGTAGTGACAGCCTTGCTGCTGGAGTCACTTTGCAGCAGATTGAAGTCAATTAGAGATCCTTAGTCAGTGCTAATTGCTGGAAAGCTGTTGGTTTAGACAGGGCCCTGGTGGTTGCCATCCATGGAGGATCTTGCTGCATCCTCTTCTTTCCACAGCCATCCCCAGTTCCCAGCTGACTCTTCTCAGCAGAATGGTGTGCAGTTGCCCCGACTCTTTTTAGAAATAACGTGATTCACCCCATTTCTTGGGACAGCACGTGTCTCAGTCTTCTCCGAGACAGTCATTGCCAAGTGCGCGATGAATGCGTGTAACACTGAGAAAATTGGTGAAATCTCAGCCTGGAGTAAGGGAGTTGCTGGTGGCAGGGTAATTAGTAGGCTGAGAAACCTCCCAGTTGAGCCTGGACACGATGAACTTCACGGTGCGGTAGCTGAAAAGTTGGATTAAGTGATGCCCAGACCATTAGCTGGTAACTCTGGGGGCCTGCCGGGTGTGCAGGTGGGGTGAGCTGAGGGTCTGAGGTGTGCTTGGAGGAGCAGAGTGGTGTTCAGAAATCCCCATAAACTGAAAAAGGGGCTCGAGGAGATGTGACGACATTCAAAGGGCACAAGGAAGTGCCCTGTGCTGTGGGTTTCAGCCAGGCAGAGAGCTGACTGCTGCTCTCTTCCAGAAGAGCTGGGCTCGTGGCTGATCCGGGCCAAGCTGAAGCCAGAGATGTCGGGATGCCTTGGGAAAGGCTGGCTATCGTCCTGAGAGCCGTGCTGCTTTGCCACCTGAAAATCCCTCCCATGTTAAGGTTTATACCCCCAAGAATTCCCTTTTAATGTGCTTTCATGGCTCTATCAGAGTAAAGGATTGCTCTGATTTCCCTTTTATAGATGCTTTAGTCAGGTGTAGCATTTTAACCTTGCAGTCTTGGAATGGAAATTTTCCCTGCCAGTTTTATATGCAAAGAGCAAAATGATGGATGTCTGAAGCATGGAACTCGATCTGATTTGCTAAATATATTTACATAAGATGTAAGTGCCTGAGCACTTCAAGCACCTTGTGTTGGGATGGAAATGGGAAAGGATGTCTTTGCTTCTGTTGTGGCTGAGAGGGGAAGGGGACCAGGTCCCTCTGTGTGTCAGGAGTGTGAGCTTAAATGGAAAATGCTAACCCCACGCTTTGGGGTGCTGTCCCGTGCTCCCCAGGGTGTCAGCACAGGGGCTCCCTGTCATGGCAGGGCTGCCCTGCCTTGCCAACCAGCTCTTGGCCTCTAGAGGAGACAGGCCATGTGTCCTCATTACCCAGAATTAATCTCCAAATAACGGCAAACACTGATTATATCGAAGTAAGAAAATAGTTAATGGGATGCCTAATGTAAAATAACAAAGAGATTGTAATAGCTTTAAGCATTTATACGTTCGAGGGAGCTTAGAGCGTATTAGGGCTGCTCCGCAGATGAGCCTGGACAGTTTAAATGTTGAAATTCATTTGCAGGCAGTAAATCCCTGCCCTGATGGCATGTGAGAGGCAGAGCCCATGGCAGCCTCTGGGCTCGGGGGGCCGGGGTGGCCTGGCCTGGAGCCCGCTCTGGCAGGAGGGCAGTGCTGCCTTGGGGGCTGGACTCCATGGCCTTTAGAGGGCTTTTCCAGCCTAAAGGGTTCTGTGACTCCGGGATCTCTGTCCCCCACACGCCTTCCTCTGGCCCACGGTGCTGTCCCTGTGCCACATTCCAGGTGCTCACAGTGGCATCGCCCTGCTGCTTGCTGGGCAGGGCTGGCTTTGGCCGGCCCACGTTGAAGCTGCCTCTATTCCCAGACCATGTGTTTAAGCTGCAACTTTTAATGTGTTTTCGGCAAAATCCAAAAGTTTGATTCTTTGCAGGAGGGGTTTTTTTTTGTACGTTTCAGTCCAGGTTCCCAGCCACCCCTATAATGGGGCTAAGGCTGAAGCAGACAGGGGAATTTGCTCCCCTCCTTTGAACTCATGGTATCCCTGCATCCAGTACTTGGGATGCTGAGAGATTAAAAAGTCCCTTCCTTTTCCCCCCAAGAGAAGAAGAGAGAGAACAGCAGCATCTCTTCCTTTCCAGGTGGCTTTCTAGAAGTGCTTCTTGTAAAGTTGCCTTTTTTGGTTAGTCTGCCCATGGATAGGAACACAATATAAATATTTGTTCCCCAAAATAAAGCTAGTGAAAGAGGGACTGTATTCTGTTCCAAATCAAAAGGAGTCCGGGAACTCCAGAATAGCTGTAATTAAGCCAGTAAATTATTAGGAATTTCTGGCAGTTCATGTGAGGACAGGAGCCAGCCAGGGATTTGTTCTTTTCTTGCTGTGGTTTTGCTAAGAACCGTCCTTGTGCCAGCTATTTCTGACCAGAGTGTGTGGCTGATAATGGATCGCTTTGCAGAAGCATTGCATTTGTCAAGGGAAACATCTTGATCCGACACCGACTGTGCTTAGGTCTGTAAAACTCGTAGCACGGGCAGTTCTGCCGATGCCTCCCCGCGCTTGCTGTCACGGGGAGCAATTGCTGCTCACCCTGGGGGACGGGGCCACAGGGCAGAACAAAATCTACTGCGGAATCCCAGGAAGGTTTAGGCTGGAAGGGACCTTCAAGCCCATCCACTGCCACCCCCTGCCGTGGGCAGGGACACTTTCCACTATCCCAGGTTGCTCCAAGCTCCATTTATTAACCTGGCCTTGGGCACTTGCAGGGATGGGGCAGCCACAGCTTCTCTGGGCAGCCTGTGCCAGGGCCTGGCCGTCCTCGCAGGGAAGAATTTCTTCCTGGTATCCAGTCTACCCTTGCCCTCTGTCAGTTTGAGCATGCATATATATATTTAAGCAGCTTAACTATAGCATGGTCAAGTGAAACACAGGGATATAAAAGCTCAAAGGTCCTGAGAAACAATTGCCAGATTCTTGCTGTGACAGAAATTAGTTCCCGTACGGAACAAAGGCAAGTATAACCTTCTCTTTAAAGGTCACTTGCTGCTGTTATTTGACTTAAACTCTCTCTGAACCATATGCTGTTGCATATTATTTATTATTTCTGATTTCTCCCCCATTTATGTTGAGATATATTTGCTTGTTGCCCTTGGATCTTGATGCGCCTCTGACCTTGCAAGCGACTCATTTGCACTGAAGCCAAGGCAGAACCTTTTTGACTTCACAAGGGCTCTGCTTATGTTTAGGGGTTTGTTCTTTCAAGGCTTTACTTCCTGCAGCGGGGGAAGGCGTCAGGAAAGCGTGTGTGCAGCTGGCATAGAGAAAGAGCCCCACGATGGAGCAGGGCTTGAGCCTGGGACCACAGTGCCACGCAGCACACAGCCAGGAGAGTCTAAAGAGAAGGAGGACCACACGATATGGGGTGTGCAGGGCTGGGCACTAAACGTGCCTCTTTCAAAGGAAATGCATTTTGCAGTTTCTGTGCAAGTCTGAACATCCGACATTCTGGGGAAGCGGCAGTCAGATGCGCACGGGATGAGAGGCAGCTCGGCTGTGAGGGACGCCCACGGAACCACGCGTGTTGTAGCTGCGTGCGTGTTTGCGCTCAGATAAAACACCCCTGCAGTCCAAACCCACACGCCTGGCCAGAGCTGCCCTTCCTGGAATTGGTGCTGCGAGGCAGAAGCGGGGCTTCCCGGGAGGCGCGATGCCGGCTGCTCCGTGGGTGGAGGGCCCTGGGAGCTGCTCTGCCGGCTGCTTTCAGGCACTGATTTCTCTCGAGTGCTTCCTCCAGAGTCGCAAGGAGTAATGTTTGTTCTCACTTCCCATGCAAATGAGCTGCCAGCTCTGAATTCCCCACGGTGCTCAGGGTTCACCATCTCATATTCCCACTCCTCCATCTTCTCCCTCCTTTCTTTCCCCCAGCCCATGCATAACTGAGTCAATAGAAACGCAGACCCTCTCCCATTTTGTTCGCACCACGCCCGCTCCGTCTGGCTCATCCCAGCGAGAGGCACCTGGGAACAGGTACCTGGCCAGGCTCAGTAGCTTCAGCAGGGGTGCTCCCACCGCTCTGCCTCTGGCTGCCACCTCTGTGGATGTCTGTCCCCCCAGGGGCTGCTCCCAGGGGCCAGGCACAGAGCCCGGAAAAGGCACTGCGAGGTGTGGGATGGTGCCTCTGGGGGTGCTGCATGATTTACTGTGGGGGGCTGTACCCTGCACTGCTTCAGCTGCTGGTTTGCAGCAGTGTAGTGGAGACACGGGTGAAACGTTAGCAAAATGTTTTACTTTTGATGTATCATCACAGTTTGGCTCTCTTTGCATTTTAGATCATGCCACTGCAATGCAAACACCATTTTCACTTGGCAGACAGTAAAACATTTATATATATATGTGTGTGTATATATGTGTGTGTATATATATATATAAAATGTACTCACCCTCCCTTCAGAGAGAATTTGGCTGATCTCGTTGATTTTAAAGGCAGCTGAAGATGTTCACAGTCCCTTGCCTGTGCCATGTGATTTAACTTCGTTCCCTGTGGGAACAGGGCTTGGTGGGCCGTGTGTGCCCGAGCTGGTCTCCAGGCGGTGGGAGCTGTGAGGCTGAGCAGATCCAGCAGTTCCTGAGCCCCCTCACCTCCCGTGCCCCCAGGTTCACCCTGGCAGGTCCCTGCTCCCTGTGAGGGACAGACAGCAGGGATGCAGAGCTGGTACTGTCCAGGGGTGCTGCTGGAGGTCAGGGAATTGGGTGAAACACTCTGCAGGCAGGTGCTGAATGCGATACTGTTGTGTACCCTGAACCCAGCAGCAATCTCGAGCTCGAGTTTAAAATAATTATTCTGAGCGTATGGGGGGAAAAGTAACTAATTGCTTTAAAGTTCATTTTTGTTTCCCTGTGTAAAAAGCTATCAGCGTGGATGCAAAAAACGTTGTCTCGGTGCACATCACAAGGTCTGCTCCACTAACATCTGTCCCTCATAGGTGACAACAGCAGAATCCGCAGAGTGAGAATTGTGGGGACAGACAGCATGAAAAAATGAACCAAGGCTGTGAATTTGTGAGTTTTCTGTGCTGGTAATTCATGGGCCAGGCTGAACGTCTTTCGTCTGTTAAAGCAGTGGGAGATTTCCCAAGGGTTTTCTTGTCCCCAGAGTAGATACACTGGCTAGCAATATAAAGACTTCTTAAAAAATAAGTGGCTGTCGCAGCTTTTAGAACTGTTGGACCAGTACATTGCTGGGTTTTTTGAAAAGTAATCCTTTTGGAGAGGTGGGAACATTAAATGTGAGCGGGAAAGGAGTAGCTGGGAAGAGGGCTGTGAAAAGTGCCACTCCCTGAGGAGTGGTACAGCAGCACCTTCCCTGCACACCTGGCCTGGGCAGAGACAGGTTTGCGTGGTGCCAGCAAACCCTCTGAGCGCAGTGTGATGGCAGAGCATTCTGTAAGTCACCTGTGGCCAGGGCTGAGCAGGGCTCCAATTTTAAAGAACTGCACACTGATTGAGAATAAAAGGACAAGAATTCATTCCAGCTCGTTGTATTATGACTAAAATAATTTTCCTTCGGTGGGTGTAGATCCAAACTTTTCCTCTGAATCTGGCGATGCCCTTGTGCTGGCGATGCCCTTGTGCTGGTGTCTCCAGCAGCCATGGCCTGTCAGAACACCCGGAGTCAAGTGCAGAAGAGCACAGCTCCTCTCACCCAGTGCTCATCTCTTCCTGTAATATTTAGCTCCTTTTCCAAGGCCAATCCATTCCTTGCTAACAGCCATCTAATTCCAGTCACTTCCAAACGCTAATAATCCCAATATTTATTCGTAGTTCTTCGAGTTGCCAGTGCAAGGCAGAACTGCGCCCCTGGAAGGAGCGTTGTGTTGAGCTGCAGACCCCTGCCCTCAGTTTTCTGGGAATGTGCCCCTCAGGAACTGAAAACTGGGACCAGGCTCTGTGTGTCCAAGAGCCGGAACCCCCTGGGAATGTGCTGGGAATGCGCCGGGTGCTGGGCTGCTCCCGGAATTGTGTCTAACGCCCACGCAGGAGGTGGCTGGGGAGGTGCTGAGCTCCGTGAAGATCCTGCCCTTCCGCTGCTCCACGCTGATACCTGCCAAGTCTGCAGGACCAGAGTGGATTATTAGGCAGAAGTCTTTTATTCTCTGAATTTAGGTTCATTGGCAGGGTGGTTTGTGTTTTTTCTGTGCAATCAAAACAAACCTGGCAAAATCTGCACCTATTTTCTGTACAAAGGCTGGGGGCTCTTTTAAGCGAAATAACAAACTGTCTGAGCTTTTATAGCCCGCTAAATAGGGCAGCTGTTGTTGGAGTGGTGTTCCAGCAGCACCCTTTATTTCTTCTTAGAAAGGAGCTCCTGTGTTTTGCAAAGCTCTCCTCTTATCTGTACTCATCTGCACCTGATGCAGCTCATAAAAATGCAGCAGATTTCAAATTTGCATACATTATATTATAATTGCACGCTTCCAAGTGTAACCCACTAAAAGCGCTTGTGTTCGGACGATGTCGTGGAGGATGTGGTGATGGACATCTTGGCTTTTCCGTGAAAAGGAGGTGCATTTCCTGCCAGTGTGGGGCGGGAACCTGAACCCGAGGGAGCACTGGGCATTTCTGCTGCGCACAGGAAGGAGGGCCAGGATTCCCAGCCACTGACACTGGAGACAGCTTATGCTATTTTTGTAGTGTGTTTTCCCTGTGTGCCTTTACCTTAGGTGCACTTCGGGCTCCTTGAACCTCCCAGAGACTCTTGATAAAGGGATTGGATTTTTATCATCTGTCTGTAATGAATGTGAAATCTCGGAGGCAGCTGCAGGAGGAGGGGAAGCACACACACGTGTATTAGCAAACCATTTTTGCACATTGCTGCAGGCAGACCCTCCCCGTGTTTCCTTTGCTTGTGGAACCGGGAATGGTCAGGAACGTTTCTAAAGTTGTGATGAAAACACTGGGTTTTCACATAATGATGTTTTGCTGAGGAAAGATGAACCCTTTCCACCTGATTTACCTTCATTGTCTCCCAGCTTCCACAGTGTTTCGTGTTGCTTGTTGGGGTTTTTCCCACTCCTGCCCTCGTGCTGGTGCCTCCCTGACTACTTCCTCGGGCTGCACACCTAAGGGTGTTTCTGGCAACTCTCGTCAGCTCTAGCCCAGCGCACGTGCTGGGGTGGGAGGGGAAGGCAGCCTGGCAGGACCAGTTCTGCCTCGGAAGGAAGTAGTTGCAGCTCCTGCAAGCAGTCACAGCTCCTGGCGGGTGGGTCCCGACTGGTGATGAGAAGTCACGGGCACCACTGGTTCTCCTAAAGGAGAAGGGCATTGCGGTGCTCCTCCGTTATGGGTATTTTAAAGATGCCGCCTGTACTGCTCCAGTAGCTCCTGCTAGTTTGTTAGGACTCATTATAGCATTTACCAATCCATAGGAATACAATTAACAGCAATAACCTGAGCCTTTGGGCAAAAGAGTGTATGTAAAAAAGAGTGTTCTCCTCCTCAGGTGCAGTGCCTGGGTAGAGCTGTTGCTTGCACGAGGAACGAAATTAAAATGCGGCTGCCTTTTGCTCAGTTATTGCTTCAGAGGCAGCAAAACCGGGAGAGTGAGCGGGATTGTTTTTCCATTTAATCACCTGTGCAATTGCTAATTAAGTTCCTATTGCTGGAGCTTTATTAACGCTAAAGATGTCAAAGGCAGGAAGAACGCAGCTTGATTTTTTCCATCTGATGGCTGAATGTGAAGAACTGACCATTAGCAGAAAGCTGTTGTTTCAAAATCTGGAAATGCTGAGAAGCACTTGAATGCAGGAGCATTGTCTTCACACTGGCTTTTTGGTTTATAACCCAAAGCCATTCCTGCAGCCTAATTGGCAGGCTGTCCTTAAGAGCTTTATAATCCAATTAACATCCAGAGCAGTAATAAAGCATTTGAGCAAAGGGAGGGAATTTGTCTCTCGATGACTCGCGACAGCGTATTTGCAGCAAAGGCTGTGAAGTGCTCGGTGTACTCCTCTCCATAGATGGTTCTATGGATCGCTGGGCAGTGGGAAGAGAGCTGCCAACCCCTCCAGGAGATACTGCACCTGCTCTGGGCAGCTCTGGCTGCTTCCCTCGAGGAAGGAGCTGTGCTGTGCTCTGGGGGAGTGTCTGTCCCCCCTCGGGCACCTGTGGGTCACAGGGCGGTGCTGGCCACAGAGGCAGATGGCACAGTAAACATTTGGGGAAAGGTGGGGCCCGAGGACAAGGTAAGCTGAGCCACAGGGAGGTGAGGCAGAGCCTCTGGCAGGCGGCTGCAGGGCTGGGTTGGGCAGCCTCTCGCTGTGTTACTGAGCAGCACGCGGGGTGGGTGTGAGTAGCTGATTAAACATCTGAGCTTTCTTTCCCCCCTCTCCGCTTTTTGCAGCTCTCCATGAATTCCCCAATGACATCTTCACGAACGAGGACAGGAGACATGGAGCTGTGGTCCTGCACGTCCTCTGTGTAAGTGTTGTGACTTTGCCTTTCTTCTCCTGCTGGCGTGGACAGGGCCCGGTGTGCTCCAGAGTTCCGATTGAAGTTATTTTCTCCTCGGCGCATTTTCATCTCCTGCATGGACTGCGAGGTCAGGGATGTGATAGTTTTTGTTCTTGGGATCTTCTGATAAAAAGGAGTCAATGATGGAAGGATGGTTTAAACTCGTTTCCTGCTTTCATTTCTTCTGTAGACACCGTTAACATGTCAGGCCTTAGGAAAGAGAAAGTTATCTCTGAAAATGGAACAGTTTGGCACCTTTAAGATGAAAACTAAATGTCAGAGAGCTAAAAGATACTTCTTGCAGAAATCTTGTAACTCTGGAACGTTCTGCAATGTGTGGGGGGTAGTATTATTGACATAGAAATATCCATGGGATTACATGGATTTGGAAAGTTTGCTTTATCAGCTCTATTGAGTTACATTAGAGGCATTCTTAAGCAGCCAAGAAAATACCCACTTCTAATGAATGTCTAAAAGCTTTTAATAATTTTTAGTCAGCTCAAATGAGCAGTCACCATTAGCCATGAGAAGTGATTCACGCTTTCTTTTTGAGTATAAATTGGATTGTATTGTGTATTTTAATGTGAGCCCTCTGTGTTAGGATTTTATTTTGGCTAAATGGCTGCAAAAATTTGTTGAGTAACGTTGCTATTGACTGCGCCTGGCGAGTTCAAGAACCCCAAGTTTCCATGGGAACATTGAGCTTTGAGATGTTTTGGAAACTCAGCACTGGACCCGAGCTGGATTTTTTTATCACCCACAAGAATACTCCTAAAAATTCATACATGAATTTGGTTCTGAATGTGCCTTTAACGTGTATCAAAATGGAGTCCGGAGGGCTGAAGTGTCTACTTCAGAATAAAAAGAAAAATCTGTTTTTAATGAGAAGTAGAAAAGCAACCACTGTCCCAGCAGAAATGTACTCAGTTTCCTCCCTTCTAGCAAGCAGCAAGGCAGCTCCCTCGGTCCGTCGGTGCTCCCTCATTCTCCGTAGCAGTTTTGCGGACTTAGAGGAAAATTTACTGACCACTCTTTGTCTTGTGGTGGTCCTTGAGGTGCAGGACCTGACTGGATTCAGCCTCTCGAGCTCTGGGGTAGCCAGGGACAACCTCTTGTCAAAGAAAAAAATGATGCTCAGAGAAAACAGCTGTCAGCATTTAGCACCCTGCAGCCCTCTAGTCGGGGTTGGAAGGGGTGGTCTTCGTAACGGGGTGATGAACCCCCAGTTCTGTCCTTTACCTCCCAGAAGTACGGTCACCAAACGTGTGATGAAATCGGAGCATAAGCAGAAATGCACTTTTTTGGGGGGAAAAAAGGATGCAGGCACAGAGTTTCATTGTCTCCACTGAGGTTTCTTCATGCGTTTGAGGAAATTGGACTGTGAAAGGGGCTCTGTAATCATAGGGAGAACAATGCAGTGATGATTAGAGGTCATCATCACGCTTCTCATGTTAGTGACCTCCCCTTAAACAGTTTCTATTCATTTCAGTAGAAATGTTGTTCTCTCTCCTCTGCCCCTTTGCCCATACTTTCATGCTTATTTCTGAAAGACATCAAGGCAAAGCTGGTTTACCAGAAGCCAGAGGAATGGGACGAAAGCTATCACTGGGACCTTGGGGGAGTGCAGGAGGCTTCCCAGGGCATCTTCTCCCTATTGTTTAACAAAAGGGAAAAAAGACCCCAGCAAATCTTCACAGTGTGAATTACTGAACATGATCTGACGCTTCACAAAGATGAAAGTTAATCCCTAAACACTTGAAAAATCTAGGAAAAAATGGGCAGTTCAGCAATAGTTTTAGGTCTGAACTGAAAATACTTTGGTTTGAAGGAAAAGTGGGCCACTGAGGGCATATTACAGGTTGGAGTCACGGTGTTTAATTTCTCCTGGATACTTTTTCAGAGCTCAGCAGCTGACTGCTTCACTGCCACTCATTATTTCCATGTCTCCTCTGAGGAGAGGCTGAGCTGCTACAGACAGTAACTCCCTACTAAGTCACTGGTTTGAGATGTTCAGTTTGGAGTGGCCAGGGTCTGGATTTTAAAAGCCTGGTGCTGTTCCTGCAGCCTGGGAGCTCCCCAGCACCTGAGGGCTTCTTTGTGCAATCTTAACATTGTTGTTTGTAGACTCGTAGACTGGGCTGAATTGGAAGGAACCTTAAACGTTATCCAGTTCCGATCCCCTGCCATGGGCAGGGACACTTTCCACTATCCCAGGTTGCTCCAAACCCCATCCAGCCTGGCCTTGGACACTGCCAGGGATGGGGTAGCCACAGCTTCTCTGGGCAGCCTATGCCAGGGCCTCAGCACCCTCACAGGGAAGAGTTTCTTCCTAATACCCTAATACCCTGCCCTATGTCAGCATGAAGCCATTCCCCCTTGTCCTGTCGCTCCAGGCCCTTGTCAAAGTCCCTCTCCAGCTCTCTTGCAGTCCCTTTGGGTACTGGAAGGCTGTGTAGTTGTTCTCGTAGCCTTCTCCTGGTTCTCAGTTTGTTCCAGCTGATGTCCCCATGCGGACCTTCAGCCCTGCCATGCTCGGGGGCGCTGGCACCCGTTACCCCCTCGAGACAGGAGGGAAATGGCTTTGCTGAGAAATTCCCAAGGTTTTGGCTGACAGCTGAGAATGGGGGGTTTGGGTCTCTGCGTTATCCCGGTGTTTCTGACAGCAGTGTCACTTCCCCTTCTCCCAGCTTTCTCCAGCAAATCTGGAGTGCAGTGCCTGGAGTGCAGTGCCAGGATGTGTTGGGTTGCCAGCGTGAGGAGCCTGTGTGTGGTCAGAGCTGAGCCTGTGCATGGTCAGAGGTGGGTCCTCCCCGCTGAGCAGGGTGGAGGAGCAGTGTCTGTGCTCAGCCATCCCTCCTGCTCCTGGCTCGCCACCGCTTCCTGTAGCCATGGGAACAGGGGCTCCGACAGGCACCTGCCTCCCTCCTGCGAGGGGCTGGGGAAATGTAGGTCGCCCTGGACGGATCCTGTCTGTCTATTTCTGCATCGGGTCAATGCCCAGACACGCCTCATTTCTGCAGCTCAGAGCTGCCTCCTTACGGGGTGATTTCTCCGGTGCCATGGCCATCCGTGCTGATACCGTGTGAGTACTGCTGGCACACAGGTACCCAGGCTGCTGGCCAGAGTAAACCCGGGCTCTGTGGCTTCCTGCTTTGGTTGGGGATTTTTAATTTCCCTCCAACAGTGGAGCTTCGGGTGGGTTTGCAATGCAGTCAGAGTTGAGGAAAGCCCTGTGCTTGGGTAACACGGTTTCAGGGGTGGCCCCTTGCTGGTCCTGCCCCCACAGGGCAGGGGATCTGCGGGGCAGCAGCAGGGACAGTCACCTCGGCCTTTCCCAGCCCCCGGGAAGAAGGCAGGGCTACAGGGATTGCTGCTCCTACAGCATTATGCTCTCTTGTGAAAAGCTTCTTCAGCTCAGTGAAGCGAGTTTTAGTTTGAGTATGAAGACTGTCATGGGAAGCTCAAAGGACTGCTGGACAAATGTGAAAAATGGCCATTTCTGTCCTGTGCGGTGGAACAGGTATTTTGAGTAAGATACTTAATCACCTTTGACGCAGAGATTGCAGTTACTCTCTGATGCTTGTTTGTTAGAGTCATCATTTTAAAATCAGTCCTAATGTAGTGCTTAATCTGGCATTTATAATCCTTTTATGCAGGGCCATTGCATTTTCCTAATTTTTTAATATCCTTTGGGGGAGGAGGACTGAGTGTGTTTTAAGTGCGTTGCCTGGCTAAAGACTCCCATGTCATCACTTGGAGTGATGCTGGGGCCGAGCCTTATTTTGTGCGTTGCGTCCTCCACGTTGTGCTCTGCTGCCATTGCACAGGCCATGTTCTGTGTCCCCCAACCACTTCCTTTATTCCCAGTGGCAGTTTCAGGTGGAACAGGCTTCAGTCCGTGCTGCCCTGCTCCTTCCCACAGCTGCTGCTCCCATGGTGCCTGCGAGGACGGGGGGGTGTGTGCTGGCGGAAAAATCCATGGGACTCCTTGGTGGAATCTCAGGATAACTTAGGTAGAAGATGATACCACCTCATCAGCTGCTGAGTGTCTCAGCCCTGCTGTTGGCCTTCTCTCATTTTGTGCCATGCAGATCAGCCTCCCTGATGCTGCTGCCTTCCTCCCTCTGGCATAAAATAGCCCCCACCCCGGTCACTGGTCTCTTTCTGAGTCTGGCTTGACATTAAATTAAATTTTTTGGTTGTGTTCCTGCTGGCCCAAACTCTAAATATTGCTTTGTTCTGTCTGTTTAAAAAGCAAACAAAGAAGAAAAGCCCCACCAAAAAAACCCAAAGAACTTCCAAGGAAGTAACAATTCCTGTCCTCATGACTGTGGGTAGCTTCCAGTGGTTTAGTGTGTGAACAAGGCTGGGGTTTAGCCAGATACTCTTTAGATTCTGACACTTTACATTTCATTGGACTCAAGCCACTTGAATAAAATTAGGGGAGACTCACAGCCAAAACCAGATTTGTGACAGCAGTGAGGTCATTAAAGGAAATGCTGGTGCGTACAGGTCAGTGTGGGCTCAGCCTGGTCGGCGCTCGCAGCCTGGTGTTAGCAATCATCCCGAGGAGTGCAGGAGGTTTGGCTCCGTGCTTCCAGCTCCTGCAGCGGGGTGCCAGTCCCCAGTCCTCCGGGGGGATGAGCAAGAGCCTGGAGGGGCAGTTCCTTCACGTTTGTTTTTCCGTTCCGTACTCATTTCAGTGCCCTTGTTGAGTTTCGTCTTGTACCTGATCCTACTAATGAGAAAGCATGGGTAGACCAAAGAAAATTCCCTTGTCACCCTTGAAGGTTGTTGTTGTTGAGCCCTCTGAAAACCAGGACACCCTGAGATTCCACTTTAATACCTGCCCATGGGTGCTGGGACACAGAGATGCTTTGGCAGTCTTGCGTGCACTGGAAGCAATACAAACCCTCCCCTGGGATCATTCGAATGTGCCTATAAAAATTCAGAGAAGGAATTTTCTAAACTGAAAACCTGGTGGGTGTCGTGCCCCTGGTGCCTCTGGTGAGCACCGCGGAGCTCAGCACGGTCTGAGGGCGCCTACAGGCTGTGCAGGGCGCGTGTGCCACGTGTGAGGGCACCTGGGGTGAGCTGGTTGGGCTCTGGGGCACTGCTGCTGCGGTGGCCGTCTCCCCTGGGCCCCCGTTTCCTTGCCTGCCTCCGGGAGGTGCAGGAAGCCCAGCAGCCGCGCGGAGCCCTGCGCTCCGTGGGCGTGGATCGTGTCGAACGGACAGGACACGCTCGCTTCGCAGGGATGATGCTGATGGACAGATTAGCATTCTTGAGAGGCATTACTGTGTGTTTGGGCAGGACAGCGAGGGCATGACCCACTGCAGATTAATATGATTAGCAGATCAAAAATCCGGGCTGAAGTTAGGCAGCCGCCGTCCGCTGTATTTCAGTGGAATTTGGCCACAAAACTCTGTGGGGCCGTTTCTGATCCTCGTTCCTACGATGCACAATGCCTGCGAGCCATTTGCTTCCTTGATCTCTGTTCATACAGTTGGCATTGTGTCAGCAGCTAGCGCTCCCTTTGCAAGATCAGGTTCTTTGCTGCACCCAGCAGAGTTGGAGACCTGGAATTTTGCTTGCTCTTGTGGTCCTCAATCTGTTTTGCAGCATAAGATTTTCAAAAAGCCAGAGTTACGCTTATTCGTGTTTATGAGGAGGGGCAAAGGAGCACAGAAACTGTCCAAGTGACATTCTAGCGCCTATTCCTCAAGGTTGTGTCAAAACCATTTGGTACGATGAAATTCCCATCTCTAATACTGAAAAAAAATACACCTGAATTATTTTCGAGCTCAAAAGGTTTTCATGGCTGAGATGTACAGTAATTACTGGCTTTTTGCAGCAAGGTTGTAATACTGTCAAATTAGAATCTGTTTTTGATGGGGTTGGGGGGATTTAAACCTGTTCCTGGAAAATCAAAACAAGAACAAAAACCTGGAGGCCATTTTTATTGCTTTCTCTCCAGAAAAAAATACTCTGGTCTCCTCCCATCACCTGAGCTTCTTTCTGCAGGACTTCAACCACAGGCAAAGCCAGAGGATCTGTTGGTGATGTGCTTGTAACCAATCCTTAATTCCCTAGGATCAAGACACTGTTTTTCTACAAATATTGGCCACTTCTCTCAGCCGTAGTTACTCACTGGAGCTGCACTGCTTGTAGAAGTAACTCTGTGCTGGTACTTGGCGGGTGTCACCAAAAAGGTGGAGCTGTCTTTGACCCTTCCAGCCAGTCCCCTGTGCTTGGACAGGGCCGGTTTGAGCTGCAGCGCGCTGTGTCCCCGGCGGGTGCCCGACACCAGCCTCTCTCCCTGCATGCCCAGAATTTGGGCACCTCTGTGGCGTGTGCATGCTTTGGCAGGAACCTGCTGGGATTGAGGGCCGGGATGGAGGGCAGAGTGAGGGCAGGTTGTTCCCGGCTTCTGTGGGATGCGGTGCTGGGAGCACTGCAGAGCCCGGCGCTGCCCGGCCGGTGGATCCCCTGAGAGTGCAGTCCTGCTTCTCTCCCCCTTCCCGGCTGCTCCTTGGCTTCAAAGCTTTGCTGGGCTCTGCGGGGCCGCTCCGTTCCCCTCAGCGTGTCCTGCCCTTGCTCCTCTGCCTCTCCGTATTCCCGGCTCCGTTCCTTTCCCGCAGGCCCGTTTGTGTGAGCGGGTGCAGGAGCAGCCGGTGTGGCCTGGGATGTGTCCGTGCCAGAGAACCAGAGTGGGCTGGGAGGCAGGCTCAGCCTGGCTGTGGGGCTGTGCTCTGCTGGTACCTGGCATGCTTTTCCCCTGGTTTTCCCCTGTGCCAATGGGCGTTTTCCTCTCCAGTGGCAGTCTGTGTGTTGAGGCAGGGAGTGAGATCCTTCCCTGTGGGCAGCATGGGCCAGGTTACCCTCCAGGGCTTTCCTGCATGGACGTGAGCCACACTGTGCCCTTTGCCTCTCGGGGCAGAGATCAGGCCCCAGCACATTCTGTTTAATAGTACAGAAACATGGATTAAATGCTTCTTGCATGAAATCGAAGAGCTGATTGGCTCGGTGTCCTTTCAAGTCTTGTATTCCCTCTTGGTTTCATTTGTCCCTGTGTGAAGTTCAGCAGGATTTACCACTGGGACCCAGGTGACAAGGCAGGGCGCTTCAGTCACAGAAAACAAGCTCCTTTCCCCCTTTTCAGAACAGTGGATTTCAAAAATGACTCCTCTAGGGTTTAGATTTTCACAGAACACAGTGATAAAAAAGCCTTGCACTGCACAACGGGGAAAAAAAAGAAGGCAAAAATACTTCAGTGTGGCTTAGCAATGTCCAGAGAATTTTTTTAAAAAGCAGTCTTTACAGCGAAGATAAAATGTTGGCAGCTTTTGATAGTTTGTAAGAACTTTCGGTTAAATACTTCACGATCCTTCAATTAACTCCCAGACAGCTCCATGAATTCTTCTTGCAAGAGCATTTTATTTCCTTGACAAGTCTATACCAGATCAAACCTGGGATGCGTTGGGATGCTGCTGTTCAGTTCTGTGTGACGGTCTCCAGACTCAACCTCTTCTCTTCCCCGCTGCAGGCTGTGTACATGTTCTACGCGCTGGCGATCGTCTGCGATGACTTCTTCGTCCCTTCGCTGGAAAAGATCTGCGAAGTAAGTGATAAAGGGTGTTCCTTCCCGGTGTGTGCTTTCACAGCAGTTCTGGAGAGCCTCGGGGTGCGGTGATGGTGGATTTACTGTTGTCCCACGGTGCTGCTCTTGCTGCTTGCCTCGTCGCTCAACACGACGCGTGTGCGTTGACTCGGCTCCGCGTTCTCCCTCGCAGGACAGGCTCTCCAGGTGCTCCGAGTGTTCACACTGGGGTGGTTGCCTTTGCCTCTCATGTGTGTGTCTTTGCAGATGTCTCTGCAGAAGCACCAGGCCCTAGCCCTAGCTGACACAAATTAAAACCTCTGGTGATTTACCCCAGTAGAAATCGCGGCTCTCGTACCTTGCCCTCGAAGCCATGACTGTCATACCTTGTGTTGTGTGGGTGTAAGTTGTAAAGCAGCAGGGACAGCTAGGTCAGCTGTAAAGAAGCTTGTGAATGCTTCCAGCTATTGCAAGGGACTCTGTTTCTTTCTGGTAAGGTCAGGATGCCTAAATTTTAGCAGACAAGGAGTGCATTTCAGCCTAAATCAGCTCAGGCAGCTACAGAGCGAGCACAGACCGTGTGCCCAAAGTTACTGCGAGCCGTATCTGCTGTCAGTTCCAGGCAGAGAAATCTTTGTGTGTGGAAAATAGGGTTTGGTCTTGGCAGTGAGAGGTCTGTGTCATTTGCAGAAGACGCCTGCCCACGTGCCTGGGAACGAGTGTCACCCGTCAGGGCGTGGGCTGTGCTGGCCCTGGGAGAGGTGTGGAAGTTGGCAGGACGAGTCATTCGTGCTGACAGCTCTGATGGAAGCTGTCTCTAAATTAACCTGCTATTTGTAGTTCAGCGCCCTGCTCTGCGGGCCCTTTTGGCATCATCAAGGAAAAAAAGCCCCCAGGAAGTTCCACTATTTTGGTGCTTAAATGTAGAGGTAACTGAAGGGTATCAGCACAAGGCAGGAGCTTCTGGCCTGCAAAGTTGCTGCACCCTCTGGGGCTGAATCTGGGGATCCCCACTGCAAGGTTCAGGAGAGGGAGCATTGGTGTGGACATGGGGCTGGGAGATGCTGGGGATGTAGACATGCCGAGTTCTTTAATCTCCCCTCTCCCAGGCAAGCGAACCTCAGTGGGAAGTGTGGCTCTAGAAGCTGGCTCGGGTGTCTGTGGATGAACAAAACCTGAGCTGAGTGAGCGGTGTCCAGGACAGGATTGTATTTTGGGATGCTGTCAATATGTCCAAGGGCAAACCAGCCATCCAGAGTGTCACAGGGAGACGGGAGATGGAGGGAGATTTGGGATTTTTCCTGATTGAGCACTCGTTGAATACCACCCACGAGTGTGTTTTGATTGAGCCTCACTCATGGCCCAGAGGCCTGACCTGGGTCTGTGGAGCACTGGCTCCTGCTACATTTCTGCCAGGGGCTCTGAGTGGCCATGGACAAGCTCCGTCACTTCCCTGCACCTCTGTTTCCTGCCCTGCTCGGTGGAAACGTTATCCTTGACTGTGTTTCCAAATGACAGTGGGAAACACTGTGCACGGTGTTAACAGTTTCTAACTTCGGTGGTGGTAAATGTCACTGTCGCAAGCAGGGGACTGCAGAGGTCCCTCTTTTGTGGTCATTAACTTTCTGCACATGCAGGATCTGTGTGTCTCCACCTGCCCCAGAAGTTGGTTAAACAAGTGCCAGCCTTACGCTGCCATTTGTTCTTCTGACAAATTCTCAGGTGTGCTTGGGTTTGTGACAGACATGTGACGTCTAAAAAGCAAACGCCCTCCCTGTGTGATTTGCTGCAGTATTTGCAAGCCCCCGGGCCCTAGAAGGCAGTTTTCACTTGCCCAGATCTTTGTTTTTTTGGTTATTTGTTGTCTTCTCAATGGTACACAACAGTTCCTCATGTGCCTTAGTGGTTCTGAACCATCCTGTTATCCAGAGCCACCAATAAGATGACGATAACAATTTTTATTCAACTGTCTGTGAAAGGGAAAGCTTAGCAACTGAACACCAGATCTGGAGTACTTCTGGATTGAGAAGTTACTGTCCAGGAGAAAGGTGCCGTGTCGTTGGAGAGTATCAAAGTGGGTCATAGAAATGGATCAGACTTAAACTGTTCTATTGCTCCTGCTTGATTCTCTCCCAGAAAGGCCTTTTCTCACCCCACAGGTGATGTTTGGAGACATTCAAATATTTTTATGTATTTTATGCACCAAGAATTCAGGCCTCCTGCCTCAAGGCTTTTTTGGCCTTGAAGATCAACCCGTAGTTATTCTACGTCTGCTCACAGTTTAACTGCTCCAATCTAAAATAAATGTCCTTTTTCTAGCTTAGCTCCATCTAGTTTGGGAAGCAGTTGTTGAGGTGAACCAACAAGCCATTTGCACTCCCAAATGTGTGTTGACATGAGAATTTGCTCCAGAACACTCGCTATGGTAGGCAGTCACATTCCCTGTTAGTTCAGGTGTACTTACAACAAAACCTTGATTTCATTTTGTTTTCTAAAGCAGTTTCTACTTGCACTTTCCTGGCTGCTCCGTTCCTGGTGTTATGGAGCATTTGCGTGACGTCAGTGGCAAACATTTGTCTGCAAATACATTTTTGCCTCCTACACAGGGCGCTGTTTTCTGCTCTGTGGTATCAGCTTAATCATCATGTGGATTTCAGTGAATTCTCTAGAAACTGTCCTCAAGGGCACGTACTGTAGCTTTGAATTAAACCACCCCCTCAGGAAGTCAGCACAGCTGGTTTCCTTGGCTGGTGGCTTTGCTTTCAAGAGGCACCGTGAGTTCCAGCAGCTACTGTAGGATGGCTGTCTCCATAGTTTCGTAGAGCATCCTGCAGAAGAACCTGGCCTTTGGGGATCTGCTTCTGGTCCTGTGAACTTCTTCCACGATAGTTTTAATCCTGTTTAAAATAATGTTCCATACAGCTGTATTTTATCGGGTTCCACAAGCTTTTGTAGCACTCCAGCAATGCCGCGGCGTTCTGCTTCAAAGGCGTTCCTGGTGAGGACACGTCCTGTCCTTTTCCCTTGTCCCCATAACTCACGTACGAAGGTTTGTTATCTGTGTATGGTCAGTGGATAGAGCTACCCTCCCTTAGGGGCCAGGAATATCCCTTGTGGAGTTTTCAGAAAAGGCTGCTGTGAGGATTTCTGCACTCTGGTCTCTGTGCAAAGGTACTTTGGCAAGGACGAAGCAGCAGAGGAGCCCTCAAGTGTTGCAGGGGAACGGGGACAGAGGGAGCTTTCCTGTGTCCTGCCAGGCTGGGGGGGCTTCCTCAGAACCCAGCTCTGCCAGGGACACTTCCCACCGCCCTGGGCTGCCTTCCCCATGCTCCTGGCTGCCTTTCCTGTGCTCCCACAGTGGCAGCCGCTGCCTTGGTGTAGTAACAGCTCAGAGGTGGTGGCCGTATGGCAGGAGCTGGTTGTTGCTCCTCTTCAACAGGGGAAGGTGCCTTGTGGCGTCTGCTGAGCAGCAGCTGGTGCAGATGGAGCAGTGGGAGTGCAGACAACATAGAGGGTGTAATTAACCAAGGAAATCTTTGGAAGCAGCATATGCTGATGAAGTTTTAGTAGAACAGTGGGTCCTTTCCCTTCCAGAAGCCCCCGTTTTTTAGACAGTCCCTGGGTGCTGCTGAGGGACAGGTATAGGAGGTAAGTGATGTAGCCCAGGAGAAAGGGGGTAGGGAGAAGGTAAATGTCCAAGAGGTGAGTCGTACCAGGGAAGGTGGCTGGGGGTGAACCAAGCCTGAGCCCCAGCCCTGCCCTTTACGGGCCAAAGGGCAAGAGGTGAGGTATGCATTGCTGGGGTCGTGGAGGAGACACACCTGTGAGTGGTGAAGCTGCCTTCCTGTCGTGTGGAGTGCTGACCTTCCCCTCCTCTCTGGAGGTGTCACTGGCACAACCTGCCCTCTCTGCCAGGCCGTGCTGACTTCAGTAGCCAATGCCTGTGGTGACTCTTCCCCTGCACTTGACCTTGGTTTCTAAACTTTGCAGGTATCCGCTCTCGGCAGGCAGTTCAACGTTGGGGGTGGAATCCCTTCAGCTGCTCGGTGTGCTAATCAGTGACTCTGTGTTTCTCTGCAGCGCTTGCATCTTAGCGAAGATGTGGCTGGGGCAACTTTCATGGCAGCAGGAAGCTCCGCTCCCGAGCTGTTCACATCTGTCATAGGTAAGGAATCTGCTGCTGCTGCTGCCTCTTCCCAAAACCTGCACGTTTCCCTGGCTGTTTTCAGAGCTGAAATGGGATTGCTGCATGCCTGCGAGGTTTGTTATAATCCCTCCTGGGCACACGTGGGACTGACTGTGGGGAGTCCTCGCCAGGTAGAAGCGACTGAGAGTGCCATTATCTCACAGCAGGGCTTGGATGTGACCCTCCTGAGCCAGACCAGAGGGCACCTCCCTGTAGCTGCCCATCAGCCAGGCTGCACCTACAGCCTCATCCTCTCCTGCCCACTTTCCTACCCCATCTGCCAGGCCAGCTCCAGGGCACAGTGGGAGAGGATTTCCTCCAGCCTCCTGGGTTGGTACCCTGACACACCGTTCATGTCCCCAGCGGCAGGTTCTCTGCCATCACCTCCCCTCTGGTTAGTCTTCCAACACCACTTATCCCTGGAAAAGCCAGACTGGGGAGGAGAGGAGGATTTGAAATCCTTTCTCACAGCAACAAGTTGGTCAGAACATCACACTTCCACAGCAGCTCTCTGCTCATGGGAAGTGTGATGAAGGGATTCAGCAGTCCCTAAGTGTGCAGAGCCCGGGAAACTCTCGTGGTGCTCCCACAGCTGTGAGGGGAGGGGGACCGCAGGCAGCGTTACAGTGATGCTGTAGCTAAGCACGAGGGTGAAGTGTTCCTGCCCTTTGACTCACCCGCATCTCCGCTGGCGGGGGATCATCAGGGCAGCAGCTGGGAGGGCACAGAGGGCTCTCCATCACCAAGCAGAATTAGTTCTCAGCTCAGATATTTCTCTAGGAGACACTTCTCTTTCAATCACAGCTGCCAGATGCAGAGCACGAGTTAATTCATGCAAAGCCGTGTGCTCTGCAGAGAGATCTGATTACACAAGCAAAGCCTTAATATTTGGGAATTTGAATCGGACCAGGTTGGAATTGTCTTTCGGTTAAGGGTGGTGGAGTAGCAGGGTGAAAATAAAACCAGGTTCCTTCAGGAGACTTAGAGAAGCCCCGATCAGATCATTTTCCTGCTGTGGTGTAACCCACCAGGTGCCACGTGTCACTTGGCAGGTGAGTGCTTCTGAGTTTCTGAGAAAAGGATAAAGTTGGAAAAAATTACATAAACTGCACCGGCCAGATAAATACTGTTGGAACCTTAAAAGCAAGTGGTGAATTTAAACAGACTGACAGCTAGCAGGAGATGGAGTGTTAATTTTAGGCCGGCTTCCTAAGGAAAGGATTTTGTGCAGCACTGTGATGCGCGCGTCTGTCAGTTCATCTCCCTCACCGTTAACCTCATTGGCCAATTTTAACCAAATTTGACAGAAGAGCTCTGAAAAAAGCTTGTCACATAGCCCCATAACTCATCCTGAGAGGCACCACTCAGCTTGTGAGTAGCTGTGGCCAGACAGCTCTGAATCATCTCCAGCTTCTGCTGAAGCTTCATCCCTACTGAAGCCTGTTGGGATGGGGATGTGGGAAGGAGCAGAGTACTGGTCGAGGAATGTCTTATGGGAGACAGTTTCCTGCAGATTCGTGTCCGGCCACCTGCTCCCACGAGCCTGCAGTGTTTTATGGTGTGTATTGCCATAATGTTGGGTCACAAGACCAGGGAGTTAGTAACTTGGATGGGTCTGAGGTACTTGGTTTCCATCATACAATCCATCCAGGTCCCCTCAGAAAGCAAGCCTCTGCAGTTTGCACTATTAAATATGAGAAAAAGTGGCAGAACTAGCCCCTGCCTCTAGATTCATTAACGGCGTGTGAGGTCTGCAATTTTACGTGAAAAAGAATCCGCTCTTTCCCATTTGCACAGCTTCTCTTGAACTTGTTTTTCAGGTGTTTTTATCACAAAAGGAGACGTAGGCGTTGGAACCATCGTGGGCTCGGCTGTATTCAACATCCTCTGTATTATTGGCGTGTGTGGGCTTTTTGCAGGACAGGTAAGAGCATTTAATGATTCCTTGCAGTTCTTGCTTCACCCTGTGCCTTGGCTGCACTGCAAAATCAGATGCCAGGTTCACAACCTTGCCACAAATTTCTCTGGCTTTGTTGTTTTTAATAGGGCCCGGTGCTGTTCCTCCCGCTTTTTTGAAATGAAAAACAGAGCAGCAGACGTCAGCTCAGGCATTTTGAGCTGCCCAGGGTGTGTGGGTGGGCAGAGGAATAAACGGTGGTTGTTTGCTCCCAGTGTAGTTTGTGACTGTTCTCCAGCGTGTCAAACCGCTTATGACAACACAAGCTATTCATCTGAAATTAAAGTAATTAGGTTGTGAGATCTGAGCTGCCGTCTGAATTGCAGACACGATTGACTGTATAATTAAATACTCGAATCTGCATTTACCTTCGCACTTGCCAACATGCCAGGTATTTTTACAACCTCATAAATGTTCTTTGACGCGTTACTGTGCAGACTTACTGGTGAAGAGGAGAAGCAGGGTCACGTTCCCAACACGGGGCAATGGAAGAAGAACTGAGGAGAAGGGACCTTGGTCGGTCTGGGAAGGCATGCAGAGAGAGGGGGGCTTTCCTTGTGATCCAGTTCTATTTTCATTAGCAGTGCACTTTTACGGGCTGAAGGTGAACATTTTCAGTGTGAGGAGGCCTCAGGATAAGGTCACAGCAGCGCCTTTTAACCACCCACGTGTCCTGATTTGCGTGGAACGTGCAGCTGGCAGCTACAGATGCAACTCTGTACTATGAAAACCCAGTTGACTGAGGTAAATTTTTAATGGCCAAAGCCTTCCCAGGGCACGAGGCTCTGTTCCCCAGATGTGTTCTCCTGTCATCAATAGGACTTCCTTCCCAGGCTGCTTTTTTTCATGCAAATGAAGGTGATTAACTGTCTAGCATGATGGCAGAGGAGCCAGTTCTGATTTTTACTCTCCACAGTATTGATTGCATGCCTCAAACCTGCTAAAAAAATAGCTACAAACCACAGCTTTTGGTGGAAAAGGCCTGCTAGAGTTTGGAGCTTGACAGAGAATGCCAGTCTTCTCAAGAGGACTTTTACAGGTGGGAGGTCTTTGTTTCAGAAGGGTATAACACGGCCAAAATGCTCTTGTAAATGCCTTCAGCCTTCCGGCCGTGGTAGCTTTCAGAAGTTCAAGTCATCCTAAGCATGGTCTGTGAGTCTCTTTCAAGCCAAGAGTGGAGATTTTGCCTGCTTTGCCCCATCTGTTTTCCTTGACTCTGCTGGTGGTTTGTGTGTGGTTTTGTCAAATCACATAACCTCCGTTTTCTGCAGCTTAGCCCTCAGAGGGTGGGTGAGCGCTGGAATGGCTGGCGTCACCACGTGGAATCGTGATTTCAGGGAGCAAATAAGAAATCTCAGTGTCACTAATTCCAGTGTTTTAGATAAAACTCTGGATCAATTTATGCTTTTCATTGTTTCCCACTCCCGACCTCTCACCACAAAGTCATTCCCTTTTAGTGGTGTGATTCATCGTTTGTTTTGTGTTAGTATGAATAGGAATTTGGTTTTATTATCAACGTGTCTCTACAGAGGCACTCACATAGCGGGTAGATTTGGTTGTTGGTGAGATTTCTGTTCTGCTGGGGACCTGGATCTCAGTATTTAGTTGCCAGGTGAGCCTGGGGGCTGGTTGTTGGTCAAAGCTGCTTGCTGTGCTCCAGGGGTTTGTTTTGGGCTCAGACCTGTGGAGTGAGCAGCTGGAGCCCTCAGATTTTCAGATGTATTGCCCGTGGGCTGGGAATCCCAGAGCTCAGACCTGCAGGGGCCTTCTGCTGCGTTTCCAGCAGCACTCTTTCAGAAAGCCTTCTTTTGGTTTGTTTTTTTTTTTTTTTTTTTTATTTGTTTTTTTTTGACTGGTAAGCAGTTGAATTGTAAAATACTGATCAGCTCTCTCCAGGATATGTTTTATTTTTAAATTAGGTTGTAGTTTGTATGTGCCCGTGTTGTGGATGTATTGTTCTTTGGCTTAAGAAAATACCGGGTTTGGTTATGTGCACCTTGGTTAGAAAAAGAAACAAATGCTTAGCCCCAAAAAGCTGGTATGCATTTGCTTGAGCACCAGCCCTAATTGTTTATTCTTCCAAGCCTTTTTCTGGCTGTATGTGCACATTTTTCAGAATAAATCAGAATAAGCGTCCCACTGCTGGAACGGGAGAAGGGAAGTGTGCCCACGCCTCTGTGCGGCACTGCACACCTAAAAAAGGCATTAAAAGAGCATTGTGAGGGTTGAAAGTCAAACACTGAAAAGTTAGAAAGTAGCAGTGTTAGGGTTCCCTGTGCACCCTTAATTTGCCCCCCTATTGCGTGTGCATTATTATCCAGGCTTTAATTACGGGGTCCCTTGCCGGGTTCTCCACGGGCTCCCTGCCTCCCTCTGCACACAGAATGGGCTTTGCTCACTTAATGAGCAGCTATTCAGGATTTTGTTTTCTCTTATTGTTCGCTCTGTGCCCTTCTGCCTTATTTACCAGGCTCTATTCAAGCCCTGTTCCAGAGGAAGAATTATTAATTTCCTCTTGAACTTCTGCCGATCTCATCGCTATTGTATCTGAGCGGTTGATGAGCAGTTAATTAATTTTCCCCAAACCTCTGTGAGACGAAGTGATGTTTTAAAGATGGGGAAACAAAGCACAGAGAGATTAAATAAAAAAGAATAACTTGTCGTTTTAGAGGCCAATTAGAGCTGGCACAGGCCTGCTCTTTCCCCTGGTGCCTAGCATTCTGTGGCATGCTCGTGGGTCCTGGCTCCAGGTGCTGCTCCCACTGCTCCACAGGGGTTTTGCTGGACTGGCCTTGGTTTGAGTGGCCGTGTCAGTCTCCACACAGCCCAGCTCTCCTTGGGAGCATTCAGCTCCTTTAGCCACATGAGAGCCCCTCTTCTCCTCTTTCCCACTCATGGTCCACCTTGCACAGGGTGCCACACAGAATGTCTCTGTCCTGAACCCTGCCCTCATCCCTGGGGCTGCTCTTGTCTGGAACCAAGCGAGTGACTTAGCTACCTCTCCTAACATTTAGTGGTTGCTTTTGCCAGTGTGGTGGTGTTCCTTCCAGTCACTCCCCCTGCATCTTTTGAGGCTCGATGGAAAAGCTTTCAGCAGATTCTTCCCCTGGGAATTCATGTATCCACCCATAGCTGTCTTTTGAGCATCCAGCTTTCTTCCAGTGGTCTTGATCCTTTCTCCTCTCCCCAGTCCTCTGCTCTGTGTCTCCTTGGCTTGACTTCTCCTGGCTAATGCTACCCATTCCAGGGAGGCACCTCTTGAGGTATAGGAGTCTGCTCTGCAGCCAGGGAAATCATATTTTCCACTGTTTTCGTCTCCTCCAGGGATTTTGGGCTGGAGGGATTCAAAAAAAGCAACAGTGGATGCAGGCTGCCCGTGTGTTCGATGTCCAAATGAGAACTCTCCCCCCTAAAGGCTGGATTTTCTAAACCAGCATCCACACTGTGAAAATCAGAGCTTTCAAATAGACCTTAAACCGGGCCTCTGCAGAAGCAGAAGAACTTCACGTCTGGTGTGTGTTGAGGTGTCTGATCAGGGCATGTTTGGAGAGAGAGCCCAAGCTGTCCCCGTGAAAGGTGAATGCAGCCCGTACGCCTCTGGCATTGAGCCTTAGAAGCTCTTCCTGCTTTCTTCTTGCAGCCTCTTGAAAGACTCTGCATAGCACGCACATCCAGGCAGTAGATGCAATTTTTAAGCTGTAGATGGTTTCAGTATATGGAGATATGTGAGGAGCTGTCCTCGTTGCCCACCTGCCTGTGCAGTGCAGGTTGGATGTGTCTGCAGCTCTTTCCTCCTGCGCCCATACACCTGGGACACCAGCACGTCTCCTTGCAGGGAGGCAGCTGCTAAGGCACGTAACCCAAGTGTTGTTTTTCAGCTGCTGTGTCTGCTTTGCTTCCTTCTGGCAAAGGGGGAACGAGGAGGTAAGAGAACACCGAGGGAGAATGAAATGGCAACAGATGCAGCCCTTCAGACAGTAGTCCAGCAGCATCCACGGGGACACGTGCTGGATAGCAGCGAGGAGGCTGCTGTCTGCGCTGTGATGGATTGTATCGGGCTTTTTCCATGCTTGCGAGCCAGCTGCGTGTGGGGAGCTTGACCTTGGCCTGGGGTCCCCTCCAGGCCTTGGTCGCTCTGGCCTGTCTTCTCTCACGCTCATGTTTGTGCTTCGCAAGCTCTCCCCTCCTTCCCCTGCCCTCTCACCGTCCTTGGCGGCAAGGACGCGGCATTCTCGGAAGCAGTCCTTGCTTAATTCAGCTCTCATTCAAGCCAGCACAAGCGGAGTTTGTTCAGTTTTGGACATTGCCCCCATCCAGATTCGTCTTGTTTTTGCAGCTCTGCTGCTCTCTCCTCGCCATCCTGTCCCCCTCTGTCCTCTCCCAGCACTGACCCACAGCCTTTTGCTGCGTTGCGGAGGAGGATGGAGGGTGAGGAGTGCCTAAGTGAGAGCGGCATAACCACGAGTTGCAAGTCACTCTGGCATTATCCTGTAATTCTGAATGTGCATGGCTTGATTCGTTAATTAGTGTTTAACTGCTGTGTTTGTCAGCTGAGTCCAAGTTTCTCTATTTTACCTTTCCCCAGAAACAGACAGGCTTCTCTGGGTGGAGCAGGGGACCGGGAATGCTGGGTTGTGCCACGGATGTTCTTCCAGTTATTTGTTCTGTGAAGGGGTCCGGTTGGTGGCGAGGCATCATTCCTCAATAGATTGGAGCGGAAAAGGACTGACTGTCTGACTTGCCTCCTTCTGTTCCAGTGGGATTCTTTCACCTCAGGAAGTAAACTAAATTCAGCAGGCTCTCCTCTGTCCAGGTCACAGAACCCTTGCGCCAGCTGAGGCGCCTCTCAGAATTATCAGCTGCCGTGGGAGAAATAATGTTAGGCATATTGGCAAGGACACTAAACAGAGTTTAATAACCTGGTAGAACGTTTTTTAATGAAGCAACTGGGACTTCTGTAATCTGTTTTACCCCACTTCTGCCATTCAGCCAGCTTGCATGCCTCTTAATCTTTTAAGCTTTAATTTCACTCACAACTCAGACTGCAGTCGTTACTGACTTTTGGCTTTATGATTGCATTCATGAGCTTTTTTATTTTCTTCTCCTCGACTGTGGAGGAGTTCTAAAAGGGGAGAGTTGGAATGCTGTTGCTTTTTCTTAATTGGTCCGTGACCATCGGTGGAAAACACGTACAACTCTTGGGAAGTAGTTTAAGGAGAACTTAATGCCAGCTGTTGGGACTGTTCACTGCTCTCACAGCCCCAGGCACGCTGGGGTTTGGTGCTGGCAGCATTTTATAGTGACCGTGAGCCCGATCTTTCACTGACAGGGGTCTGTGGCAGGCGTGGGGCAGACTAACAAGTCCGACTGAAGTAGTGCCAGAAGCCGAGGCTGCAGTCCTTGGGTACCTAGAGCTGCTGGCATGGCCGTGCTGTGTGAAACCCCAGGTAGAGGGAAGGCAGAGGGAGGATGCTGGCAGCGCCATTCCCCCTGTCCTGTGGAACGTCAGGCGGTCTGTAAGGTGCTGAGACTGCAGCCAGGGCAGAGAGGTGTGGATGGAGTTTCAGGATAGAGAGGCACCGTTAATTCAGAGATGCTGCCCGAGGCAGTCAGAAGAGTTGCAAATGGATTCCTATCAGCATCAAACCAAGGCCACTTCCTAATTGCCACAAAGCACCATCACCATTTGAGGTTAAGTTTTCTCTGTCAAAATTTACACACAGATCAATACTGTGGATGTACCATTTGTAGGATTTGTTTCTCACATCGTTTATAGTGTAAAAGCAAGGGAAAATCACAAAATCTGTTTTTTACTTCTGACAAGGACTGGCCAGTCTGAAGAGACTGGGAGATGTTTACTCTGTGCACGCCTTCCTGTCTACAGCTATCCTTGAATTCTGCTGTGGATCTTGTGGTCCAGCAGAGGCCTTGGGGTCCTGATGCCTCAGCTCTGTGGGAATCTGAGCTAAAGAGACACGCTGGTCCAAATAACTCATGGATGATTATGACTACCAGTTGAGCGGGGAAATATTTTTGGCTTTGTCCTGAGGTTTGGAGAGTGTCCACTGTTTCCATTCTGAGAATGTCACAGAGACAGATTGCTGCAGCAGTGATGAAAATATCAAGAGAGGCTTAAAAAAGCAAATATTCTTGGGGAAGTAATGAGAATAGATGGAGTTGGTGCTCAGTGTACGGACTGGTGACTGCCAGAGTGACAACTGAGCTTTGCAGAGAATGGCAAACCAGAGGTAAAATTAGGGGGCTGGTAATTGGAAGGAGGCTTTCATCACAGCAGGTCCCTTAGATCATGGCTGCTTTAACTGTCTGAGAGAGATGGATATTTTAAGGCCTGGATTTTTCTTTGGCCTGACTTGTGCTCGTGTTTGGTGCTTTGCTGAAGCCGGGTGTGGTGGTTAGTATTGGTCAAAGCCTCAAGCAAGCCCAAATGCTGCATCATGGGGCCCTGGGGTCTTTGGCCAAGATTATGGTCTGGAGACTGAGCTGGATGCTCAGGACATTCGGACATGACCACGGGGTACAGAGGGAGTGTCGCTTAGTCCAGGACATCCTGCTGTGCTGTCAGTCCCAGCACAGGGGCCTCTGGCTGATGCTGGCTGCCTGCTGGCTTTCCTGGGGCTCTGCACAGGCAGCAGATTCCTGCTTTCCACGCAGGAATCTGTCTAAAATATCTGCTGTGGCGGAGTGGTTCGGTGTGCCAGGAGGGGGTGTGGAATCAGGATTCCTGCTGTGCTGGGAGATGGCGCCTCTGAGATCCTGTTGGACCTGCTTGGCTGATTCTCTGTCTGAATGATGGATGTGTCAAAGTGCCACCAGGAACCCACGGCCTCCAAACCATACCGAGCCCTGCGTGCGTCTCCCAGGAAGGGTGCAGAGGCTCTGCAATGGCTTCTTGCCGACAGCCACAGATGGATCTACAGCCCAATTTAATGTAAAGATCAATACAAGTACGGCACTGTCACACTCTCACGTTAATCTGCGATGCTTCACTGATACCATGAGCAATGAGAGTGAGCAGGCAGGTGGCCTGGTCCTTGGAATTACCTGAGCAGCTGAGCAAGGAGTTCTTAAAATAATCAGCTGCAAAGTTTAAAGGCAGAGCTTGTGCCCTGTCAAGGGAAACAGAGAAGCCCTGAGAGACTGGTGTCTCTCAGGGCTGTCCTGAAACATCAGGCCTTGACAGGTTCTCCAAAGGCAGCCAGGCATGTTTGGCTTTTCAGGGATCGTAGGCAGCGTGAGCCCAGCAGGCAGCCTTTAAACAAATCCTGGTTGTGTTGCTCCTGGGGGTGTGTTTGGAGAGATGAGGGAGCGGGATCCACGCAGCCCTGAGCCGTGTCCCCACAGCACCCGGGAGCTGTGCACGGGCTGCATCTGGGTGGGTGAGCGGCACAGCACGTGCGTGTCCTGGGGCTTCTCCCGTCCTCGCTCTCTTCGGCTGTGGCTCAGATCCTTCAGCTGATGGGCTCTGCTGTGGCCCGTCCCTGGGCAGATGTGGCACTTGAGGGCATGGGCCAGCGGTTGCCTTGGCGGTGCTGGGGTTGGACAGTCGGGCTCGATGAGCTTCGAGGGCTTTTCCTTAACTAAACAGTTCTGTGACTATTCTTCAAACCACTGCTGGCTTTTATCTTCCCATCCTCTTCAGGGATGAGAGCTGATACCTGAGGTAGAGCACATCTTATTTTTGTACAATTCTAAATGCACAAGACGTGGACTAACTGCAAACTATGGCCAGCCTGACTCCCAGGAAATCTATCCCAGACCTCCACCTGAGTTCACTGCTTCCTGTAACAGTGGCCAACAGTTGGTCCTTTCTCTTGCTTTGGCACGAGATCCTGCTACGTTATCGCGGAGCTGATTTGGAACTGCGTTGAGGGTTTGCTGAACAGGAGTTTCAGGAGCACAGCCCCTTCTGGAGGGGACCCCAGCAGGCTTCAAAAGGCCCCTCCTGGGCTCCTCGGGCAGTGCGAGGAGGTTCCACCGCACGTCTGGCTGCAGCTGATCCCGAGGGCTGACACGGTGCGCTGCTGGCCCGGCTGTCATGGGCCAGGGGCTTGCACGGGATCGCAGCGAGCAGCAGCTTTGTCGGGCAGCGCGGACGCGCGCTTGAAAGCCAGATCCCAGCATCTGCTAGGGTGGTGTAAGAGCTTCCCTAATCACTTCTGTGCAGTCCACATCAAAGAGGGGCAGCATGAGGTCTGACCCAGAATCTCTGCTTCTGGATGCCTTTTGACAGTGGTGGATTCACTGCTGGCACATCTCTGTTGACCTCCATAGACTCTTTAGGCTAATCGCTGCAGGGATTGTCTTTAATCTTTTGACACCCTCATCCAAGCCTCATTCCTGCCTCTCCACATTAGCAAATTAAGTTATTAGCTCTTAATACCTAAAAATCTAGACCTTCTGTGCCAGAGGGTAACAGAGAAACAAGATTAGGGAGACTGCTTCCAAAGCCTGGCATTTCCCAGCAGTGTTAGTAGCTGATCACAGCTCGAGAATGTCAAGCAAAGAACGGGCCATGAGATGAGGAAAGCCCCCGAAACAATTCAGAGTGAAGAAGATCCCTGAAGAACGTGGATGTGATTACATGCTTCCCCTGGAAGTTTAGCAGCCAGAATACTCCAGAGTGCACATGCCTCTGGACTCCTGCAGCAGGAGCACAGACATCCTTGCCAAGGGAGCAGCAGCCCTGTTCTTCTGCCACATGAGCTTCGTCTGTGGGCCCATTGCCGCCGTGGGCAGAGCAGGCTGGAAAACAGCCAGCTGGATGGCCTCTGGTGATGGATATCTCCTGGATGGGAGAAGAGCTTCCATGCTGCTAAGAGCAGAGAAACAATTTGGAAGAGCAGAAGAGAGAAGGGTCAGTTTTTACAGAGGATAATGGTGAAGTCCTAGGATGAGGCATGGGGCGTATTGCCACTGAGCTCCTGGGTGCCCTGAGCCAACTTCAGTGCTATGCCAGTGCAGATGCCAGTGTCTGATTTTAGGGCATTTTTGCCTTTGGTGGCTGATCTCCACATGTGCTAGATGGTGGAGACTGTGTGTGCTGCATGGGGCCACAGCTTCAGGAGTTGCAAAGCTCCGAAATCAAGCTAGAACTGAGAAAAACTTGATTTTTCTGCTCTCCAGCCCTTCAGAAAGGGAAGTAAGCATTCTGAGTAGTAAATGTTATATGTAGTATTGCTGATCTGTAGTTTAAGTGGTTTCCAGTGTGTTAAGGTTTATGTGGAGTGCTTGGTGGCTGCAAGGCACAACTTAGGCCTTCAGGACCTCAGTAGCTCTACCAGCTGCCATCGCCCTCAGTGTTCATGAGCTCCTTTTACCCTTGGTGCACGGCTGCCTTATGTGCATGGCTTCCCCATATCACATGGACCAAATGGTTCAGGAACCTCAGCTAGGTGACTTGGGCCCTAAAGACATCTGAGATTTGATTGCCCCCCAGTTACTGCATCAGGGAGACCCACTCAGATGTCTGTGAAATGTGAGTAGCCTGTACAGGTGCCAGGCACGAGCATGTTCCCTTCAATCCGATCTGGAATCAGAGTCCTTGTGATGCCCACAGGATCTTGGACTATCAGTTATGTGCAGTAGGTCCCTGCTACAGAGCTGCATTTAAGCATCTGGATCTTAACGTGCTCATTCAGGTGTCTGTGGAAAAGTCCTTGGGAAAATACTGTCCTGCATCTTCAAGACCACAAAGAACAGGAGGAAGGCTACCTTGACTCCTTTTAACTGGGGGCACCTTGCTCTTACAGCTGTGCTGTGCTGCTTGGTGACACCCCTTAGACCAGGGACAGAGGTTGTGAGACAGAGCCTGTTCCTCTGGGGGCTGTCATTTGCTTCAGAAATGTGACTTCTGTGTCCAGAGCTGAAGTTTACAGCTATAAAATCCCCAGCATCCATGCTGAGGAAAGTGCAGAGGACCTTGTGCAGCATCCTGAAAGCGGAGTGGAATAATGTCTAATTGCTCCATAAACTTTCTTCCAAAATTTGCTCAATCAGAATGAAGGGGCACACTGATGTAAGATGGGAGATTTAATTGAGGATCTCTGAATAGAATTATGAACCCAGCTCCATGTTTCTACATTTGGAAATTTCTGTCAGAAAGCATCTCCATTCATCTGTCTCTGTGAGCCTTGACATGTATTGTCAGCTGGTATGACTCGGGTTTGACCCAAGGGCTTTGAAGGCCTGCTTTTGTATTTCAGGTGGGAGTTCCTAACACGTAAATGGTTGCATTAAGAGACTTTACACTGGGCATAAATTACATCCATTTTTTAAAAAGCCATACTACTGAGAGACTGTAGAGATTTTTAAAGTATAGTGGTCAGTATCTTTTTACAGCGTTTGTTTTGCTTGCAGTTTTGGAAAATTCCAATATAGTAAGAGTTAATACGAGGAGAAATTTGGGAAATTATTTTTGCTAACACTGAAATAGAACTGAAAATCAAGTTACTGTCCGTGTGACTGAATTCATGCACAAGCATGACTGGAGGGTATGGTCAGAAAATTCATGTCTATGTTCAGATCCAAATCAGTGTAAATGAACCCTCTCCCATCTTCCTCCTTCAGCTTTACACTTTTGAAGGATGTGACCCAGAGTGTTTGAAATGCACTCCAGAAACGGCAAATACAGATTTGAGGAGAAGCTTCTACTGAGGGGACTTCCCAGAGCCGCAAAAAATAGAATCCTACTGAAGATGTTACCACCACATGACTGCTCTTAATCTGCCCTTTTGAATACTATTAATGAACTTAAAGATTAACTCATTCACTGGTATTTTTTCTTCTAAGATCTGAATTGCAGGCTCGCGCAGCCTGCAGTGAGAATTCTTCCTCATTTCTGTGGCTTTGGAAGGTGTCAAGTGACATGAACTGCACAGCAATCCCTTTTTATTCTCCATTGCGTATCAAAAAAAAATTCCTGTTTTTTGTTTGTATCACTTTGCTGGAGTGCTGACTTGAGTGTTTGTCCCACCTGTGTGGGATGCACACAGAGCTGTAGAAATACTCATCATTGTGGTCGTGCTGGTAAAGCCTGAGCCCCTTCCTGCAAAGCAGCAGCCCTCACAGACTCCTTGGGGACACACAGCCCCAAGTGTGGGACAGCTGAGTCCGCAGGTGCTTCAGATGTGGCCATTCCTGTGTCCCTAGCAGCCGTTCCCCCAGCAGCTGCAGAAGGTGTTTCCTGTCTTGGGGCTCCTCCCCGAGTCCCAGCACGTGTGGGGACAGCTCCCACAGAGTGACAGGCTGAACCTGGGCACACACTGCTGTTGTGGCAGGCGTTGTGGCTGACATCCTCTCTTCTCCTGTTTTCCCAGGTCGTGGCACTGTCGTCGTGGAGTCTCTTGAGAGATTCAATCTACTACACGCTGTCTGTTGTTGCACTCATCGTGGTAAGTTTTTGAGGGGTCTTCATCTGTGGGAGCCCGTGTCTACTGCCACCTGTAAAGGGAACCTGCCATGGAACCACAGTCTTGTAGCTAAGACCCCAGCTCCAGCACTCACGGGGATTTCTGCTTGTGGAAAACTGCTGGTGGTCTCCCTGGTTCCGCTGGGAAGCTTGGCCCGAGGGCAGGCAGGAGATGGAGGAGTGTCCGGAGAGCCCAGAGGGATGGCTGGGGTGGGGTGTGGCCACAGGGAGCACAGATGTGGGCATCTGCCTGGCACCTAGCCTCCTGGTGCTTGGATTGGGCGTTTCATTTATTGCATGGAGGCAGACAAGTTGAAAATCTGTCATCAGTTTTAAATTCTTTAAGCAAGGCGGGTTTTTTTCATGGCTGGTTCATCCCTGTGGCTGTCAGCTGCATCAGGATGTGGAGAAGAACTCTCTGCTGTTTTGTGTCCAGTGCACCTTTGAAATTCCTATCTACGTGTTCTATGTCATGAGAAAGTTGTATGGCTTGCAGAACAGACATCTCTGTTACCCCTAAGACTTTTCTCCTATACTTTATTTCTGTATAAGCTGTTCTTCATCATTACAGAACTGCAGGAGTCCTTTTCTTTTGGGAGTGTACCCCATAATACCAGGATAAGGTTATTTTCTCCCTAAGCTTTGAGTTAGCTTCTCTCCAGCTGTATGCCCACTCTTCTGCTCATCTTACCAGTGGCGGAGTTCAAGGCCCTCCAGGCAGCCAGGGTAGCAGGATGGTGCAACTCCAGGCATTAGCGGAGGCTTGAAGGCATTGCCAGAACTCCTATTCCCATGTTACAGCCCTACCTGGATAATTTGGGTTGGGTGAGGTGGAGTGCATCCTTAACAATCCATAACAATCACTGCAAATGACTTAAACACCCGTTAGGGAAAAACAGAGAAAGATGGAAGGGAAAACATTTTAAGTGGTTAAAGGTTTAGCTTCCCTTTAGCTGGTGTACCAACCCTTTTGTATGCAGTATTGCTCCCCAGTTGATAGCACACGAGAATTTCTCCTTTCAGAGTCAAATGCTGCTTCAGTTTAAGAAGTTTCTCCTTCCCTTCACTCACTCAGGAATCCCTGGCTTCCCAGTGTCTCTAATTTTTCCTGTCCTTTTAAGATAGAATCCAATTGGGGTGGCAGGACATTGTTCCTCAAATTCTGACTCTCCAGTCCCCCAAGGCTCAGCTGGGAGAGGAGCCACAGGCTCCGTGCAGAGCACAGTGTAACCTGCCTGCGGTTCCCCCTTCATTAGATTTGTGTGCTCCTTTTAGAAGACACTTCAGTGCTTGTATGCAGGGATAATTTTCCATATGAGGGCATTGAGACTTCTCTGCAGCTGGAATAGAGTCATCAGTCTTGAAGAATTATATTGTTTGTAGAAGTTTGTTCTCATGGTGTTCTAAACAGCAGCCACTGGTGCTGTGTTAAAAGTTGCACTCCGCTGGTATCTTTGCTAATCATAAACACACCTGAGGGGAAATAAGTATATTCCTTCCAATGCTGAGATACAGCAACTTTAAAAAGCTTGATACTGTGCCGGGTAAATCAATATGACTGTCTCCATTTGCGCTAGAAAAGGAAGTACAATGCTGTTGTAAGAAATAGAGCAGGATAGACTCACCTGTTTGCTGCTCCAGGCCATTTGATGAGAGAGCGTGAACTCTAAACCACAGAGGTTAGAAGTGGATAAACCACATTTACTGTACTTAATTCATCTCGATTCAGCCCTATGATTTTTTAAAAAACTTTATTATATTACAATGCTACCTTGTCTTCTCGTAGAGCTTGGCAGAACTTACTCCTTATTCTCTTGAGAGGAAAAAGATGCCTGTGTATCTTAACTTGAAGGGACATGGTCAGAGTCATTAGTGGCAAAATTGAGATGGGTGCTATTTTTAGTTACAAAAGTCAATGCACACGATTTCATGTCCCGTCACACCAAAACACTGTAACCTAAAACAGGCCTTGTCAGATTGGATCACGGTGACTGGGAACTGTAATTTACAATGTTTTGTGGTCATGTTTTCTTCCAGTAACCAGTGTTAACTCTTGCCTCGTGCCGGCTGTCACACAGGAGTTGCTATTTACGGCTGTATGGCCAAGGGGAGGTGTTCACAGTGCTTTCAGGGCCTTGTTCCTTTTCCCTCCTGTTTCCCTGGGGCACAGCCGTGGATCTGTAATCCCGGCATTTCCCTCCTGGTGCTTTGGAAGGGCCAAATGGACCACGGCCTGTCGCCGAGGCCGTGAGGGCTGTGTGAGACCCCGGCTCCAGCCTTCTGCAGAGGCACGGGCACCGCGGGGCCCCTCCGCAACCATCCCGCTGCAGTGGGAGAAGAACGGGGCACGGGGAGCAGCCGGGCTGGCGGAGCACGGCAGGGGGGAGTGCCTGGTCACGGAGCACGGCAGCCACCTGCCGGTGCAGGCCTTCAGCCACTGCCTGTGTGAGCCTTCAGCCATTGCCAGTGCAGCCCCTCAGCCACTGCCTGTGTGAGCCTTCAGCCACTGCCCATGTGAGCCTTCAGCCACCGCCAGCGCAGCCCCTCAGTCACTGCCCATGTGAGCCTTGAGCCACTGCCAGCACAGCCCCTCAGTCACTGCCCATGTGAGCCTTCAGTCACTGCCGCGGCGGCCCTCCAGCCACTGCCTGTGTGAGCCTTCAGCCACTGCCAGTGCAGCCCCTCAGCCACTGCCTGTGTGAGCCTTCAGACACTGCTGATGTGAGCCTTGAGCCATTGCCAGTGCAGCCCCTCAGCCACTGCCCATGTGAGCCTTGAGCCACTGCCAGTGCAGCCTCTCAGCCACTGCCAGTGCGGCCCCTCAGTTACTGCCAGTGTGGGCCCTTCCCTCACCCCTCGCCGTGGTGCTGCTGCTTCCTTCACAACCCTCACCATTGCACTGGTTCTCCCTTGACACCCCTCACTTAGGTGCTGGTCCTTCCCTCATACACCTTCCCTCACGCCCCTCGCCATGGCGCTGGTCCTTCCCTCACGCACCTTCCCTCATGCCCCTCGCCATGGC